>CM076575.1:1793334804-1793661598 GCA_034641835.2 Pinus albicaulis
ATGTCCATCAAGTCTACTTCCTAGATTGATGATGAGAAGGTCTACAGGATATTCCCAAGAGTCTACAGAGACCATGATGTCATTCAATGTTATTTCAGGTTTGACCAATGACCTATCAGCTAATTCTATCAGGGTTAAAGTTGGTTTTAAAGTTGTGATACCCAATATATTACAAGTCTCATAGGTCACAACATTAATAACTGCTCCTAAATCTACCAGCATTTTTGGAAAAGAGTAGCCGTGTATTTGCATGGTTATGACTAGACTTCTTGGATCGTCATATTTAATAGAAATTCATTTTCCTAGAATGAGGTCAGATAGTGTTCCTATAATGTGAAATGTGGGTGGATCTTTTGGTTTTCTGTCGGGCTTCTTCCCGCATAACTCACTGATCGTTTTGGCATAGATCGAGATATCTCGTATAGCCTCTAGAAGTGGAATATTTATACACTAGTTTTTTAAATCCCCAACAATATCAAACTCATTGTGAATTTTTGGTTTGGTTATCATGAATCTTTCAGGGAATGGAGGGGAGGTGGATATGATTTTTTCAGGGTTTTGTTGCTCGACTGTGTTTTCTATTGGCCCAGTTTCTGAAATAGCTACAATCGAAGGATTTACCGTAGTTTATTCTTCTTTATTTTTTTATTTATCATTTTGATTTTCTTCAGGAGAAACAATGCATCCAAAATTTGTTGTGAAGCCACCTCCAAAAATAGAATAAAAGAGATATCAACGCCTTAGAAATAAGCCACTTCGAGGGGGAAACCTCCAATACATTACATGAATGAACAATTCTTGGATGATACAAATTACAAAACCTCCTTTCTATATATAGGAGTCCATAGGGCCACAATGTAATCCTAGTGGGGCCACAATGTAATCCTAGCCGACCTAACAATAATAATTTAAGGGCACAATAATAACGATATTGGGGTTACAGGGGTACAACAATAACAATAAGGGGGGCTACATTAATAACCGGGGAAAATTTTAAGAACCCCCCTAAATTTATATATATAATAAATGGGCGAATCCCCATGATACATAGGAAAATGGAAGGCGATTTTATCAATAATATAATATGTATATATAATTTTTTGGCGAATCTCTCATGAGATTATATTATCTTATGAAATCATGGCGAATCACTAGTACAAACGACGAATCACTAGTACAAAATGGTGAATCCTTTTCTAGTGGAGTTTGGGGTGTTGGTTCTAATGAAGATATGGTAGTTGAACCAGGAGTTGAAGGAAGTGAACCACCGAGACCAAGCATGGCACATGGTGACTGATGAGGGAAGTAGTTCTCCTGCAGTTTTGGAAAATGTGTTCTAGTTCTGCTAAGCGTAGTGTTGTTTCTCATGCTACTACTAGCACTAATATGGAGGTTGGAGAGGAGTTTGAGGAAGCATGGAAGGTATCAATGGTGGAGAATTACAAAGAGAACCCCATGATGGGCTTCATTTTGCCATTTGGTATTTGGGCCTACAAGATCTTATGTCCATTGAACCAACAATTAACCATTCAACCAACAATCAACTTAATTGAGTTGATTAGGTACGAGTCAACTTACACTAATATTCAAAACTATGCTTTGCACTATCCCATATTTATCACACTAATGCTACACAACATTGTGCATTTGCACCCAACTCTCATGCATGCACACAAAATTTTCATCAACATCTATAACCCTAACCAAGTGAGAATTGATGAACAATTTTCACCAAAGTTTGTTATAGTTTTGAAAGTTCATAAGAAATTTAGATCCATGGTACCTTCAATAAATTTTGAGATAACCTCCACTAATTCGACCACAATAGAGAAAACTTGTGATAAATTTTAAACCTACAAAAATTAGGATTCATGTTCCTAGGAATGATCATAAGTAGTTGACATATAGGTAGAGTTTTGAGCCTTGACACATTGATAATGCAATGGCTTAGGTCAAAACTCACACATTGAAAAGTCATCAATGAAGAGAAGACAAGATCATTATGAATTACACATACTCCAAACTTCCTACCAAATTCTACTTAGTTGTCCGTAACTCAGCTATGCATAATCTTATAGTAAATACAAATTCCACAAATCCTTCTTCACATAGCTAATAAATGGCCATTAGAAGAGCACCCCATATATAATAGTAATAGTAGCAATCAATAGATTATTTCATATTGAACTTCATAGCCATAGCACTCCTATGTATTGTATGATGTATTCAACTTGCATTATCAAATATAGATAAAATCATACTTTTGATTGATACATGTAAATCATACTTGTGCACAATGTTGAATGCAATGCCAGTCAAGGAGTAAAGTTGGTTTGACGTGTAATGATCTATAAAATAATGAAGAAACTTAGTAATGCATCACAACTTTCACGTTTGAAAAAATTATAAAGCTTTCACGCAAATCCATTGTTGTTATAGTTCCTTCTCTCGACAATGTTCCATATAAGCATGGAAAATCAAGTAATATTAAAATGCATTTATAATACTTTGAAGCAATTAATGCTTATGGTGTATTTTAATATTGATTTATTACTCTGCCCCAGTTGTAATTTATGCAATTAGATTGTATTCAATCCTTACAAAGAAATTGAAGAGAGGATAGTTCAGAACTAGGGCTCAATATATTATAAGCATTCATGCCTTGATCGATGATATAGAATGCATATAAAACAAACGAGATTTGGGTAAAGCACGAATGTGGCAATCCCGTTGTACACAATAAATGGCATTGAGTTTGACATAAGATATTGTCTTTTACCAGTGTTTTATGATAGATTAGTGCAACTTAAAAGCTATAAGATGTTATAACTTTAATATATCTAAATTTTACCTGAAGAGATAGTTAGAAATACATAGATTTTACAAACAATAATTTTGCAAAGAAATCAGAATGTTGAATTAACACAAGTATGCCTCAAATAAAAGCATCTATAAAACCTTTTTCCCAAAAGAAATTCATGAGTTTGAAATTTTGAATATTTATCCATGATCTTTAGATTGTAGGAGTATATATAGTTTATATTCCAGATTGCTTAATTAAAGATTAGCTTACCGTATGAATTATAGTGCATAGATAGAAACATAGATGGTTTCCAACAAAAAGCACCCAAAAAGGCAGCGAAATTCAGACGAGACACTTATTTCGCTTCTTCAGTGGTGGTCTTTGATGACCAGCATCATCATCACTTCCACATTCATCCTCATGCACCTCAAGAGTTGCAGGTACCACTCTGCCCCTGCAAATAGATCAACGAAGTGAAAATTACAATTAAAACATTCTATATTTTTACAAAGAGTTACAATGCACATTCACAAGAACGACACCAAGCCTTCTCCATTAAGCATTTCCATGCTAGTGAACAATTTCTATATAGGGCATAAAACACTATTATCAGAATTCAATCCTATATAAAGATGATAAACACTGAACCCAACTAAACATTTCCATTTATTGGAACTACCCATCATCAAAAGTAAGTAAAACAATCTACAAATTTATGATTAACTTACAAGCATGATATGTCACGGAGGCAAATTTTCTTAATAGAAGGTGCCTTGCCACTCGAAGGATCACAAAAACTGAAGTATAATATCAGACTAAATAATTATTTCAACAGTTTGTCATTGAAAAAGATTTTATTTAACTTCCACATTATTGTCTAATAAAGTCTATTATTTAACAACACAGTAGTATTAATATGTAAATATCACATTATAGAATACTATTCTACTAACATCTAATTCTATTTCGTATTATTATGATATTGTCGAGTCTCAGAGCCCGCCAACAATTCCAACCCACCTTCTTGTCTAACTTTTAGGGGATGCCAACTTTCACAGGAAAAATAGAGTCTTTACAAACAATACTGAAATATCACTGGAACATCACACAAGAGCCTTGACACTTGTGTGCATAATCAATAATGTTAAAAGAAATAATATTTCCAAGAAAAACCAATTCAGAGCCCCTGCATCCCAATCTAATCTTAAGACAATTGCCACAATTCAAAAATATGTGGAGGTTCAATGCTAGTTATAAAACGTGTTTGACTGCAATATTGTTTCCAAATAAAAGTGTCCATCAGGGAACCTCTCTCTATATTCTTCTAGTTCCCATAGCTTCCTCCACTCCAGATATCCTCCACATATCAATGTGTCAAACTGTGATTTTATTGGCATAGAACTGGAGTTGTTTTGTAACCAGTCAGCAATAATTGCTACCAAAGAAATACAAGCACTCTTCCCTGCAGCATGTTCACTTCGTTGGTTAATTGAAGCAGAAAATACTTTAGTTGATAGCTTCATTTGTCCATCTTTTCTAACCAGTACTTTATGTTCCCAACTGCTAATGGTAAAGTTGTCATCTCCAAAGTCTACCCAGACATGTTCAGAGCTACACTGGAATCAATCTCATTGACCTGCAATAGATAAATAGATATTGATATCAATATCTACCAGATATTGATATCAATATCTACCAGATATTGTAAGAGATAGTTAAACAAAAATGAAGCAACAAACAACAGGGTTCTATCAGTTTCTAAATTGATGTTGAAGTAAATTCAATACTTGAAAATAATCCATATCTAGAAGCATCGAACTGTAATCAAAGTATTCAATCCAAACAAAATATCTCAAACACTCACAAGTCGTGCCAAACTAAGTAACACACATCCAAACTTGTTTGTAGCACCAAATGAAGCACTCGAAAATGCCGAAAACAGTACAAGCATCCATCAGTATTACATCAGTACTTTTCGTTGTGGTATGAATAATGTGACATGGTTATAAGGGAAGAAAACATCAAGAGACGAGTTGTATATCACTAGGTAAGGCCACATGGTGAAGATTGATTAAAAGGAATCCAAGTCACCAATCATCTCCACTGGATCAAAAATAAACATAAATTCATAAAAACAAACAAAATGTTTGACCTATTTTTACTTAAAAATGCGAAGATACCAAATTGTAATCACAACCATTTAGGCCAAACACATTACCATACATGATACACAATCGTTGATTGTAGCACCAAAATAATGCAATCAAATATGCCGAAAATAGTACAATCATGCACCAATATTGCACCAGAACCGTTACCTTTCCTATATTAAATTTATGTATTGTGCAAAGTGATATGGTCAGGAGTAGCAAAAATGATAAGAGATAGGAATATGTACCATCACTTGTGGGGGGGTAGCTGTGTAGGAAATATTGATTGTCTGCGATCAAAATCAATATTATCTTCACCCTCTTCTCTGCATACCTTATTCAACAATGGTATATGGAGGAGCTAGTTTAAACCAAGAAGGATCATCCACATGTATAGTTTTCCATAGATGAGGATCATCTTTCACTGCAGCATGTAGAGACTTGCAAACTTTTTCAATGGATAGAAGATCTTGCAGGCCCAAATACCAAAGGGAAAAATGGAGCCCATCATGGGATAGTGAAATAAGTTCTCGTTTTGAGCCAGCCTAAAATCTATTTAATAGAACTCTCCCAAATTCAAATTGGCATTCCATCATAACAGAAACTTCTAAAAAACATGATGAATCTTTTTTCACAACATTAAATGGCAAAGTAACTGAACCAGATTTTACTCCACAATTTCCTTCAAATTCATTGACATCTATTTGGTTATATTTTACTGAGTCTCCCAAAACCATCAACAACCAAATTCCAATAGGCACGCCTATTACAAAATTAAGAGGACACTCATAACTATTTTCTGGAACAAGCAAAACTGCTCTAATTTCTTTAAGTTATTCACTGAGAGGTATGGGTTCAATGAATTTTTTTTTAGGTAATTCCTGCACAAGTTTGAAGGGACATGATATATTTGGATTGTCATCACAAAGTTGCTTCTTAACTCAGCTCTAAAAATTCAGAATGCTCCAATCCAATTCCTTCATAGGGGAACTTAGCAGTAGAAACTATGCACTTCAGTCTTCAATCTGGTAAATATCTGTGAATGTAAATTTAGTCCTTACACAAACAACCTCAACATATAACTGAGGGAATTCAACTCAAATATGTGCAACTCTTGTTCTTCACCTAGACCCAAAAAGTAATTCCCCGTTCATCTTAATGATTTGTCTAATTGTTGCAGAAAGAATTATGGTGAATTTATTCGAGAATGATATGTATTTCGGCAACTTCCAAGTATCAAGTTGGCCCACAACTTTGCTAAAATTGGAATTGAGTATATATAAAGAGAAGAAAAGGCTATCACAGAGCTAGGCCCTTTGAAATTTCTTTCAATTTGTCCCAAGTCTTCCCTGCCTAGGTAAAACAAATTGCCTAAGTAAAACTATGGAAAAATTGCATGAACATGAATGAAACTAGGTAAGTGTATTACCACATCAGAGGATACTTATGATGTAACCATGCAGCACAAGGTGAAAGTGACCAAGATGTGATTATTTGACAACCTTGATGGTTGGTCTGAAGAACATTATGCACCATCAAGCAACCTCCACCGATAATCTAACCTTAGAAGGCTAGAATCATCATATGTACCAGCTTAGAGCCAAGGCTAGTGTTCTTTGATGACTGACATCCGTAATCCACGAAGACTCTCATTAAAGCCCCATGAAAATTTATGAGCAAAAAGTTTGTGTCATGTTCGTAATCCAATGCTTCCACTCTACGGTAATAACTTTACTCACCAAACCCACATATCACAGCTGAACAATAAAACCATGGTCAGGAACTCTCCCGCACATTGCAACCCTTAATATTACCTGATGCATTTGAGGTAAAATGAAAAGCTACCTGAGAAAGAGTTTAGGGAGGTAAACATCGTTTTGGAGCTCTATCCCCTAACAAAGTAGCACATTTATGATTTTATCCCCTTGATCAACACAAGGCCTTGATAAACTAAAAGTGCTTCTGCTAATTCTTAGAAACATAACCCAGACCCCAAGCATAGGTAAGTTCTTGATCTCCTTCAGGATCTAGAATGATCCCCCTTGCACCTGCGTCCCATATCAAGCATAGGGTTTCACTGTTTAACTCCAAATAATTTATGAGTTTTTATCTTCTCAGGTGGTAGCATGTACAGACATAGCCCTGGTGTGATTTTCTTGTTTGTTTATAATTTTTGTGAAAATGCCCAATGTAGAGGCACCATTCTGTTGCAAGAAATCAAAATGTTAGGTGTTAGAAGAATAACCTGTAAAATATATGTTAAGCTAATATTTTTCCCTGCATATGTATCTGCATAGAAATGAGACTAAGGCTAATAATAATCTGTAGGATTTGTTAGTTATTTCTTTTCTCCAAAATTCTGTCTTTATGAATTATGCTGCATCTGTATCTTCCATTTCCAAGTGGGGTGAATTGTGAATATTATTAAATTTTTAGTGGTGAATTTCTTCTGTAGATTGTACATTTTCGGTGCCTGGATAAGCCAAAGGAAGATGATTTTTGTTTAGAACTGTAAGTGATTGGAACCTTGGTATTTGTAATTCTATAGAGGGAGGGAATTATTTTGATTTATATCTTAGAAGTTAAGGGACAATGATGGCTTATTAAGTTATTTATAGTCATGGTTTGCAACTCTTGTAGCTCAAAACTCTCCACTTATGACGATGTTGTGTAGAGAGTTGCACAACAACTTGACTTGGATGATCCCTCTAAAATCCGCCTCACAGCACCTAATTGCTACTCAGAGCAACCAAAGCCTCAACCCATCAGATTCAGAGGAGTAGACCACTTAAGTGATATGCTAATACATTATAATCAGGTACACATCACATGCTTTTATCATTCAAAAATAGAAGTAAATTTGTGGGTATATTTTCAGATTTCTTGAAGTGACAACTCTATTATGTGCCAGCTCATCAATGTACTGAGTTATGGATGGTTGTTTTTGACAGACTTCTGACATCTTGTATTATGAAATTTTCGATATCCCTCTTCCAGAGCTGCAAGGGCTAAAAACTTTGAAGGTTGCTTTCCATCATTCAAAAAAAAATGAAGTGGGCAAAATATTAGGACTAGTTTGATTGTGCAGTGTAGGAGCTACGTGTAGAATGCTATACTCGCAGCATCAATTTTTTGCTATGTGATTGATGATTTTTTAGTTTATAATAGGTACCTGTGCACAGCATTAGATTGCCCAAACAAAGTACTATTGGTGATGTTATCAATGAACTTAAGAAAAATGTTGTTTACATTCCCTTTTCTTTTTAATTCCCCATTGCTTTTATACATTCTAGGATGTACGTGTAGTGCATGAATCGTCATTTTATATTAATACTTGAACTTGGTCAACACGTAATATCAATTTCAAGTTTAATATTTGAATTTTTAACATCAAAATTATGTGGAGATGTGGTATTCTTTCTAAACAATTGTGTTAATTCACTTGATTTGGTATACAACCAATTTTCAATTTCTGTGGATTTACTTTATACATTAGTTTGCTTTCTGCACTGAAATATTTTGTCTACTTACGTAGAAGGGAGCTTGTTCAGTGACATGCCAATGTTTTATTTTGGAAGTTCAGTGAAATGCCAAGGTATACTGCTGACAATGCTTGACATTCATTATTATTCTTGTTAAAATAGGTTGAGCTTTCAAATCCAAATGTGGATATTATATTGCTTGAGGTCTTCTACCAAAAAATTTACAAGGTAAATTTACAAGGTTGTTCTAGGAGTCTTGGTCAATTGCTGGTTTGTTATACTCATTATGATTTTTCATTATGGTGAAATCTAGTGATGTGACTATCACTTCACATTCTTTGTTAATGCCAATAAATTGTTTCTGTATGCATATTTTCCCCTTGAATGAAAAGATTGAGAACATAAATAATCTTTTCACTATGGTGAAATCTAGTGACCTGGCTATCACTTCACATTCTTAGTTAATGCCAATAAATTGTTTCTATGTGCAGATTTTCCCCTTGAATGAAAATATTGAGAACATAAATGATCAATATTGGACTTTGCGAGCAGACGAGGTATTCCGAATTTCCATTGTTCTAATGATTTTGATATTTCTTGATGATTACTTTATAATGACATCTCTGAACAGGTTCCAGAAGAGGAGAAAAATATAGGTCCCCAGGATCGGCTAATTCATGTGTATCATTTCACTAAGGATGCATCTCAGAACCATATGTTAAATTTTTTAGTTTTCTTTACATGGAATTTACTAAAATAAAGAAGAAATTATATTTCAGATAGCTCATATTAGCAGATTATAATTTTTTGGATTTTCTACACTTATAAATTGTTAAGAAACTTTGTATCTTGGTGAAAGTAAATTTGGTTTCAGTTTTTAGTTGCCTTGTTTTCAGTAATTCATCTAAGTAGTTGTAGAGTTTCAAGAAAAAATAGTTTAGCCCATGGTTTTGTAATTACCTAATCCAAGGTAGTAAATGGATTGGCAGTCTACACATGTCGCAGGATATCTATATATATATATGTTGTAATACTGTAAAGATGAATATAATGATAAATATTTCTGGTTTACTCGGTTTGGGTTTCCAAGTAAAATTGTATGTGTTAATGTGATATTACAAATTGAAAAAAAAATGGCTCTATTTTGCAACCGTTTTTAGTGGTTTTCAGCACATACTTTTTGTTTTTAGTGGCATTGTGGCACTTGATGGTTTAGCCCATGGTTTTGTAATTCCCTAATCTAGTGTATGGATTGGCAGTTTATGGATACCACAATATATATATAAATATGAACATACTAAAAAATCATTCTGGTTTTCCCAGTTTGGATTTCCAAGTAAAATCTTTGTGTTGATGTGTATGCTTTTGGTTGCATCTTTTTTGTTTGATAATAATATGTTTGCAGCAATTAACTGTACAGAGTTAAAACCTACAAATAAAAGACAAACCCATGATGCCATTAGTGTAGCATAGGAAGGCCTACACTCTATCAGAACCAAGGATTTACAATTTATGATAATTAAATTGGATTTATTTGAGGTGTACGACAGAGCTAATTGGACGTATTGAAAACTCATGTTAATGCATGTAAGACACAACCTTCAGGCGGTTAACTAGATAATGGGATGTGTTACTTACGCATCCTTCTCTGTTCTGTTCAATAGTTGTGCCACCAACTTCTTCACACCTACAAGACATCTGAGACAGTGATGCACCCTGTCCCCCATCTTGTTCCTTCTAAGTTCTTATAGCTGAGGGATTAAGCAAAGAAATTCAGGTAGCCAGAAGAACGAGAGCAAGGGGATAAAAAAGGCAGGAATTTTTATTTGACCCGCTTATTTTTAGTTGATGATGTGTTATTGCGTTATGATGGATCTCTAGGGATGTGAAAAGACTGAAAGAGATAATTGATATCTATAGTATTTCAATAGGGACGGAGGTGAACATGCTAAAACATACCATGCCTTTAATGAGTTAGGGGAGGGGCATGAAAGAATGTTTCAACAGATTTTCCATTTTCAAAAGAATGAAAGGAAGAAAGATTAGTAAAATTAGTTTCTTGAAGCAATCCCAGTATATTGGCATACCTTGGCATAAATTCTAGTAGAAGTTCTTGAAATTTTTAGGAAAGAGTATTTAGATTTCTATTGGCCAGCGAAAAAGAAAAGGATAGAACACCACGTGTTAAATGAACTCACATAGCAAAACCAAAGGAGCAAGGAGAATAGGGATTATAACATATACATTACTTTGGGAAAGCCCTTGCAGCAAGAAGTATGTGGAGATTAATTTCTGAGTAGTCTGTGAAAGCAGGTCAATATCCAAGCACATGTAGAGCCTCAAGAATCCAAACGAATCTTTTACTAATGTTTCTATTGTCTGGAAGGCACTAGTGGTAGCTTTCCCTCTTGTAGGCAACTGGCTAGCACAAAGAATTGGCAATGGGGAACAAGTAATATTCCGTGCATATCCTTAGGTCAGATGTGGGAATTCATAGATGTATAAAGTCTCACAAGTGGCAGCTCCTGTGACCACCAACATATGACAGCAGGTATGGATAAGAGCCAACTAATTCGGACTGGAAGGGAACAATGTTGACCAATGGAATGCGTACCTGGAGGTATTAATTAGAAGTCATGTGAAGATTAAAAATGAAGTAGATCAATTAGTATGGACAAATAATCCCACACTAGGAGCACATACAACCAAGCTAGGCTACAAAGCAATGTTTTACAATGAGATATAGATTGAACAGTGCTAGTGGTGAAAAACACTATGGAAAGTAAGGCCAGAACATTCATATGGCTGGCACTAAGAAATAAGCCTCGGACTTGAGAAATACTCCCAAAAGCAGGCACTCGACTCAAGGGGTAGTTCTGGGGTTCTCGTGATGATCTAAGAATCTTGTTGGATCTCATTCTAGGATTGAGTTTCCAGTTCTAATATCTTGACTAGACTTTTCCAATGCTTAGGTTATGGGGAAGCACTGTGGCTATCGGTGATTTATGGGCCCTCAGTCCCAAGGAGAAAAGAAGTTTTTCTTAAATAATTGTGGGACATCTAGGAACGTCTTCATGGGTATTTTTGGATCCTCATAGGAGACTTCAATTTGATCCAAAGTCTGGAGGAAAATAAAGGCGGGATCCAGAGGTTGGAATCAGCAACGTTGTTATTCCAGGAACATATCCAGGAGTCAAGGATGGTCGATGTGGACACATTCAATAGATTGTACAGAAGGAAAAAAATACATGGTGGAAAACATCAAGTAGCTTATCAGTTAAACCATTTTTTCCTCTCCGAATCATTGATGGTTAAAGATATATTTGTGGAAGTAGCCATTTTCCAAGCCTGGGATCTGATCACTAACGTATTAGGATAAAAATTGATTTGAAAATGGATAGGACATTCAAATTTGAAAATTTTTGGCTTCAAAATCAATATGTTTTTTTTGTCAAAATTGTGGTGGAGATTTCGACACAGATATTTTAGCTTAAATTAAAGAAATTAAAACTTCGAATTAAACATTGTAATTGAGAGGTATTTGGTATTATTTTTCAGGAGAATCGTACAATAGAGGAACACATGGAGGAACTTTAGGTTGTTATTATTAAGGAAGGAAGGTCAGACTTTGTGATTGAAGAGGAAGGAAAACCGATTTATGGCCTTGAAACAAGAAGGAATAGGAGGGAGGGGCAAGCAAAGGAAACCCAGGACTGGTTGGGCATGGAGGCCTGTTCCAGGATGACCAGGGTAGTCCGCTTCAATTCTTTGATGGATACTGTAGTCACAACAACAATAGTGTGGCTAAATTTTGTAGAAATTAGCTGAATAAATCACTTATTCAATGAAGATTAACCCGATCATACATCAATTTCGAATTGTATGCATAACACATAACCTTCTTCTACAATTAATTGTCACATGCAGAAATAACAGAAGCAATCTCACATCAAATCAATCACACATTAACTCAGTATGTATGGGGAAAGCCTATAGCTGAAAACCCCGCAGCTATTGTGTATATTGTAATGGAGAAATCATGTAACCAAACAAGTACAATACCTCACAAGTACTCAGTACTCTCTCATGAAGTTACTCACAATCTGACTCAGTTTTGAACAAGTCTGAGGTTCAAAACTCCCGCCAATTGCCTTGCCTCTATTGCGCAATCATGGCCTGTATATGAAGAGGTTCAAGGTTCGAATCCCCTTCCCTTGATTGCGTAATTGTCATGGACAATTCCTCCAAGTGTAATGCAAATCTCATGCAAAACAAATCTACCAACTGATAGCTTTACTCACCCTTTCATCTACCTCTTCCACTCGTCTCCACTGAACTGATCATGCACTGTAGTGAACTGAAGTGTTCTTGAGTTGACTAATGAGTTAATATTTAGTAAATTAAATATTATTTAATTTACTCCACTCATATCTAGTTGATTAGTTAGTTAACTAATCCCAACTAGTTCAACTAAATCAAACAGAACACAACTCCACTATCTGTCCCGTTAACTCCTCCAAAACTCCTGCCACTGAAGTCTAACTGAAGCCAACCATGCAAGATGCCATCAAACCCCAGGAACCACGTGATTCCTTGTGTCAGTTGCATGAGCCACCTCCATGACTCAAACTGAAGTGCGCCAAGAGAGTAAACTGATGTTTATAGTCAAAATATTATTAAGGGTAAATAATATTTGACTTCCATATTTTTAGGAGATACAGTCTAAAAATAGACTTTGCGCCAGAATTTGCCTGCGGGCCCACTTAGTGAAGGCGACTTCATTTCACTAAGCTCCATCATCTTGCTGCATTCTCAAAAAATTTAAGTCCATAGAAAGAGGGTTATCCCTAGCGCGTGAAGCGAGTTACACCAAGTTACAAGTGGATGGAGACTTGCAGCTAGCTATAAATGCAATCAAGAAATTGAACAATGGATCCCAAGTTCAGAAGGTAGTTAAGAGTTGGCGCTTTGATCTGTTGATGAATAGAATCCAGTCACTGGTTCTCTCCTTTCCATATGTCATAACAGCACACTCAAGAAGAATAGGGAATGAAGCTGGAGAACACACGCAGTCTCAAGGGGAAAATCATTACATCAAAATCCCCAACAAAATGAGGCAGCTTTTAAGACCATCACTCACCTTAGAATCAAAAGCTTTGAGAATTTTTCAAGCAGACTGCTTTCTAGAATTTGCAGCCATGGCACCTGAGACAGCATCCTCAAGATCTCCAACTAAACCTTCCAGCTTCAATGTAGTCTCTACAACAACTCATCTTTAAAATCACCATAATAAAAAGGACCAGAAATTTGTGGGGCAATGGCACTCAAGAAGATCAAATAAGTGGCAGTGTAAGCCCCAAAACGTTGGAGAAAATAGGGGAAACAGTAAGGAAAACACAAATTTGCAGTAACTAATCATGCAATCTCCTTATATTGTTGCCAATAAGTGAATTAACAAAAGATTTTGAAAGGACTCCGAATACAAACCTGCATAGATCCTAACTTTCTCAACTCGAGCTACCTCTCTTGCAAGTGCTGGCAGCTCTTCAACCAGCGTTTGTTCATTTCTGCCAAAAGGTTTGGACCTCTTCCCCTCTGTAACAAAAGATGGAAACGTACCCACCTCATATCATGAAAAAATTCTATGAATAATTGTTTCAGATGAAGAAAACCCAGCCCCTACAGACAAAAACACTATTAAAGAGTTTCGGGGAGGGGGGTGCACGCGGGAGCGGAACTCTACCTGAAATTGTATGAGATAAATCATTGCGCATTTCCAGGGCGAGCTGTTGAAGCAAATCTCCAATGTTTTGAGAACGACGAGACCATTCCAGAATTGTGTGTGCAATCTTGGCATGGACATCCTGGAGAGATTCATCTATTTTCCAGCATTCATCAGTCAACTTAGAAGCCAGATCAGAAGCCTTTGCTAAATCATCGTTGGCATCAGAGCAGAAATCCTGCATGCAGTGCTAGGCTTCTCAGGTATTTCAGTTGAAACCTTCAGATTCAGCTGCTCAGACATGTAAGGAATCCGATAATTCGGAAAGTAAGAAAACCTAGAACTCTGAACTTCACAAGCCTCGATGAACCTACATTCCGGTTTTCCTGTCATCACTGACATCTCGCGTTTCATTTTTGAGAGGAATTTGTCTTCTTCTGAATGCCGGTTCTGCTGTAAAAGATTTAAGGTTTCTGTTCTTTGAGATTCAAACTTGTTTAGTAAATCACTCCAGAATTCTTTAGAACAACAATCTGATGGGGCGAATCAGTCTAACCTCTCTCTCCGACCCTGTAAATCCAGGCGAATGCCATGGAAATCTGCTCCAACAAAAAAAAATCGGGGGCGAATTTCAAGTTTCCAGTTTTATGCGCCCTTTTTTTGGTGGGCTAATATTTAATAATTAATTATTTTTAAAATATTTATTGGGCTAACTTTATTAAACTATATAAAATGGGTTTTATATAAAAAATTCGCCCTAATAAAATTTAAAATCCCTTAAAATTCGCCTTTGGGATAATTTAAAATCCCTAATAAAATTATCCCTGCCTTCTGCCCGCATATCTGCATTAGCAATGTTTTAAAATTTTCCACTTAACTTATTACCACAATCTTATATTACCACTGATGCGATTTGGTGGGACCCACATTACCTTTACACATTATTGTTTCCACATCAAACCTTCTATTTATACCCTTCCCTTACCTTTTTTATTTTTCGCACTTAGCGTCATTTAACGCTTCGCACTTCGCACTTTTTTAGGCCTTACGTTTTATTCTCCTCACCAAACCTTGCGATGATGCGATGCGAATCTCCATCGCACATTGCCATCGCAAGAAATTTAAGTTTTCCAATTAAGTTGTTGCAGGTTATTTGTTTTATGTCGCGATGCGATAATGCTAGCGCACATCGCAAATCACAAGCTTAGGCGAATATCGCCCAATTAAGTTTTGATATCTCCACTATGTGATATGCGTTCAGGGCGCAGATGCGATGAAGTTTCACATTTGAAACCAAAAGAATTCCAGGTCCAACAATTTATGTTTTGTACGTTGTTTTAATGAAGAATTTCAAAAAAAACACAGCAGAAGGAAAATTTGCAGATATTCGTCCATTCAAGCATTTAATTCGCATTAAATTTTAAAGCTCAACATTTTGTATTAAGCAGGTTGTTTTTCTTATCTTTTTAGAGAGTTAGAAGAAGTTGTAAAACCCTGTTGAAGCAAACGAACAATATAGAGATTCTCTCTAGTGTTTGTGTCTGTGTGTGCGTGGCTCTATGTTTTTATTTTATGCCATAATTGTATTGTCATTGTTTATTTCTCTATTTCTACATATTATTGTGTAAATTGTGTTGTTGGGGAGAAGAAATTCCACTTTTCTTTTCATCTTCTGTGTTCCTTCTAAAGTCTCCAACAACATTTTTAGCGACGAAAAATATTCTCCCGAGGTGTTACATAAATAATCAAATGATTTAAGAAAATAATAAATGTTATAATCGAAGAACTTGTTATCATTCTACTATCTCTCTTCGCTGGACTTCAGTGGAAGTTAGAAAATTATAGTAGTTAAAGGTCGAAAGTAAAGTGAAAATGAAAACATAATCTCTCTTTGTTGTTCATCTAGTTGTACATTTATCATTCAGTTCCTGCTCTTGCAGTTTGTGTTGGAAACGATCAATATGTCATATGATCTGGCTATTGTTAAGCTTTGTGTTGTCTTTTACTAAGCCCTATCAAGTTAAGTTGAGAGCCTCTCCTCCTGGCTTCGTAAGAAATATTTATTATAGTACACGTTAACTACTTTTGTCGTTCAATATTTTATTATATCTTTCATTTCTTTTAGATAAATGATAAACTTCACAATTTCAATTTATTTTATTTGTTAAGGTTGGTTAGTGAAATCAATAATTTTAAATGTTTTTGCTAAATTCTACTATATATATATATATATATATGGAAATTAGATTAGAATAACAAAACCAGCTAACAAACAAATTAATCAGACAATTTTGATTAATTAATCAAACAATTTTGATTGTATTTATTGTTATTGTCCTTTCATAGAAAAGGTAAAAATTAGTCATCTGAAGAAACTTATGAAATTTTATACTTATTTTCATTTGTTCAACCATATACAAATATAAAGAGTATGTATTATAGTTTTCTGCTTTTACTTTTAGAATTAAAACAAACAAAAAAAATACTTTATTAGATATGATGTTTATATTGTAAGAAATAATAATAATTTTAAAGGTTGATTTTCCTTTTAATCTCGTGTGGTGGATTTCAATGGAGTGAAAAACAACTCTGTTTCATTATGTTTAGTCATTACACAGTTTTCACAGGGACAAAGGCTTTTGTATAGTATTTAGGAAGGTGTTTTTTATTACAGTTTGTAGAGCATTAGAAGTTGTAACACCTTGTTTTATTTTTATGTGACGGTTAAAAGAATTTTTTTTTTAATGTATTTGAATTGGCTAGTGAAAAGGATATTAATGAATATGGTTATTAGTTATTAAAAAGGAAAACTTAAATTTTATTTTATGAAAAAAATTTACATAGAGAAATCATTTAACTAAATGGTAAAAAATTAGAAGATTCCACAGTAAAAGGATGGAGCAGACTTTTCTGATAGATACCTTCCTCAAGAGGATAAAAAGGAAATATTGAGCAAGGGAAGAGGTTATGTTCAAGAAAGAGGAAAAATGGTTAACAACAATGGTTGTGGAAAGGAAGAGTTGTCCAGAGCTGGTCTAGTACCAGTGTAGCTCTGTAACCCAGCAGGTGTGTGGGAAGGACCTCTATGTAACCCCTAAGGTGTGTAGGCTCGATAGAGGTCCTGAGGCCTAACTCAAAGCTATGATGCGGAGCACGAAGGATAAGAGAATGTGATTTTCTCTCTCAAGATTGGGAGGTGCCATCAATTAATAAAATAATACTAAGATAAGTATATAAATATCTCATTAAGTTATAAGAAATGTTCGTTGAATGTTGTTTAAATATTGGAATGCTGAAATTGTTTATTAATGTAGTTAACTGGAGAAATTTAATATTAAATCTTCAATACTCATAGATGAAGTGAATCTAGAGATATTAAACAAAGATAAAGAAATGGTTGATTCAGAGATAAATAAAGATACATTTTAATACTTTACTGATTGAGCACTGTAAAAATGGTCTAACATACAACTTTGTAAGTTAAATACAAAAGTATTTGAATAGAAGACAAACTTTTCCTCTACTAGAACAAAGAATATTTCTAATACTGCTGAGTCTTAAATTTTGTATGTTACTAAAATAACACCATAATGTAGCAACTGCAGAAAATATACTAGTAGAGCATGAAGACTCATGACATAATATAATATTCATAGGAAAACTGTAGCTTTCATGAACACTTATGTATTTTCTCGAATTGCAGTCAAGAAAAAAGTTTTATACATGAGTTAAGTTATAATAGAAACAAATCTCCAGTTCTCTAGCCGTTGTATTTCCAGGTATAAAGGGAAGTTGGAACTAGCTTACTTTAATAGACTGAAAACCAAGAATTGGATAGTAATCATCTTATAGAGGAAAAGAAGAAGAAAATAAGAATCGAGAGGCTTGAAAGTTACACTCAATAATTTAGAAACATCATACCAAGAATTAATAAATTATAGCATACATTGAAGATATAATAGTATGAAAAAGGATGTATTTTTCCATATCAACAGAGTCGAGTTCGTGACCAGCTCCAAGGATAATAATAAATAGTATCAGGATAATTGCACACAAATACATGTTCAAACTGGTATACAAGCGTGAATAGGAGTTCTAAAAAACTATAAATTCTAATAGGGAATAAGAGTTATACAAAGAAAATTCCAAAAGGACCGAACCAAAACAATGGGGAAAGTCTCAACGAATCAACTATTAGACAAAACCCTAGTAGAGAAAAATACATCCTTAACACGGACGATCTTGAAGCTTTGTCATGCCAATAGTAAAACTCAGACAACGAAAACTCAAATTTTTGTACACGCATAGGGGTTACCCTCAGTTACCAATCCAGCATTACCGAATATTCTTTCAATGAAAGACATATGAAAAGTGGGAGTAGAAGCCCCAACTTACCTGGACAACCGAGGAGGAGACTACAGCGGCGCTCGGGAGGACGCGGAAAACTACAAGGACCCAAGATGCAGCGGCATATTGCACAAGAAATTAGGTAAAATAATGTGTGAGAATGAGCTCATAATTCTGGTAGAAAACCCTTAATAAATCTCATGGAGAAATCTAGAATCTAAGATGAAAACAAAGAGTCTTACCTGTAATTGCTACACTCGGCATTCTAGAAGGGACAAACCCATATTTTTCCAATAAAGGAGGAGATGTAGTGAAAATAGAGGCCGAGAAGTCCGGTCGTAGTATGGTCGCCATCATGCATAAATTCGAGCATAAAATTATAAGCCTTGTACAAGAAAATATCGATGAAGAAAAAATAACATTGAGACGTGAAAAGACTTATCTCGCGTGCGAAAATTGGGGTTTCACTATGTTGAGTGGAGCTCCAAGGGAACCAATAGCTCATTGTAACATTTACTCACAACCAAAACTTTGGAAGTGAAACCCATCACCGTGCTTGCGCGAGACCCTAAGTGTTTGCAACCATGGACGGGGTCTGAGCACCCCATACACAACGGGAAGAAAGATGTTGCAAGTCGAAGTTTATTGCAGATGGGAGTGAGAAAAAAGTTGCGATATGAATGATTACACAACGCTGTGTGGGGGTAGGTAGTTACCCTAATCCCGTCCCTAGATCTAGGGATTGTTGGATCGACAATTAACGCAAATCTCTAAATGTCTTAGTGGATGAGAGTTGCCAATCACTTTGGTAAATCGAATCTTATTTAGGATTTGATTTTCATAAATAATGCTATAATCAAGTTTTTAATCTTAGTTAGATATTAAATATCAGATCGTAACCTCCTTGGGATAGGCCGTTCAAAACATAATCAATCTCATAAATGGGAATAGTTGAAACGACATGTGAGTAACATCACTCACTATTTCCATGGGAGTGTTTATTTTTTATTAAGGGTTAATGTGTTGTATTTAACCAAGAGGTGGGATGAAAACATATACAAACTCCGATCTTGATAATTCCGGAGGATAAAGATTTTGTCTGTACTATTAACCTTCACGCATTATTTTTATTTTTTATTTTTCGCAAAATAAGTAAAGAATTATAATAATTTTTTCTTTGCGGAAGTGACAAAGTGTTTGTATAGTATTTAAGAAGTTTTGTTGAACAAATAAATGACTTGAACCTCAAATTGGGTAAAAAAAATGGCCAACAAGCTTGTAGATATGGTTTTTATATATTTAGAGGATACATGTCTACTTGTGGACTTGCTACATAATAATTTTCTTATGTTAATTTTTTTTAAACCAATAACTCTTTGTTATATTTTGAAACCATAAGTTAATAGGATAAATAGTTGTTATGATATCTATGGGTATATTTGGTTTGATTTTATTCAATTTTTTCACGTTACTTTCAAACGGTTTTGCCAATCCAAACATTAATACTTGGTTAATGGTGTGATTTCATTTATGGAAAACCAATAAACATAGAGTATTATTTTACATTAAGGCTCTATTGATATTTGATATTTTTATTTTTCAAGAGATTAGGTTATATGTACATATTTGATTTCTGAGATATATATTTTACCTTTATAAAGTTATATTATGGATATTTATTAAGCAAGGATTTATATTAAATTTTTTAAAGTGTAAATATTTTTTAGACTTCAAAATATATTGTGTAATTTTTCATTGTTTAAATAGTATTTTTGAAAGCCACAACTAATACATAACTTAAGCTGGTAAGTCCAATCAATATTTAGTAGGCTTTTATAAAAGCATATACTTATAAAAATACCAATCAATAAACAACTTAAAATATGTGATATTTAAGTGTTTTTTTAAACAATATATATATATATATATATATATATATATATATATATATATATATATATATAATTGAAATTAAAATATTTTATCCATGTACATCAAAATGTTTTTGTGATATTAATAAGCCAATACTGATTTGTAATAAATATTTTATTGATAACCCACATTGCATATTTTATTATATCTAATATTAAAATATTTTTTTAAATTTTTTTATTTATAAATATATAAAGTTGATATAGTTATAAATTGATTAACATAAATCTTTTAAATAATTTATTTAAATATCTTATTCAAATATTTTTGAAAAATATAAGATTTAAACATTTTACTCATACAATTTTTTTTTCTAATTATTTTACATGAAAATATATATTACATCATATAGAAAAACAACTAAACATATATAACTAATTAATTTTTGTTTTTTCCCATAACCTACATTAATTTTATTGAAAAAATAATATTTTTATTTTAAAAAAGCAACTATCATGTGAAGTCCAGATTAAAAAACTAAATTAATCATTACTCATAGCCCTACCCTACCTCATTGTACAAAAAGACTCAATCATAAAATAAATAATTATTACATAGCTAAAGAAAAATATATAATTTGATCATAATATAATAATCAAAATATATAATATGAGCATAATATAATAGTCATTGATGTGGGAATCCATAGTGTCTACCAACTAAACAACAACAACTACATAACCATATTGATGAAAATTACTTAATATTCTTTTATACCCATTTTTTTAGATTTCATATTTAGGTATACTAATGAATTTTCTTTCCCCTTCCATATATATATTAATTTAAAAAATTAATTTTAGATTATATATATAACTATATTAATTATATATATAATTATTTTATTTTCTATAAAACTGCATCATCAAATAGTTGGAAATAATTAATATTATTTGTATATTAATAGAGAAATGGTTACATTGTTGTAACGTAGTTCCTTAAGTTAGGATTAGTTTCTAAGATATAGGAGTTTGTTTAAAACTTCCTACTTCTTTTTTATGTACTTATAATTGTATTATTTAATTAATGGATGTAGAGTCTACTCTTCGTTGATGTGTAGTCTCCAGGTGCAGTACTCACCTGTTAGCTGCAGTTTCTATTCAATTCAGGTTTTTATCTTGGTATCAGAGCTTAGATCGAGTTAGCTTGATTTGTTATTGAGAGCCCTAAGTGGCTACAAAGCCTTCACAGCTATCGAAACTTCGTGGCTACGGTGCACACAGGAACTTCATTGCTCACAGGAGTAGGTTGTCTGCAGTAAACACCTTACTCGCTAGTCTCATATGATTTTTATTTTTATTTTCTGAGCACAGGAGGGTTGGCACATTTTTTCTATTGACAGTCATGTCGAAAAGTGAAATTGGCGCGACTGTTAGGGTGCGGATATTTGCCTCAGAAAAGCACTGATTTTTTTTGGCATTTCTGCACATGGGATTCGCCTGTTTGAGGTGGATCTGAGTCGCAAACATTGTTGCCGGTTCTGCACATGGGATTCGCCCATTTGTGGTGGATTTGAGTCACAGACACATTTGTTGGCAGTTCTGCACATGGGATTTACCCGTTTGTGGTAGATCTGAGTCGCAGACACATTAAACCTCAGATTAGTGGAGGATCTGAGTTGCAGTCACAAGATCGGGTCAGGTCGGTGGCAGATCCGTGATTATGATCTGGTATGTTTCGAATTCCTGCTGGTGTAGCTTGTAATTATTCAGTTGGTTAGACTCATTCATCGGAGGATCTGAAAGCTAATCGGTTCAGTATGAATAATACCATAGAAACATATCTCAACGAGTCCAGAAAACTCGATGGGTCCAATTTCACTAATTGGAAGTTTAAGCTACAGAAATTTCCTGAGGTAGCAAATGCGTGGTCGATTGTCATAGGTGATGGGAAGAAACTGAATATTGTAACAGGAACAACTACACTTATACAAGACTGGGATAAAAGGGAAAAAAAATAAAAATTTATACTGAAGATGTCCGTCAAGGATAATATTATCCCATACATTAAAGATGGAAAATCGTCCACTGAGATCTGGATGACGCTGAAGAATCTATACCAGACACAAAATATAAATTGCATCTTGTCACTTAAAGGAAAACTGTTTGCAATGAGGATGGAGGAAAATGAATTCGTTGTTGGATTCGTTGCAAGGGTTAAAGACTTGAAGGAAAAATTGGGAGACATCAGAGAAAAGGTGTTCGATTCTGATCTAGTCACAATCACATTAAATGGATTGAAGGATGAATATCAGATGTTCATCACAGGATTGGCATCAAGGGATAAAGCCCCTGCATTTGAAGAATTGACAAGAATTTTTCTACAAGAAGAAGAGTGGCAGTAAAATTTAAGACCGCATAATGACGATCTTGCTCTAATGGCGAAGAGGTGAAAGTTTAAAGGAAAGCAGCCACAACAGCTACAGAAGCAACAACAGAAACAGAGAGGAGGTAGCATGTTTCAAAAGAGACCATTTAGAGGTATGTCTACAAACAATTTTTCAGGTATTAAATGTTTTTACTATGGGAAAATTGGCCACCAAGCTAAGTTCTATTTTAAGAGGCAAACAGATGAATCAAGGAATAAGCAGAGTAGGCACAAAGGATATTTTTTCAATGAAGACCATAGTCATAAACATCTACTATTTGTAGCTGATTGTGCTATTTCAACATCTAAGGAAGATGAGGATGACATATGGTATGTTGATTATGGCGCATCCTCACATATGACAGGTAAGAAAGAATGGTTTGAATTTCTTAAAGAAATTTCATGTGGATATCAAATTTATTTAGGATATGACAGAGGATATGAGACAAAAGGGTATGGTGATATGCCGATAAGGTGACCTAGCGGTGAAATTAGACATATTAATAATGTGATGTATGCGCCCAGGATTATGAAAAACTCGATCTCAGTATCTATGATAACATATCAGGATCTTCTATTTTAATTCTTCAAGACATGCTATGTCTTAAAGGATAGCAAGATGGAAACAGTTGCATCAGTTGTGCGTGTGGGGAGTTTGTACAAATTAAATGTCAAAAGCATGCCAAAACAAGCCATGGTTGTAACAGGATTGACCGCTGAAAACCTCTGGCACCAGAGATTCGGTCACCTTAATTTACAAGACCTCATGTTACTTCAAAGAAAAGGTATGGTTGATGGACTCCCTACTTTTCATAGTGTTCAGTTAGATTGTGATGTATGTGCATTATGGAAAATGCATAGAGAAGAATTTCCTCTGCATATTGATAGAAAGGGAAGAGATATTTTAGAGCTGATGAATACAAACATATGCAGACCTATGCAGACCAGGTCGTAGGTGGTGCATATTATTTTCTTTTGTTTACTGATGATTGCACTAGATTTTCTTGGATATCTTTTTTAAGTAAAAAGAGTCAAACCTTTCAGTGTTTTAAAGAATTTAAAACTTTGGTAGAAAAGCAGACAGGAAAATGCATAAAAATTCTCCGCTCATATCAAGGGGAAAATACAGGTTGGGTGAGTTCATGAATTTTTGTAGATATCGTGGGATTTTTCAACAGTTTACAGTGCCTCACACACCACAACAAAATGGAGTGGCAGAACGAAAGAACAAAACTCTTGTGGAATGCGCAAGGAGTATGCTTGAAGGTAAGGGTCTATCAAATGGTTTTTGGGCAGAAGCCATCAACACCGCTATTTATTTAAAGAATATGAGTCCTACTAAATGTCTCAGCTTCAAAACTCCTTTTGAAGCATTATATGGATTCAAACCAAAAGTGAGTCATTTAAGAGTACTTGGGTCAAAAGCCTTTGCCAATATACCCAAGGAGGATAGAAAGAAGTTGGATCCTAAAGCCATGAAATGTATCTTTGTAGGATATGGCACTGAGTTTAAAGCATACAAGTTATTTAATCTCGTGACTCATAAAATATTTTCAAGTTGAGATGTGGTATTTCATGAACAGGTTGAGGAAGGAAAGGAAGACAGTAATAATGAATGGCACATTCCATTATTGATGGAAGAAAACAAGAGGGATAATTAGCAGCGGGAGCAGAAAGAAGAAGAAACAGGTGATGTAGTCAGTAAAGAAAGCACGTACAAGACTGAAGTAGATAAATTTGAGGTGAGTACCCTACCATGAAGATTAGGTAGGCAGACTCAATTACTAGCCAGATTGAAAGACTATGCTTTAATGACAAGTATTTTAAACATTGTAGAATCCACAAACTATAAAGAATCTAGTCAATCTCATGAATGGAGGGCTTCAATGAATAATGAAATTGAATCAATTACTAAAAACCATATTGGGATTTAGTTGAACTGCCTGAAGGAAAAATACCCATAAGTTGTAAGTGGTTGTACAAACTTAAAGTTAATGCAAATGGGAGTATAGAAAAGTTTAAAGCTAGACTGGTAGCAAAGGGTTATTCATAGTAAGATGGAATAGACTTTGATGAAACCTTTTCCCCTGTAGCGAAATTAAATACCATTACAATGTTAATTTCTTTAGATACAAAATATAAGTGGAAGCTACACCAGTTAGATTTTAAGTCTGCGTTTCTGAATGGTGATTTAAAAGAAGAGATTTATCTAGTCCATCCTAAAGGGTTTGTCAAAGAAGGGCAGGAACATCTAGTTTGTAGATTGAAAAAGGCATTATATGGTTTAAAACAAGCACCCACATCATGGTATGAGAAGATCGATTCATTCTTCTTACATCATGGTTTTCATAGAAGCGTGACTGATCCAAATATGTACACCAAGTATAATAAAAAGAGGAAGATTATTTTTATTTCCTTGTATGTGGATGATATGATTATAACAGGTAATGCAGATACTCTAATCAAAGAAATAAAATGGCAGATGTCACAAATATTTGAAATGAAAGATCTTGGAAATATCCATTATTGCTTGGGTCTGGAAGTACGGAGAGATTCTGGAAAAACTTTTCTTTCTCAAGGGAAGTATGCCAAAAGTCTACTAGAAAAATTCAGGATGGAGCAGTGTAAGTCAACATCAACACCATTGCTGCAGAATCTAAATTTGTGCAGTGACAATGGAACTAAGGAGGTGGATGCCACTATGTATATACAACTAGTTGGGAGTCTAATATATCTTACTACAACTAGACCAAATTTGTCATGCTATGTTAGTGTGTTGAGCGAGTTCATGTCTAATCCTATCGAAAGTCATTGGGTTGCATAAAAAGTGTCTTGAGGTACCTTGGTGGTACTAGTGATTATGGTATTTTATACACTGACACATCTGGTGTTACTCTAGTAGGATTTTCAGATTAGGATTGGGCAGGAAACCTAGATGATCGAAGATCCATCACAGGTTATGCATTCAACATTGGATCCGGGGTCATAGCGTGGAGCGGCAAAAAGCAAAGTACTGTAGCTTTATCTTCAACTAAAGTCGAGTATCAAGCATTGTGTGCAGCCACATGTGAAGCTATCTGGTTGAGAAGACTTCTCTATGATGCAGGAGAAGAACAGAAAGAAGAAACTACCATTAAAAGTGACAACCAGAGTACCATCAAGCTCGCATACAATCGAGTATTTCACAAAAACACCAAACACATCGATACTCAGTTCCATTTTGTTCGAGAAAAACTTCAGTTAAAGGAAATATTTATTCAATATTGTAAATCTTGTGACAATATGGCAAACATTTTTCCTAAGCCTCTTGGGAAAATAAAGTTTGAATTGTTTAGAGGGATCTTAAAAATTTAGGGTAATAATTTCTCCATTAAGGGGGAGAGTTGGAAATAATTAATATTATCTGTATATTAATGGAGAAATGGTTACATTGTTATAACGTAGCTCCTTAAGCTAGGATTAATTCCTAGGATATAGGAGTTTGTTTACAACTTCCTACTTCTTTGTAATGTACTTATTGTTGTATCATTTGATTAATTGATCTAAAGTGTACTCTTCGTTGATGTGCAGTCTCCACATGCAGTACTCACATGCGAACTACAGTTTCTATTCAATTCAATTTTTTTATTTCAAATTAGTATTATATTTCAAACTCCTAAACATATGAATAAAAGTGACTTAATAGTAAATCTATTCACTTACCATTTTAATTCCATAAAATTTATTAAAACTATTTTATTGCACTGTTAATAAAATATACATATAACTGTAATAAACAAGTGAATGATGCCAAAAATTGAGGTTATCCTTTTAAATCCTTTTCGTGTCATTCAGAATCATAATAAGTATTCTATTCATTATTCGACTTGCTCAAAGCTTTTGCTTAGATTTTATTGGATAAAATATACGTATGGGATTTTGTGGATGACAGTCTTTTACATTATAAAAATATTAATTTCTATAAATATTAATTTATAAGAATAGTATAAATTATTAAGATAACCGGATCAAATATATTAAAATATATATTTTTCTATAAAAAATTATATTTAAATATTTTATTTCTGTTATATTTACTAGATTCAAATTATAAATTTAAAGTAATTGTTAATAATATTATTTATATTTTTATAATTTTCACATTTCTATATAAACAATATTCAATTTTTTTTTTTATTATACATATATATATCTATCTATATATATAATATGAGTTCATATATATATATGAGTTCATATTTTATATATATATAAATTTTTATATGTTTATTATTCCATGAAACATGAAGCACTTATTAATAAAGTATTATGTTAAGGTAGTTAGAAGTGGACTTTTTTGGCCCTAAGTTTTAGACAAGACTTGATCTCTAGTGATTTCAGGGCTTAAATATCCCTTGAACCAAACATAGTTAAACATGTCATTCACACTAAGAATCACATAACATTAGAAATTAAAAAAGAAAAAAAAATTATCAATTAAATTTAAATATAATTTTTTTAATAATAAAATAAAATCTAGTTTGTAAATACATAATTATTAACTAAATTTATTAATTTTTTTTATGTATTTGCTAAATATATGTTTGAATATAAATCAATATAGATAATTTTTTTGGTGGAAAATAATATTTTAGATGCTCTGGATTAATTCGTTAACCTAAAATTATTTACAAAGGTACAAAATTAAATTGAGGCATTTGTTTATTTTCCTTGGGACTAATTAAACTCATCACTAGGTTAAAATTGTGACATACCTATTCGCAAAAATAAATAATTACAAAGTGAAATTTAAAAAACAAGAATATAATAAATTAAATTGATTTATTATTTACTATTTATTATTTATATTTTTACTAGTTTTTTAATTTAATTGACATTATCATTATTATTACTATTATATTTAACACATTATTTTATATTTAACACATTATTTTATATACAAGTTAACGGGTTCTTAAGAACCCAAAATTGTTTATTTCTCTTCCATAAAGGTGAGGTATTTATTTTTCTACTAATAGAAGAGGATGCGAAGTATAGCTAGATCGTAAACATATTACTAGCCTAGATTCATCTTAACTCTCGATCTATCATGGGCCGAGAAAGATCAAATATCTCGAGGTGGAAACCTCTTTTTTGAGTGAAAAAATTGAGGAAATGTACCTCGAGAGATTTGATCTCTATCAGGGCTTGATAGATCCAGAGTTAAGATGGATCTAAGCTAGTTTTGAGTCGTTCTAACCAAAGAAAATCTATCGATAATATGACGAATAGATGCTTACTTTTATCAATAATATGTAAATATATCTAATATTAATATAGCCATTTTAAATATGTTAAATATGTGTGAGATTTATTGAGTCATTTTAATTTTAAACTTGCTTAGTTACCTCAGTTTGTTGAGATGATAAATATTGTAAAATAAATTTATTGATGAAATAAAATTTTTGAATGCAAAGTGACAATGTAATAATATTGAATGATAGAACTGTGAATGATAAGAATGTAGTCAATTATGAATAGTCTTCATTGTGATTGATTTCAAACTATTTTCTTGTACTCTTCTTATTTTTACCCTTGTTAGTTTTGTCATCTTTTCATATCGATTATCTAAATATGAAATTTGGAATCGTAAACCATGTAACACCCCTAGTTTTATGTTTTTCAAGTTAGACATTTGAACTTAAATCCAAAGGGGAGTGGACCCCAATGGATAATTATGGTGTGAATATAATTAATTATTTAATTATGAAAAGTAAATAACTATTTCTGTGCATATTGACCAAATGAGATTTTTGAGATCACTGGCCAAATCCATGAGGTATGGATAGAGGCTAAGACTTTCCCCAAAAATCTTTCAAAAATCCTTGAAAGAATTTATTTCTAATTTAGATTTTTGAGAAAAAATCTAAATTTCCCCAATGATGTGGAGAGTAGTTGGGAAGAGGTAAAAAGCTGGAAAAGCAAAAAGCAGCTTTAAAAGACCCTAAATAAGGGAAGCCTAGGAAAATAGGAATAAAAGCATCCTGTAATTCTGGACACAGAATTAGAAACAGGCTTTGGGGAGCATAAGCTTAAACAAAATACTCCAGAACAGATTGGGGTTGGTCTGTTCTTGGAGAGGATCTCAGCTCCGGGGTTTCTGTGGATAAAATAACTCTAAGGTTGGGAGAACTGGTCATCACAGAAGTGGTATGCATACCAAATTTATAAATAATTAAATTAGATGCTTTTAGACAATCCTGAAAAGTTTTGTAGTGATTATGTTGAGTAGTTGTTGTGTTATGAAATTCCTTACTTTTAACGGAATTAAATAGAAGAGATAATTCTTCTAAATTTATGTATGGTAGTAGAAAAAAATCCAGGGAACACTGTCAGCCAGAATCTCTAAACCATTGGGTGGTTTAAATCTCGAGAGAGTATAAATCATTCCCTAGAATAGTTACAGTGTAACTTTAATCTACTTATATAATAAATATTACATGAACAGAAAAAAAATAAACTAGGTTCATTTTTTAATAACTAGTGGCTATGGTAAGTTTATACCTTACATATGTAGATACATGCAAATGGAAATTTAGTATAGACTCAAGAAAGGAGTTGGTTTAATTACACTATAAATTAAACCTGAAAAGATTTCTGTTTTGTGAAATAAACATGACTTATGGTATTAATGATAACTTCTGCTTATAACCTATTCAGTTTGAATAATAAAAAGGAAAAAAAATACATATACAGAATATTATATAAATTTCAGATAGAACTCATAAGCTGCTTAGAATAAAAAGATATACTAGTAAAGCATTAAAAAATTTTGGTTAGAGGTGCTTACTAGAAACTAGTAAAATTGACTATTTTATACCAATTCCCTTAAACTCCAGAGCCTCCTTTTGCTGATATAAAGTAAATAAATGTAACAATTCTAAACTGAGATATAGAATGAGAATTTATACTTTCTAGGGTATTAATATATATATGAGTAAGTAGATAGATTGAGTTCGCATAACTACAAAAAGGTACATGATAAAGTATCCATAGTTTGAAAACCGGTATCTTGAAGAGGAGGAATCATGAAGAGATACATATAATAACAAAAATTATTGATACACAATTATTAGCTTACTGTGCCAATAAAGGTTTATGTAAACTCGCCTAGTATATTGAAAGTAAGGGTATTCTGTAGAAAGTAATCATTAAGCTATGATTGGTAAATTTACAAATTCCAGTGTATAAAATAAAGCAGGAAGTTACAGCAGAGAGAAAATATGATATGCATATTAACATTAAATAGAGATCTTAGAATAAACAGAGTCTATCATAAATCTATTGATATGAAACAGAGGCTGTATATATATTCTCTTGAAACTAAACTAATTAAACGAGAATACACTGTTCAATAATATATAAACAGAAAAAATTATAACCTGAATTTATATAATCAGGATTTATATTCAATCCGAGTCTCTATTAAAAAAGTCCCTTATTACAATTAATAATTCTATGACAATAAGACTAGAATTGTCAGGATGAGTTATAAATTAAACATGTGAAATACTGTTTGTACTTCGACGAAGAGAATGTCGATATCGACCTGGAAATTAAAATGGGGAAACGAAGTTAACTTCGAACGAGAGACGGGGTATAAAAATAAAATTTCGAATTAGCTCTGAAGGAGATTCAAGATTACCTGAAATAGGACAAGTACAAAGTAAGAATTATGGTATAACTTGTTAAAAATATATTTCTTGGGAAGGAACTATTAATTTTAATACAGGTTAATAAAAAAAAAATTACCTCATAAGATGAAACCCTCGTTCCCAAACAAGCTGCAAACAAATTGATTGGGGGTTATAAATACAAATTCCTAAGACCATGAAACCAAATCGAAACGATGGAAATAATTGTCTAACAACAAAATTCGAGACGATTGGTATACCTATGGTATAGGTTGCCCGCATGTAATGAGGCACCTAGAACTCAGCACAACTCGGCTCGAAGAAATATAAGTAGGGTCGTAGAAGACCACATGAAATATTGCTATCAGAAATCGAGTCAAGTGTTCACAATAAAATTATAGAGGAAGTCTTAAATGAAATAAGAGAGGTTAACTATGTTAGTTAAAAATAAATGAAATGACCTTTTCCTCATTACAAGAAAGGCGTATCTCTATATACAGAGACTAAGCTTCAATGTCAAATAAAACAGTGTCAATTTAACTATGGAAATCATATAAACTAGGCCGAGATAGCCTTAAGAATTTTAACGAAATTATTTATATAAAATCAAAAACCCTGTGAACGACTGAATCGGAGGTATATATCGACGAGGAGAACTTATACATATGTTACTCACAGAAATATAATTATCAATACCAAACCATGAAAACAACAATGTATATGTAGCTGGAAGTGAATCATAAGAAGGAAATCATAACGTCGAAAGGCTTGGAACGCATACGTCGTAACTCCATCGGAATGAGCAGAGTCTCAATCTTTAGGAGGCAACGATGAAAATGAAAGGAAAAAGAATCATCTTCGAATGAATTCAGAGATTAAATATGACTTCCTCCAAAAACCCTAATTGGCCTTGGATCATCTCAATCATCTATGTGTCCACAGATCGATGGTATAGACAAGGATCGGTTTCGGAAAATCGAGACTATAATTGTTACCACCTAAAATTTTTAATCTAAATCCATGAAATCTAATGCAGAGTACTTGAACCTATAATATTCTCAATCATCATAAATGAAAGGTTATACATTGAAAAATATAAAAATATGAATCAAGGCATTTGCGTATAAAACATATCTGAGTTCTCTGTCGCGGGATCAAATCACCTTAAAATACCAATCGTCCACAAAACCAAGTTACCGTGAAAGACACGATTTGATTACCAGTGTCACGAAAACATTAATTCGAACTTACCAACGAAGCATAAGAAGTAAAACCAATTCGATATCTCTTACTCCAACCAACGTTTCATTCCGGTTAGATGTACAGGTATAATCATGGGTTGTATGAAAAAAAATTATATTCAAACGTTGAATCAAATGGATGCGAGGATATAGTAATATCGTCGAAAATGAATAATGATTCTATTTAGAAAAGGACCATTAAAATGACTTTATTGTATTTCGAAACAGTACATGATATAATGACGTTGGAAACGTATTAAGATATCAAAAGAAATGAGTTAAGTATTACTCATAGAACATATGAGAGTGTAATACATTAACCCCGCAAAAACAAATATATACATTAACCCCACAAAAACAAATATATATATATATGGTGTGAAGGGAAAAGAACCATATATCACTAAGGATTAAATGAAGGCTTTGGAATGAATATGGTTAATGGTGTGAAATCTGTGTGGTAGTTATATATATATATATATGAAAGTGAGGAATTACCCATACGAAATCTAATGAGTAATAAAAGCCAGAAGAGTTATAAAAATATATATGTTGAGTATTTGAGTCAACATCAAAACTATATTTAATAGAAGTATATTAAATAAAAGGATATCAAAGGTAGTTCTGAATATCTATGAATGATAGATGAACAGAATTGAATTTCAGAGTTAGTCTTAGAAAGACAAAAGAAAAAAAAAATTGTTTAGGTGGAAAGGAAGAGACATTACAAATGGTATCAAAGCTCATTTTTGAAAAACCAGGTTGTTGTTGTTCTCACTGTATAATTTATTTTTGATAAAAAATTATGTTATTGATGTTGTTCTGTTTAGTGTATAGTGGTACTGGAACTGAAAAGTCAATGGCTGAAGGAGATGAAATTTATGTTGATCTGGGTGATGGAGATAACATGCCAGATCCCAACACTCCTTTGATGGCTATGTTGCACAAGTTGCAACGGGAAATGGCTGAGCTAAGAAGCCAGAATGACAGACTGTCATTAGTCAGTGAGGAGCAGGAAAAGTTGATAAGAGAGCTGACCTCACGGAACAACCAATAAGGTGAAGGTTCCGGAAAGAGGAGAAAAGACAAGTTCTCAGATGATTCTGAGGAAGATGACACTACTAGACATCAGGCTAAACATAAGAAGGAATTACAGGGCGAATTCCGAAAAATTAAACCTCCCTCCTATGATGGGGAGAAAGAGGAAGATGCTGAGGCATGGCTGTCGAATATGATTAAGTATTTTCAGGTCTATGAATATGAAAGCAATCTGAAGGCCAGATTAGCTGTTTACCAGTTGCAGGGTAAGGCTACCTTGTGGTGGGAGGAGACGAAAATGGTTCATGCCATTGATGAGAAAACAATGACTTGGGAAGATTTCCAAGTCAAGTTTAAAAACCGTTGTCTGAACAAACGCTATTATGATGATAAAGCCAAGGAGTTCCACGAACATAGATTGGGACAAGTCACCTGAGTTTGCAACCAAGTTTACAAATTTTTTAAGGTATTTTCCTTATATTCATAAAGAGAAAGAAAAAGTGCAAAGGTTTTTGAATTGTTTGCCTGCTGTGTATAAGGAGAAAATAGAGTTCGATAATCCAAAAAATATGGACGAAGCGGTGAGAAAATCTAGATTATGCTACCAGTAGTTTAAAGGAAAGAGTGAACATGGAAAAATATTGGTAAACAAGGGTGAATTCAAAGGAAAGAAACAGAAACCAGCTTACTTGAAGAACTTTGGTAGGGATCATCAGCGGAAAAAATTTAACAAATCAAAGGAAAGTCAAATTGCTCAGTCCCAAGTTGGTTCAAAACAACTAGATAGAGATAATAAGAAGGAAGGAAAATTTAAAATGCGGGAGCCTTTGAAATTTTGGGGCTGTGGAGAACCTCATCTGTTGAGGGACTGTCCACATCAAAATATTCAGATGATTATGAGAAATCGGGAAGCTACCACAGTGAATGATATAGCAAGGAATATACCCACTATCAGTGTAGCCTTGGAGAACCGACAAGCAGAACACCAGGCTACTATGGTTGAGATGGAAGGTAAGATTGTTGACCAATCTGTTACAGTTTTGATTGATCCAAGTGCTTATTTAAGCTACATTAGTCCACAAGCTGTAGAGAAATACAATCTCAAAACTGAGAAATTTTAGCGGTCCTGGTTGGTCCAATTAGCCACTGGCACCAAGAGAAAAGTAACTCATAAGCTACCTCAAACAGAAATTAAATTAAATGATTTTAAGACAGAAGTAAATTTAAACATTCTGCCCTTAGGCTCATATGATTTTTTGATAGGAATGGACTGGTTAGAAAAGAAAAATGCCATGATGAACTGTTGGGATAAAACTCTGCATTACATAGATGAAGAGGGAAGACCTTTTATACTCAAAGTAAAACCAAAACCAATCTCTGTAAGACAAATATCAACTCTGCAATTAAAAAGAACAGCTAGAAAAGGCTATCAAGTATATGTTGTACATCTTGAAGAATTCGGACAGCAACCTGAAGGAAACTTATTAGACACTTTACTAGTGGTAAGAGATTTCAAGGAAGTTTTTCCAGATGAGATTCCTCACCTTCCATCCACAAGAGAGATTGAATTTTCAATCAATTTGGTGCCTATAGCAACACTTGTTTCCAGAGCCACTTATCGGATGAGCCCCTCTGAACTCGTGGAGTTGAAAATGCAATTGCAAGAATTGTTAGATAAAGGTTATATCAGATTGAGTGTGTCTCCTTGGGGAGCACCGGTGCTGTTCGTGAAAAATAAGGATGGAACCTTTAGAATGTGCATTGAATACCGTCAACTAAATAAGTTGACAATAAAAAACAGATACCCATTGCCCAGAATTGATGACCTTTTTGATCAGGTAAGAGGGGCTTCAATATTTTCTAGGATTGATCTGAGGACTGGTTATCACTAACTCAAAATTAAGGAGGAAGATATTAGTAAAACAACTTTTCGAACTAGGTATGGTCACTACAAATTTATAGTCCTACCTTTTGGCTTGACAAATTCCCCTGCCACTTTTATGTGCTTAATGAACAATGTTTTGAACAAGTACTTAGATAAATTCGTACTAGTTTTCATAGATGATATCCTAGTCTATTCAAAAAGTGTGGAAGAGCACAAAGAACACTTAAGGATAGTTTTGCAGACTTTGAAAGAAAACCAGTTATATGCCAAATTCAGTAAATGTGAATTTTATAAATACAAGATTCAATACTTGGGGCATATTATTTCTGAAAAAGGATTATCTCTTGACCCTGAGAAAATAAAGGCTATTAGAGAATGGCCGGTGCCGACTGATGTTTCAGTAGTAAGATCGTTTATGGGAATTGCAGACTATTATCGAGGATTTGTAGAAAGATTTTCTACAATAGCATATCTCATAACTTCACTACAGAGAAAATGCACCAAATTTGAGTGGAATGAAAAATGCCAAAACATTTTTGAGCAACTAAAATTAAAACTCACTACAGCGCCTATACTAAAGATTGCAAATCCTGACAAAGAGTTTGTTGTGTGTACTGATGCATGTAGAGAGGGATTGGGAGGAGTGTTGTTGCAAGAAATTTTTTTTATTGCATATGAATATAGAAAACTTAAGAAACATGAATAGAATTACAGTATATATGATCTGGAATTGGCTGCTGTAATTCATGCATTGAAGATCTGGCGACACTATCTTCTTGGAAAAACATTTACATTGATGACAGATCATATTAGTCTCAAGTATTTCTTTTCTCAAACAAATTTCAATGCTCGACAAGCCAGAGGATTGTATTTTCTGAGTGAACTTGATATGGACATAAAACATATCAAAGGGAAAGAAAACAGAACTGCTAATGCGCTAAGCAGAAATGCTTGCCAAAACATAAGCAACATTGGAAGTAGTGCTAGTTTTGATTTAGAAGAACTAGTTAAAAGTGTAGCAGATGAAGACCCAATCTATGAGAAGCTACAACTGAAAATGTTGAAGAAGGAAATGGCTGAATACACCCAAAATCAAAAAGGGATGATCTGATATAAAAATAGATTGTATATCCCCAATGTAGAGTCTTTGAAATAAGATATCCTAGATGAATATCATAAACAGCCATATTCAAGACATCCTAGATATCAGAAAATGCTAACAGCTTTGAAAAAGAAATTGTTTTGGCCAAGAATGAAAAAGGATGTAGAAGAATATTTAGCTAGATGCATGGAATGTCAACTAATTAAAGCTGAGCATCAGCATCCAACTGGTCTTTTAAATCCCTTGCCAATTGCAAAGTGGAAATGGGACACTGTTTCTATAGATTTCATAACTGGGTTACCCAGAACCAAGTACCAGCATGACTCAGTGATGGTAGTGGTAGACACCTGAACAAAAGCTGCACACTTCATCCCTGTAAAATCTACTTTTGGGAGAGTCCAAGTAGCAGATGTGTTCCTAAAAGAAATAGTAAGGCTGCACGGGGACCCAAAAATGATTATTTCAGATAGAGATGCTAAGTTCACAACCGCCTTTTGGAAAGGTCTTTTTGGGGGCATGGGCACTAAATTGAGTTTTAGTACTGCCTATCACCCTCATACGGATGGTTGAACAGAGAGAACAAATCAAATCTTGGAGGATATGCTGAGAATGTATGTGATGGATAGGTCATCAAAATCGGAAGATTACTTGCATTTAGCTGAATTTGCTTACAACAACAGCTATCAATCCTCCATAAAAATGAGTCCATTTGAAGCACTAAATGGAAGAAAGTGTTGTACTCCTTTAAGTTGAAGCCAACCTGAAGATAAACTAGTATTGGGGCCAGATACTTTTGAAGAAATGGAAAGGATTGTCAAACAAATACAAAGAAACTTCAAGACAACACAAGATCGACAGAAAAACTATGCTGATAAGAAGATGGTGCATCGAGAGTTTAAAGTGGGTGATCATGTGTACCTGCGTATTAAACCCAAAAAGAACAAACTTTATGCTGGAAGTTGTGCAAAATTGGCTCCTAGATATTGTGGGCCTTTTGAGGTGTTAGAAAGGGTGGGACCAGTGGCTTATAAGATGGCCCTATCGCCCCATGTTAAAGTTTATTATGTGTTTCATGTTTCATTATTAAAAAGATATGTACATGATGCTTCTCACATTGTTGATTGGAATGTGATACAGGTGAAACCAAAAGGGGAGATCATTCCCGAGCCGCTTCAAATATTGGAGCGGGAAGAAATTGAATTGAGAAACCGAACAGTAGCAAAAGTGAAGGTGAAATGGAAGCATTTTACTGCTGAAGAAACTACATGGGAAAGAGAAGCTGAGATGATGGAAAAATATCCATATCTATTTTAAAAATGAAATCTAGAAGTTAGTTGTTAACACTGAGGACAGTTTTTTTTCTTCAGAGGGGGAATATGTAACACCCTTAGTTTTATGTTTTACAAGTTAGAAATTTGAACATAAATCCAAAGGGGAGTGGACCCCAATGGATAATTATGGTGTGAATATAATTAATTATTTAATTATGAAAAATAAATAAACTATTTCTGTGCATATTGACCAAATGAGATTTTTTAGATCACTGGCGAAATCCATGAGGTATGGATAGAGGCTAAGACTTTCCCCAAAAATCTCTCAAAAATCCTTGAAAGAATTTATTTCTAATTTAGATTTTTGAGCAAAAATCTAAATTTCCCCAATGATGTGGAGAGTAGTTGGGAAGAGGTAAAAAGCTGGAAAAGAAGAAAGTAGCTTTAAAAAGTCCCTAAATAAGAGAAGCCTATGAAAATAGGAATAAAAGCATCCTATAATTCTGGATGCAGAATTAGAAAGAGGCTTTGGGGAGCATAAGCTTAAATAAGCTACTCCATAATAGATTGGGGTTGGTCTGTTCTTGGAGAGGATCTCAAATTGAAGGTGAGTTCTGTTGATAAAAGAACTCTAAGGTTGGGAGGACTGGTCATCACAGAAGTGGTATGCATACAAACTTTATAAATAATTAAATTAGATGTTGTTAGACAATGCTAAAAAGTTCTGTAGTGATTATGTTGAGTAGTTGTTGTGTTATGAAATTCCTTACTTTTAACATAATTAAATAGAAGATATAATTCTTCTAAATTTCTGTATGGTAGTAGGAATAAATCCAGAGAACATTGTCAGCCAGAATCTCTAAACCATTGGGTGGTTTAAATCTCGAGAGAGTATAAATCATTCCATAGAATAGTTACAGTCTAACTTTAATCTGCTCATATAATAAATATTACATGAACAGAAAAAAATAAATTAAACTAGGTTCATGTATTAATAACTGGTGGCTGTGGTAAGTTTATACCTTACATATGTAGATATATCCAAATGGAAATTTAGTACAGAGTCAAGAAAGGAGTTGGTTTAATTCAACTATAAATTAAACCTGAAAAGATTTATGTTTTGTGAAATAAACATGACTTGTGGTATTAATGATAACTCCTGCTTATAACCTGCTCAGTTTGAATAATCAAAAGGAAAAAAAAATACATATATGGAATATTAGATAAATTTAAGACAGAAGTCATAATCTGCTTAGAATAACAAGATATACTAGTAAAGCATTTACAAATTTTGGTTAGAGGTGCTTACTAGAAATTAGTAAAATTGACTATTTTATACCAATTCCCTTAAACTCTAGAGCCTCCTCTTGCTGATATAAAGTAAATAAATGTGACAATTCTAAACTGAGATATAGAATGAGAATTTATACTTTCTTGGGTATTAAAATATATATGAGTAAGTAGATTGATTGAGTTCGCATAACTACAAAAAGGTACATGAGAAAGTATCCATAGTTAGAAAACCGGTATCTTGAAGAGGAGGAATAATGAAGAAATAAATATAATAATAAAAATTATTGATACACAGTTATTAACTTACTTTTCCAAGAAAGGTTTATGGAAACTCGCCTAGTAGTTCTATATATATATATATATTACTACAACATGGATAGAACATAAGGGTATTCTGTAGAAACTAATCATTAAGCTATGACTGATAAATTTATAAATTCTAGTGTATAATATAAAGCAGGAAGTTACAGTAGAGAGAAAATATGATATGCATATTAACATTAAATAGAGATTTGAGAATAAATAGAGTCTATCATAAATCTGTTGATATGAAACAGAGGCTGTATATATATTCTTCTGAAACTAAACTAATTAAACGACAATATATTCTTCAATAATATATACACAGAAACCATTATAACCTAAATTTATATAATCATGATTTATATTCAATTCGAGTCTCTGTTAAAAAATTCCCTTATTACAATTAATAATTCTATGACAATAAGACTGGAATTTCATGATGAGTTATAAATTAAACATGCGAAATACTATTTGTACTCCGATGAAGAAAATGTCGATACTGACCTGGAAATTAAAATGGGAAAAAGAAGTTAACTTCGAACAAGAGACGGGGTATCAAAATAAAAGTTCGAATTAGATCTGAAGGAGATTCAAGATTACCTGAAACAGGACAAGTACAAAGTAAGAATTATGGTATAACTAGTTAAGAATATATTTCACAGCAAGGAAGTATTAGTTTGAATACAGGTCAATAAAAAAAAAATTACCTCGTAAGATGAAACCCTCATTCCAAAATGAGCTGTAAACAAATTGATTGGGGGTTATAAATACAAATTCCGAAGACCATGAAACCAAATCAAAATGATGGAAATAATTGTCTAAAAAAAAAATTCGAGACGATTGGTATACCTATGGTATAGGTTGCTCGCATGTAATGAGGCACCTAGAAGTCGGCACAACTCAGCTTGAAGCAATATAAGTAGGGTCATAGAAGACCACACGGAATATTCCTATCAGAAATCGAGTCAAGTGTTAACAATAAAATTATAGAGGAAGTCTTAAATGAAATAAGAGAGGTTAACTACGTTAGTTAAAAATAAATGAAACGACATTTTCCTCATTACAAGAAAGGCGTATCTCTATATACAGAGACTGAGCTTAGATGTCAAATAAAACAGAGTCAATTTGACTATGGAAAGCATATAAACCAGGCCGAGACAACCTTAATAATTTTAACGAAATTCTTTATATAAAATTAAAACCCTGTGAATGACTGAATCAGAGGTATATATCGACGAGGAGAACTTATACATATGTTACTCACAGAAATCTAATTATCAGTACCAAACCATGAAAATGACAATGCATATGTACTTGGAAGTGAATCATAAGAAGGAAATCGTAACGCGGAAAGGCTTGGAATGCATACGTCGTAACTCCACCAGAATGAGCAGAGTCTCAATCTTCAGGACACAACGATGAAAATGAAAGGAAATAGAATCACCTTCGAACCAATTTAGAGATTAAATATGACTTCCTCCAAAAACCCTAATTGGCCTTGGATCATCTCAATCATCCATGTGTCCACAGATCAATGGTATAGATGAGGATCGGTTTGGTAAAATCGAGACTATAATTGTTACCGCCTAAAAAATTTAATGTAAATCCATGAAATCTAATGCAGATTACTCGAACATATAATATGGTCAATCATCATAAATGAAAGGATATACGTTGTAGAATATAAAAATATGAATGAAGGCCTTTGCGTATAAAACAAATCTGAGTTCTCTATCGCGGGATCAAATCACCTTAAAATATCAGTGCTCCACAAAACCAAGTTACCGTGAAAGACACGATTTGATTACCAGTGTCACGAAAACATTAATTCGAACTTGCCAACGAAGCATAAGAAGTACAACCAATTCTATATCTCTTACTCCAACCAACGTTTCATTCCAGTTAGATGTACGTGGTATAATCATGGGTTGTACGAAAAAAAATTATATTCAAACGTTGAATCAAATGGATACAAGGATATAGTAATATCTTCGAAAAGGAATAACGATTCCATTTAGCAAAGGACCATTAAAATGACTTTATTGTATCTAAAAACAATACATGATATCATGACGATGGAAATGTATTAAGATATCAAAAGAAACGAATTAAGTATTACTCATAGAACATATGAGAGTGTAATACACTAATCCCGCAATATATATATATATATATGGCGTTAATGGAAAAGAACCGTATGTCACTAAGGATTAAATGAAGGCTTTGGAACGAATATGGTTAATGGTGTGAAATCTATGTGGTAGGTATATATATATATGAAAGTGAGGAATTACCCATACGAAATCTAATGAGTAATAAAAACCAGAAGAGTTATAAAAATATATATGTTGAGTATTTGAGTCAACATCAAAACTATATTTAATAAAAGTATATTAAATAAAAAGATATCAAAGGTAGTTCTGAATATCTATGAATGATAAATGAACAGAATTAAATTTCAAAGTTAGTCTTAGAAATACAAAAGAAAAAAAAATTGTATAGGTGGAAAGGAAGAGACATTACAAACCATTTAAATATTTAGCTCGATTTGTTGTAGTAAACATCATACATTGTCTCTCTTGTTCTCCAGTGTTAATAGGTTTAATTACTATAACACAAAAATCAATGTACATTGTCAGTAATTTTTTGTGTTTACACTCAAATCATTGGACAATATTAATCCAATGACTTTAAAATTAATATACCATCATACATCCAATTACATCAAATCAGAAATCAACATATAAACAAAAATAAATGTATCTAATGCAAGAAATCAAATAATAATGTAAAACAACATCTACATTGAAATCAATGCATCTAATGCAAGTAATCAAATATGATTAGAAATCAACATCTACATTGAAATTAATGCATCTAGTTCAAGAAATCAAATAATATTAGAAATCACCATCTACACTGAAATCAATGCATTTGGTGAAAGAAATCAAATAGGATTAGAAATCACCATCTACACTGAAATCAGTGCATTGAGTGCAAGCAAACAAATAGGATTAAAAATCATCTACATTGAAAGCAATTCATCTAGTGCAACAAATCAAATATAATCAGAAATCAACATCTACATTGAAATTAATACATCTAGTGAAAGCAATCAAATAGGATTAGAAATCACCATCTACACTAAAATCAATGCATTTAGTGAAAGCAATCAAATATGATTAGAAATAATCTATATTGAAATCAATCCATCCAGTGCAAGTAATTAAATATCATTAGAAACCAACATCTACACCAAAATCAATACATCTAGCGAAAGAAATCAAATAGGATTAGAAATAGCCATCTACACTGGAATCAATGCATCTACTGCAAGAAATATTCTTCCCTCTCTCCCCCCGTCTATATCTATATATCCCTCCATCCCTCTATCTCTCATTCTTTGTCTCTTTATCTCACCACACCAAACACACACTCTCTCTCACTCCATATCTATCAATTTCTTTGTCCCTCCCTCCTCTCCATCTATCGATTTTTCTCTTCACCTTATATCTATATCTCTATCTCCCTATATCTCTCTATATCAACCCCAAAACATAAACTCTTTCTCCAATCTATCGATCTATCACTCCCCCCTTCTCTCTCTCTCTCTCTTCCCATTTTGTCCCTCTCCCTCACTTCTATCTATCTTCCCTCCTTCTACCATTTCTCCCTCTCTCTCCATATTTTTTATCCCTCCCTCTCTCTCTCTCTCTCCACCTTTTGTCGTCTATGTATTTATTCTTACCTCCCCCTATCTCCCTCTCCCTCTCTATCTCTCTTTTCCTACCTCTCTTCATTTTCTCTCTTCCTTTCTCTCCCCCCCTGGCTCTCTCTATCTTCACCTTCCAATTTTTTTACCATATTCCTATCTCTCTCCTTCCCTCCCACCTTCTCTTCATATCTCCTTATTTGCCTCTTTATATCACCCCCAAACAGACACACTCTCTCTCCATATCTCCCTTGTCACTCCCCCTCTCTCTCCACTACTCACTCTCTATGTCTTTATTCTTCCCTCCCTATCTCCCCATCCAACTCCATCTCTCTATCCCTCCCTCTCTCCCCTTCCAAATCCATATTTCTATCCCTCCCTCCTCCTCTGCTTCCCTCCCTCCTCCTCTCCTTCAAGTCCCCTCTCTTTTCCTTCCTATCTATCCCTTTCTCTCCTACCTCCCTTTATCTTCCCCCATCACCCTCTTACTCTCTTTCTCCTAAAATCCTCTCTCTTCCCCCATCGTTTTCTTCATTCCTCTCTCTCCCCTCCCCCCCCCCCCCAGCTCTCTCTCTCTCTCTCTCTCTCTGCCCTCCAATCCTCTCTATTCCACCATCACTCAATCTCACTCTCCAACTATGTTACTATATCCCTCCCATTCTCCTTCTCTCCCCCCTTGTCTCCACCTCTCCTTCTATGTATCTTTATCTCACCCCTAAGCATAAACACTCTCCTTCTATGTATCTTTATCTCACCCCTAAGCATAAACACTCTCTCTCTATCTGTCCTTTGTCACTCTCTCTCTATGAATTTCTTCTTCCCTTCCTCTCTCCACCTCCACCTCCATCTCTCTATCCCTCCTCTCCTCATCCTCTCACCCTTCCTTTCTCTCCCTTTCTCTCCTACCTGCCTCTCCATTCCCCCTTCTTTCTCTCTCTCCCTCTCTCTCTCTCTCTACCCTCCAATCCTCTCTCCTTCTTCCTCCCTCTCTCTTTATCTATCTCCCACCTCCATATCTCTTATCCTTCTCTAACTCTGTCACTCTTCTCCCTCTCTCTCTCTCTTCATTCCTCTTCTCCCCTCTCCTTCAATTTATCTCCATCTCTCCCTTGTCACTCCACCTATTTCTCCACCTCTATCATATATCATGATATATTAATATATATTATAATATAACAAATTTAATATTATGTTAATCTAAATTTATTAAATTTAATAATATGAGTATTTTAATATTAATGTTAGGGTTAATAAAATTTTTTTGGCATGGTATTAATAGTAATTTGGTCCATGGTATTTGGACGATATACTTCATATATAATTATATGTTGATTTCTAATTGTATTTAATATATTTTATTTATTTACCTTACCTCTTTTATATTTATCTATTTATTTGGCCCATAGTATTTGTGGCATGGTATTATTAATAATTTGTCCCATGGTATTTGGCCCATGGTATTAATAATAATTTGTCGCATACGCTTCACCTAAATAAAACCTCTTTTTAAAAGCAATTTTATTTATTGAGTAAATCTAAAAAGTAGTCTTATTTATTTACCATACCTCTAGTTTATTTATAAATATGTTATTTGGCCCATAGTATTTGTCGCATGTTATTATTAATAATTTTTCCCATGGTATTTGGCCCATGGTATTAATAATAATTTTGCGCATTAGCTTCACCTAAATAAAACCTCTTTTTAAAAGTAGTTTTATTAATTGAGTAAATCTAGAAAGCAGTTTTATTTATTTACCATACATCTAGTTTATTTATATTTATATTTATTTACCATCCCTCTTTTTTGAGTGTTAGTAAACTTCTTGATATTTTAAGTTTATCTCATTTAAATTTATTTTTAATGAATTTTTAATTGTTCATTTATATGTTTATGTAAGTTATTGTTTTAATCGACAATATTTAGATTTTTGCTTCTCTTCAATTTTTTTAGCTTCTATTATACTTACACATCAAGGTCATACTGAGCTGTAGAATGGGCTCTCTCAGTGCAACAACAAGGTCGACCATAAAAAAAGAAGAAAGTTGATGGATGGTTAAAGACAAACCTTTTCTTAGAAGTACCAAATTGATTTTCAATTAGCTGAGGGAAAACATGTTGGAGCTTCCCATGCTCCTCTCTGGATTTTATATTATTATTAGATTTAACACATTATCTTATTATGCTGTAAGGCGTTCTTATTTGAAAACAACTTTGCTGATGTGCATCGTGTCATAATGTGAAACCATTAGATTGGATGTTAGACGATTCAAACATTTTCAACCGTAGATGGAAAACCAAGGCAGTTGCGACCGGTTATTACAGAGAATTGGTTGAGAGGTGTTCGTTGTGGGTGCAGGAAAAAGCCAAGGGGGGAGCAGATATCTATGGCGTGACCACTGGCTTCAGCGCTTGTTCAAGAGGCTGAAGATCCGAACATAGAGAGAGAGCGTGGTATGAGCGCCTCAGGAACCTCAACCTCCCCAGGCTCCTGTTGCAGAACATTAATCCATGGCTCTAAATTTTTTCCTCTGTATGCATTTATCCGGGAGGAACTGAACGTGATAATGATGACTGCGAGGACAGAGCAGATGCCCGAGGAGGGCACCCAGAAGGTATTCGATGCAGAGGCTCTGTAAGCGCTTCAGGGGATTTAATTCCCTTGGCCTACATAGCAGGTCTGCTAGTTGGGAATCCCCAAGTTAGGGCTCGAATTGGGGTTCACGGTGAATTAAATCACAATAAATAAGATAGCCATAGATGAAACTTATTACTTTGACAAAGTCATAACTTTGCTTCACACCTTTCAGTTTTTTTTTAGCCTTTTGCTTCGTCCCCGTTCCAGTACTGATTCCCATTCTGGTTCTCCCTTTGCTATCAGCTATGGCAGTCTCTGCATCAGGTATAGCAGAAAATTTAATTGGGGGAGTGGCGGCGAACGCCACAGGCAACATTGTTACTGCGATTTTCCATAAGTTGGAAGATATTAATAGGTTGGACAAAAACATAGAAATTCTGGGAACCAACTTTAGCCTTGTGCAGCAAATGTTGAAAAATATTCGCAACTAGTTTGAAGACCAGCAGAAGAGGATGGAGGAGCCATTGGAAAGAATTTTAACAAAGATGGAGAAAGCCCTTCAAGAGGCTGAAGATCTGATCAATCGGGCCAATTGACATAGAGAGAGAGAACGTGGTATGAGCGCCTCAGGAACCTCAACCTCCCCACGCAAGTTAGAGCTTGGAAGGTTACATATGATGCCCTCATTCAAGAGCTCCATAGGGTCTGCTCAATACATGCCATGACTCCGCAGATTGTGTCTGCTGCAGCACCTCAGGCAGAGCTGCTGCTTCAACCTGTGCCAGACTCCGATTTCATAGGGTCCGGCATTCGAACTACTCAGGATCAGCTGCAGAAATGGCTCACCGACCCTCATTGCCAATCTCGCGTGATTGGCGTGTACGGCATGGGGGGAGTTGGCAAGACCTCGTTGCTGAAAGTCATCCACAACACCTACAAGCAGCAGGTCAGTGGTATGTTTGATGTCGTTATTTGGTTTACTGTTTCTCAGAACTTTCAGATTAAGGAGTTGCAGACTTCTATTGGTAAGGAAGTGGGATTAAATCTGGAGGAAACTTCTACTGTTGAACAAAGGAAGATGAGATTGTATGCATCTCTCCGACAAAGTAAGAAGAAATTTCTTGTCATATTGGACGACTTCTGGAGTTCAATTGATCTGCATGAAGAAGTGGGCGTCGGGTTTGGCATTGATAATCAAAGCAAAATCATAATCTCCAGTCGCAACAAAAATGTCATTGCAAGAATGGGGGAGCTTGAGAACTCTGTGGAGGTATGCCCCTTGTCCAAAGAAGAAGGCTGGGAGTTATTTAGAAGTAGAGCTTTTAGAAATGGGAATGTTACTGGGAGTAATATAGAGGAGGCTATAGCTAGAGATATTGCCATAGAGTGCAAAGGTTTGCCTTTGGCAATAAATGTGATAGCTGCAGCGATGAGATCCAAAAAGACGAATGATGAGTGGAGTCGTGCTTTGATGATGATGAAAAATGCAGATCCCGCCTTTCCAATCACTCACGAGACTATTGATGCAGAGCTATATACAAAATTAAAATGGAGTTATGATGATTTACCAGATCCTAATTTAAAAGTTTGTTTTCTCTGCTGTGCCATGTTTCCTAAGGACTACGACGCAGCAAGAATCAGTCCATAGCCAGATCACCAATTTGCCATGGTATCCCCAAAACTCATAATTGCACCTATTTCAGCAACTTGACACTGTCTCATGTGCTGATTGATTGTTGCAGAAATACAGGCTTGGGAAGCAGCCCCACAGAGAAGTCAGCGTCGACAGAAGCAATGATGGTTAGTAGATTTCTAAATTGGAATTTTAAAATCATTGAAAAAATGTCTGGTAGTCACAGGATGCTTCCAATTATCATTGTTGGAAGTTACACAGCTTCACGTATCCATATGCTCAAATAAGAGAGCCTCATCCCATCCCCATCCTCAAATTACAGAATTTCATCTCCTACCCTCACCTTTCACACCCCAATGATAATAGGAATGGTTGAGATTTTCAGCTCAAAAAAGAACCTATTGAAGTACCTCTACATAGAAAATTATATTACCCTGCATTTTTACAAGCTCCCTGGGACATTTGTAAGGACTTGTCTGAAACTATCTGTCTCACTTTAGTGGTTAGTAACTTCACTTCCTTTCCCTGGGTCCTCCTTGGTCCTTGGTCAAGCATCTAAATACCCTTATGGATCAGGGCCCCATAGAGAATGCTTCCACCTCACCAGGGAATGGAGAAGCCTAGTTCTACAAGCCATCCCTATAGCGGCACCATGACCCTACCTAAGATGACACCTCCTACCCTTCTCCCACTCGCACCCTTTTCCCACCCTCAACTCCATCCCCACCCCTCCCATTCTAAGAGAGTTCTGCTCATTATTACAATTTTTTTTCAGGAGGAAATTCTGATGGTGGACACTGCCTAAGCAGGATGGCCCGGGATAACAGCATCGCACCAAATCATAAGGAGTAAGTATAATAAGAAATCTGCAGAAGAAAGATGGGCTAGAAACTCAAATATTTCCTTTGGTTTTGAACTGATTTTCTGATTATCATTATGTTTACAGAGCAATGCAGATTGCTGATGCTCTGAGAGCTCAGGTAGAAGTTCAGAGAAGACTACATGACCAGCTAGAGGTATGACATAATATCTCTCCCCTGTTTCAATTACCTGATGACTGAATCGAATCTATCTCTTGTAAATGTTAATGTAGGTTCAAAGGCGCTTGCAGTTGAGAATAGAGGCACAGGGTAAATATTTGCAGAGCATATTAGAGAAAGCACAGCAGACATTGGCATCAGAAACATCGACATCAACAGGCCTTGAAGCCACAAGAGCCAAGCTTGCAGATTTGGCCTCCAAGCTTCCTACAAACAGCGTGAAGCCAAATTACTCTCCAGTGAAAGTGGCTCCATTGATGAACATTCATAGACAAGATCATGGGAATCTAGAGGTCAAGGCCCACCTTAGAGATCGTTGCTCTCAAAATCAGTTTGCAGTCCATGGCATGGAGCAGAGTTTGAATGAATCCGAGAGTCAAATTGAGAAGAAAAGGTGTAGAAAACGTTTCCATGAGAATAACGGAGGGAATTCCCCTACCAAACTGCGAGAATTGAGCCTTAATGCCTATGCCTGTAAAACAGAAGAAGAACAAGAAGAAGAGGAAGATCTCATAAAGCCCACTACTGTTGAAAGGCCTGCTGCAACTAGAGCATTAGTGGATGAGAGAATGGCCATGCTTGTACAGTCTAATGGCCTCTCTTTAATCCAGGCTGATCATGAACCACGACTGTACCATCCTCATTCCATGTTGGGAAATTTTCGGAAGGTGGCAGAAGGATTGGACTTGAACAGGAAAGGGGAGGGATCAGTTCCCCAGCAAGGAAGAGAGCTGGATCTCAATGCATATGGATGGGGCATATGAAGCATCTCAATCTCAAATCATAATGAGCACAACTAACTGATTCTCTATCATTATCATCATTGTTTCACTGGGTAAACCTTGAGTACAGGTTTCCTGACACAAGCATAACCTAGTTTGGTGAAATAAGCATTTTCCAATTAACAAAAGATATGAGGTCTCTTTCAATCATAATCTTACTGCATTTTCTTGGAACTCGCTGACCATTCTTTTTCCTTTGGTTTTCCACATTAACTGAGAACGTGGGAACTTCTTTAAAATCCATTTAAAATATTAAATATAATTCATTTGTCAGGGCTCTCCTGGCTCCCTTGCTATTGGTATCAGACAAGTGTGGATAATCAACCTTTTCACATTGCTTCGGTTAAATAGAGCGATGACAATCACCGTATTTCACAGTGACAAATACAGTTTCCACACCACATGCCCATTCAAAGTCTTCTATTGTTCTTTCTGGTGTCTTTCCCTATTTTCCGTTTAAGTAACGACCTGTACCCATTATGAATTATTATATGGGCAACATTCAGCACTTAAATCCAACGCCAATGCACAGCAAATCGAAGCAAGCAACAATTGCTCACCATGGAAGAAGACTCATCTACCCCACTGTAAGGATAAGCTTGGGATTTTGTTTTCCATAATTTCTTATGAGGATGTTGCTGTCTTCTTTACATTTTGATAAATCAGCAGGAAACTTTTTGGTATATCAAGATTGAATTTTTTAAAGAAGTTTAGGGTGTCTTTGGGATAAAAAATGGACTTTTGTGATCGTTAAAATATAATTTTTTTGAGGTTGGTCTGTGTGTTTCAAAATTACCCATCCAACTGGTGCACCTCTAGGTCCATCATTTCCCAGATAATCTTTAGGAGGACTTCCCACTGAACAGTCTGCGTATTAATCTTCCCGACGTCCAGGCATGGGAGGACAGCTGTAGTATTAGTAATAGAGTTTGATCCTGTCCAGTAATAGCAGATGCAATAATCTGGTTGCTGATCTGCAGTTTTTGGCAAGCTAAGTGGTTTCAGTTTGATAGACAACTCAGTTGTCCTGTTTAGAAGCCCAGTTTGTATATGTAATCTTATATAGTGTTTTTTCATTTTAAATTACCCATCCATCTATTGCAGGCTCTAGGTCCATAATTTACCAGCTAAGCTTTAGGAGGCTTTCCCCCTTGAACAGTATGGGTATTAATCTTCCTGAAGTGTAGGCAGGGGAAGACAGCTGTGGTATAGTAATGGGAGTTTGATCCTGTCCAGCAATGGCAGATGCAATAATCTGGTTGTTGATCTGCAGTTTTTGGCAAGCTAAGTGGTTTCAGTGTGATAGACACCTCAGTTACCCTGTTTAGATGCCCAGTTTGTATACGTAATCTTATATAGTGTTTTTTCATTGTAAATTACCTATCCATCTATTGCAGGCTCTAGGTCCATAATTTCCCAGCTAAACTTTAGGAAGCTTTCCCCCTTGAACAGTATGGGTATTAATCTTCCTGAGGTGTAGGCAGGGTAGGACAGCCTTGGTATTAGTAATGGGAGTTAATCCTGTCCAGTAATGGCAGATGCAATAATCTGGTTCTAGATCTGCAGTATTTGGCAAGCTAAGTGGTTTCAGTGTGATAGACACCTCAGTTATCCTGTTTAGAAGCCCAGGTTGTATATGTAAAGTTATATAGTGTTTTTCATTGTCACATTTTTATCTTCATCTAAGGTAATGAAGGCATTATTTATTCTTGCTGAATCTGGTCATGTCGTCCCTATCTCCTGATTCATAAAAATGTGCAAAATTTTATGCACAGAATTCTAAATTTTGAGGGATCCATACTCGGTTTCCCTTACGGTGATAATTTACTCATATGTTGTTGCAGGTTCACTGTTGATCAGGAGACTGCAGCTTTTCTTGCTTCATGCGAAATACTGTTCAATGCTTGGGAAGAGTCAGGTCGTGCAAATAATTCAGAGAGTTATAGTCTGAAGGAGCATGGAGGCGTTGCATATGTTGCCTTCCCATCATTTCTCAGAATTGAAAGTTTCATCGATGGAGAGGGGAATATAAAAACAAACAACAAGGTATTCTCAGATTTCCTCAAGGGTTACGATGATAAACCAGCCCAAGTCCACCAGGGAGCTCTTAAGTTGTTCCTGGATATTATGGAGAAAACAGATTTTCAAGCAAAGGTAATTTGATTTATCTAAATGCACCTGTCAAAATTTGCCTCGATTTCACAACAAGAGTGTTTACTTCTGCTATTATAGATGAATTTATTGAAATGTGTTGATGTATTCCAGATCGATCAGTTACTAGCTTCTACGGACTCCAGACAAAGAAAACTCAAACCCATTATATTTGTGGGCCATTCCTTGGGAGGGGCAGTTGCAACCTTGGCTACACTGTGGTTCCTGGAAAAGAGGTTAAGGCAAATCTCTCCCTTTTGTATCACATTTGGTTGCCCTCTGGTCGGAGATGAAAGACTTGTTGAAGTAGTTGGCCGTGAGAATTGGGGAGGCAACTTTTGTCACGTGGTTTCCAAGCATGATATTGTTCCTCGGATGCTGCTTGCACCGCTTGAGGCAATTGCTGCGCCTTTGACTGCTATTTTGCCATATTGGCATGGAAAACTGACATATTCTTCTATTAAAGAGGCTTGTAGGATTCTTCGCAATAATGTCCTGCAGTATACTTCAAACTGTGTGTTTGATTCTCAAAAGTGGTCCTACAGGGCCACGGAGAGAAGCCCATACAGACCTTTTGGCACTTACATGTTCTGCTCAAGCGATGGCGCAGCTTGTATTGACAATTCTGAGACCGTTTTGAAGACGCTTCATTTCACAATGCAGAGCCATGAAAATCCTTCGGATGTTACAGTAGAGGACTGTTTGTCAGAGCATATAGTGTATGCTTCGGTCTCATACAACAGAATAGACAAGATTAATATATAAACTTAACAAGTTACCCTGTTTATTTATTGGACTGTAAGAGACCTCCCCATTAGCATTGAATGGTTGGTTTACTTTCTTTATTTGAAATAAAGTGATCAATGAGAAGCATTAATTTTTATTTACTCTGTAAAGTATAAGTAAATTTTTGTATCTAAAATTTTTATAAATAATACATTTGTTTCAGGTTAGGAGCATAGTGGGATGTCAACGTTGTTCTACTTCAACCTCAAACTTTGATTGGTAAATACGTGGCAAGAACAACCTCAAACTTTGATTGGTAAATACGTGGCAAACTTGGCTGACAATGACATTGACGAAATTCATTACATGCACTATAATGAATTGTTTTGAAAAATTAATGTGCATTGTCACAACAAAAATAGCGGCATTTGTTTTCGTAACTTTTTATTGATCTGTTCATTTTCCTCATGGGAAGATAGGGATATCTATTGAGTTTAGTGTTTGCGATTGTTTTGCATAACTTTGTTGAGTGGATTTCAACATCTCATTCGATAGATTAGTGTTTGAAAGAGATAGTGAGCAACAAAGAGGTGGAGCATGACGAAAGAAACCAAGGCTTGCATATGTGGAGGATTAGAAAATTCAAAGCTACTTCTGATTCTGATAAAAAAAAATATTTATAGAACATGTTTTAAATATTTATAGCTATAGAAATGTAATCTTATAATAGATAACTTTTTGTAAAGGTCAATAATGAGGTTGAAGAAGTTGAAAATAAGATGATAAGATGGGATCAACTTCAAATACCAAATTAGATGAAGCGATCATTCTTTCAGTCCATACTATACAATTTTCCAAAACCATTAATGTTAAAGTTTGACTATCAATAATTAATCTAAGGCACTGGTCTCATTGATTCATCTTAAAATATCTTTTGATTTACTTAAATCTATCTTGTCATGCCCAACAATCTAGCTTGCCTATAAGTTGCTAAGAAAAGCAGTTGTATAACAATCTAGCTTGCCTGTAACTTGTAACTTGCTAAGGTAAGTAGTTGTATCTCCTAGAACTTGTTGCTTCAACAACTTTCCCTCTCCATCTACCTTCAGGGACTAACCCCTAGCCTTCCTAGAAGAACGGAGTGGGTTAGGGTCTACCCCTTAGCCTGCCTAGAAGAACTGAGTGGACAGGGATCAGAGAGACAGCCCCTGCCCTGACTCATTGTTGCTTTTAGGACAGCCCCTGCCTTGTCCTAACTCGTTGTTGCTTTTAGGTGTACAAATTGGGCCACAAGAGAATGTTTTTATTTGAGAGAACACAATTTATATCTATTTTTGACAATCAATATCTTAATTTCTCTGTTTAACATCAAATTAATTACAATTGATTTCTTTCTAGCTTCTTCCTTACGGCGTTTCCTTTGCAACATTAGGTGCAATTGCTAGTATATGAATCACCCCATTTCCTTTATACGAAATTATAAAATATTCGTTTATATATATGACGATGATGGTGGTTAACGTCCTCTAAAACCAATCATATAATTCACTTAAAAAAATTATTCTTTATATTTTTCTATATCATTCAAAATCATAATAAAATCTCTATTATTTATTCTATGGCTACAGTGTTTTATTCCAAACTTATATACCCGCCCTTTTATTAGAATTTCCTTATCATGAATATCGTTCATATATATATATGGAAATGCATTTGTGCGAATTAACATAGTTATTAGTGATTTTCGGTTTTTAAGGTTTTTATTTTTATTGATTGGTTTTATGTTTATTGCTTATAATATTATTTTTATTATTATATCTTAATTTTTGTATATATTTTATAATTATGTTGATAGATATGTTTATTTTAAAATAAAGATTTTTAATTTAATTTTCAATAATTATTGAGTGAATTGTAGGAATTTAATCTAGAGAAAATATTATACAATATCCATAGTAATATACATAAGTTAAACATTTACATTTATATTCATATGAAAAAGGGTTATATGAAGAGATTATGCATATGGCATTGAAAAACACTGATGTTGGCACATGGTATTTTAAAGAGTCTTATTTGCACAATCCTTATATTTAATAATATCATTTTATAATTTTTTAAATGTATATATATTTTAATTTATACATTGGTTTTTTTATAATTAATAATAATAGTTTAAAATAAAGTCATGCTTTGTTAGTTTTTATGATTTTTGTAATTGTAGAAATGTGAGATGTATCATGATATAAGTGTTTTGGTATTTCTTATGAATTGATGCCTAAAGTCACCTACCATTCATTTAATTTATAATTTTTTGCTATTTATTAATATCTAATTCTTAATGTGATAAATAATCATAAATTATGTGACTATGATGAACACCTAGTAAGAAAAAAGGTAAGAAATTCCATAGAATCTTTTAATTGTAACACCCTCGAGTCATGGTTGAGTTGTCAGTAAACTATAGTTAATTTTGTTATGTATAAACATATGAACTTTGTAGCTGAAGGAGAGCCAATATAGCTAATTTTATTATGTCTAAACATAGGAACTTTATGGCTCAATGAAATCCTAACATAATTTTGAATGAATAGAAAAATAGCCATGTGATTATTTCTTTAATGATTAATAGCATAAATAAAGGTGAGGGAATCTTCGAACCCACAGGTGAAAAACCATGTAGTAAATAACTCTTTTACCTAGCAGTTATGAGGAAATAATTCACTTCGCTTTGAAGGGATAATGGGTATATTGGGGAGGGAAATATGCGACAAGAAAAAAAGACTGTTATGGAAGGAGGACAATGTTGAAGGTAATGTGAAGCTCGACATTGACCTAGTGGGCCTTAAGAAAGTTTTGATTCCTGGTCGAACCTTTGGAAGGGTTCTGCTCCTTGAGAATTCAACCTAGTTAGGGTGTTGATAGTCATAATTTTGCTAGTAAAAGTTTCTGAGGGGGAGAAAACAAAAAATAGACATAATCACCTTTTCTCACGATTGGGAGGTATGGTTATTACATGGATTCCCTGACACCTGATCCTTAGATAAGTTTTAACTATTTTTTCTTTAATAATTGCATTACAGTGCAATTTATTTTAGCAGTTCCTATATGAGTACAACTTCCAGTATGTATCTATAAAGTCTAGAACATTTATTGACTGCAAGTGAATAAGCAGGAATGTAACATGCAAGTTGCAAAGCCCTTTGTTTTAAGGCAGCCAATCGGATATTTGTCTTCTTATGATTGCGAAAGAACTGAATGTGAAAATTGTAAATGGTATATATATACTGGTGTAGTTCTAAGAATTGAACGTTAAATGAAAATTTTATGTGTGGAGCTGTGTGCTTCCTAATAAAATAATGTTAAATTTGAAAATTGTACCCAAAATTAAATATTTCAAATATTTATCATCATACAAATAAACATTGCATTCCCCGATAGATAGTTTAAACAGGTATAAAGAAGTGAATCTGGAAACTTATCTAAATGGAAACTATGGACGCAAGCCGAAATAACTTTATAAACATATTTATACCCGAGTGGAATTGTCGATGCAGTAGTCTAGTGTAAGTAAACCCCTCAAACCAGTTATCTGTAATTTTATTGTTATGGCTGACGTGCGTTACAACCATGGGTTATGCTGATGGTTGTAGCTATGTGCACTAGTCGGTTATGCTAACGGATTATGTGCGCTACAACCATCGGTTATGCTGATGGTTTGTGTTGGATCAACAGCCCAGCTTCTGCTGTGAGTTGGCTCAATCAATGTGACCCTCGGCTTTCTTCCGTCTTTGGAACCCTGACATATTTCCCATTAATGGCTTTCCTGCTATGCGAGTGGTTCAGCCAACTCACAGCAGGTAAATATAGTTATAGTGCCAACTGAAATTCCAATAGTGGGGACGTAGAATCAAATTTACAGATTCTGGAATATAATTATAAGAATAACTTAATGCGTAAAATTAAACGTAGATTATATATATATATATATCAGTCTCGGCAAACAAATGAGCGAGCAGAAATATGGACGATGAGTATCAAAACGTCCATGGTATTCTGGATGTTAATTAGCCCTACTACTAAAGGATTTAAAAACACAATCTTTACTGGGTAATAGATATACTTTATTACAGAACAAGGAATTAAATAATTAACTATAATTCAAAGTTTCATAGCTGAGGGTTAAATTTACAGAGAATACGATTACATAGAAATTCTGGGTTTTGTGGGAATTAATAGAGAGGATTTCGTTAAACATATTATCGAATTCTTAGTGGAAATAGAATACCCATAACAGAGGTTTCGAAATACTAAGTGGAGATCCTGTCAAAAATTGGGGTATAATACAAAACGAAAAAACGAGATAAGAAGGAAAACCAGAAATCTATGCTAACCATAAACATCAATGAGTATGAGTTAATGTTGAGATATTAATCTCACTGTCCGTTAGGTTTAGTTTATTTAATTTCTTGTCTGCTAGGTGTCATAGGCAGTTTAGTGTTACTTCAGTTTGCTTCAGTTTACTTCAGTCATTTATTGCTGATGTTTCCAATGTATTCCTATTTATCTATTCGTAATATTCTGAAGAGCATTCTCTGCTCCAGTTTTCGTTTGAGCGTTTCAATTCTTTTCATGGTATCGGAGCCAGCGTGCATAAGTCTCCACGGAAGCGACTTTCATCTGAAAAGCGAGAAGGAAAAAAAACAAGTGATTGGCGCGGCCAATCGGTTGATTGTATTTGGAATACACTTTTCATCTCGTAACGTATCGGTGGGACGCCCCTTGCTGTAAACATAAAATAATCGTTTTTTTTGATAGAGACGCGGCGCATCTTGTCGGGACCCGCGCCTTGCGCAAGCATAAAATACGCTTACTGCGTATTACATTTTTCAAAAGTCACGTTTCAAAAAAAAAGGTATCGCAAGAGACAACATTTATATTAAAAAAAATCAAATTCGATTTTTAAAAAAACTATAAAGGATTTTAAAATCGATTTTTTTTTAAATCGATTCAAGTTGTTATGTAAAGTCCTTTTATGTAAAGAGTTTTTTTTATTAAAGTATTGTTTTAAAAAAAAAACGGGTTTTAGAAGAGTATGAGAATTCTTTCTTTGTAAAGAGAAAGTTTTTTTTTGGAAAGGAAATTTAAAAAGAAGAAGGGTTTCAAGAAAATTTTTAAAGTCTTTAAGTTTCAAGAAAATTTTTAAATCTTTAAGAGATTTAAAAATTTAGAAGAGATTTACAAAAGGCGCATTTAAAGAAACAATGGCCTCTTCAAGTTCTTTGCCATAGACACCAATGTTGATTGGCAAAAATTATGAATTCTGGAATTTAAGAATGAAGACTTTTTTACAAGCACAAGATTGTTGGGACACGCTTCTGATTGCCTATGTAGAGCCAACCCAAGAAGCATTGGCGGCCATGACAAATAATCAGAGAACTGCAGCTATTGAACTCAGAAAAAAGGAGCACAGAGCCAAATGCTGGATACAAAATTCAGTCGATGACTCTATTTTTGACAAAATAACTGGTGCGACAACAGCGAAAGAATGTTGGGATATTTTGCAAGCTGCATATCAAGGGAATGATACAGTAAAGACCGTTAAACTAAAAACATTGAGAACTCAATTTGAAACCTTAAAGATGGCTGACACTGAGAATGTGGATCAGTTCATGACTAGAGTCATGGGAATAGTGAATCAAATGAAACTCATTGGGGAAACCATTACAGATCAGAAAGTTGTTGAAAAAGTTCTTCGGAGTCTACCGAAGAAATATGACATGATTGTCACAGCCATTTTGGAATCCAAAGATTTTAAAACCTTCTCAGTAGAACAGTTGACTGGATCACTTTTGGCACATGAAACAAGACTGAATCTGACAGAAGAATCCACGGAACAAGCCTTCAAAGCACACCTCTCATTTGACAGAGGCAGAGGCAGAGGATACAGAGGTGGCAACAGGCGAGGCAGAGGTCGAGGCAATGGCAGATCTGATCATCATCATCATCATCATGCAACAGAGCAATGGAGACCTCCTCAAAACCGAAATCAGAGAGGAAGGTCATGGAACAGATCAAGTGTTCAATGTTTCTACTGTAAAAAGTTTGGCCACTATGAACACGACTGTAGAAAGAAACAGTCAGATCAGCACAGAGGCTATATCAATTTCTCCAACAGTGAAGGAGAATCCTCAGAGACCATGTTTCTTTCATGTCATCTCTCAGAAGACAAACAAAGTGAAGACATTTGGTTGCTCGACAGTGGATGCAGCAATCACATGACAGGAAATAAGAGACTTCTTTCTTCTCTAGATGCTTCCATAACATCAGAGATAACTCTTGGAGATCGTACAAGTATTAAAGCTGAAGGAAAAGGTATTGTTCCTATTCTTACTAATCAGAATCAAAGAAAATACATCCCTGATGTTTATTATGTTCCACAGCTCAAACATAACCTCCTTAGTGTAGGACAGTTAACGGAACATGGCTATGATGTATCGTTTCAAAAGAACACCTGCTATATATATGACAAAGATCCTCATAAAAGGTTGATAGCAAAAGTCGAAAAGACCAAGAGTAGGATGTTTCCATTGACCCTTAGAAGCCAAAATACCAACCAATCTTTAGTCCACAATATATCAAAAATAGATGAAACTCATCTATGGCATTCTAGGTATGGTCACATTCCAGTCAAGAGTCTCAGTCTGCTTCAAAAGAAATCTATAGTCATTGGTCTACCTACTATCAGTGAAACAGTCTGTAATTGTGAAATTTGTGTCTTGTCCAAGCATAAAAGAGATAGTTTTCCCTCATCGACCTCAAGGGCGAAAGAGCCTTTGCAACTTGTCCATACCGACATCTGTGGTCCAATGCAGACATTGTCCATTGGTGGTAGTTTCTACTTTCTGACTTTTATTGATGACTTTAGCAGGAAAATATGGGTGTATTTTTTTCAAAACAAGTCAGACACCTTCTCTAGATTTCTGGAGTTCAAGGCAGAAGCGGAAAAACAGAGTGGAAAACTCTTGAAAGTACTCAGATCAGACAGAGGAGGAGAATACACTTCCAATGAATTCAAAACATTTTGTCGACAGCAAGGTATCCTGATGCAGTACACAACCAGATACACTCCACAGCAAAATGGAGTAGCAGAAAGAAAGAAACAGTTGATCATGAACATGGCAAGATGCATGCTACGGGAGAAGAAGTTGACAAATAACTATTGGGCTGAAGCAGTGTCGACAGCTGTGTATGTTCTAAACAGATCTCCAACATCCAGCCTACAAGACAAAATACCTCAAGAAGCATGGGATGGAAACAAGGTAAATGTTTCACACTTCAGAATTTTTGGATCAGTAGCTTTTTCTCATGTTCCTGAAAAACTCAGAAAAAAGCTTGATGATAGAAGTGAGAAATGCATATTTGTAGGTTATAGTGAGCAGTCGAAAGCCTACAGACTTTATAACCCCATTTCAAAAAAGTTCATTATAAGCAGAGATGTGAAATTTTTCGAAAATAAATCTTGGTTTGACCATGTAGATGAAACTTCAAATCAGCCTTTTTATCTACCACAAACTCCAAGATTGCAGGTTCAAGAACAGCCAGAACATTATGAAAGTGGAACATCATCAAGCACTGATTCAGCCAGTGATCAAACATCTTCAGAAGAGGGACAGAAAACAAGAAGTATCAGAGAGATATATGAACAGGAACATGAATCTGAACAATAGAATATGTTTGCATTCATTTCAACTCAGCCAACTTATTTTGAAGAAGCAGTCAAAGAAAAGCATTGGGTCGAAGCAATGAACCAAGAAATTGCTTCCATAGAGAAGAATCAGACTTGGGAATTAGCTGATCTCCCAAGAGACAAAACGAAAATTGGTGTAAAATGGGTATATAAGACCAAGCTAAATGAAAAAGGGAAAGTTGAGAAACATAAGGCAAGGCTGGTTGCCAAAGGATTCTCACAACAGTTTGGTGTCGACTATGGTGAAACATTTGCTCCAATAGCAAGGTTAGACACTGTGAGAACCATTTTGTCCACAACAGCTCAACACAAATGGAAAGTCTATCAGCTTGATGTAAAATCTGCCTTCCTAAATGGTGTATTACAGGAAGAAGTTTATGTAGAGCAGCCTCCAGGTTTTGAAGTAAAAGGACAAGAGCATAAAGTATATAGATTGAAGAAAGCTTTATATGGTTTGAAACAAGCTCCAAGAGCTTGGTACAGTCGCATCGACACCTATCTCATCAAAAGTGGTTTTTCCAGAAGCAACCATGAACCCACTTTGTATACCAAATCTCATGAAGGTAAAATTCTTATTGTATGCCTTTATGTAGATGATCTTCTTTATACAGGAAATATGATGTTAGAAGATTTCAAAGCAGCAATGCAAACAGAGTTTGATATGACAGATCTAGGAGTCATGAAATATTTCCTAGGAATTGAAATTCACCAATCTGATAATGGCATTTTTGTTGGTCAACAAAAATATGCCACTGATATCATTCAGAAGTTCAGAATGACAAATTGCAAACCAGCTGATACACCAATTGCTCAAGGTACCAAACTCAGCAAAGAAGATGTAGCACCATCCGTTGATCGCACATTGTATAAAAGCCTAGTTGGTAGTTTGTTGTATCTAACTGCAACTAGACCAGATATTATGTTTGCAGCAAGTTTTGTCTCCAGGTTTATGCAGTCTCCAAAGCTTACTCATTGGCAGGTCGCAAAAAGGATCTTAAGGTATATTGCGGGGACCATAGACTATGGTTTGTTTTATACACATTCTGAAAATTGTTCACTTTCAGGTTATACAGACAGTGATTATGCAGGGAGTTTAGATGATCGCAAAAGTACCTCAGGGTATGTTTTTCATCTTGGGACAAATCTGATTTCATGGGCATCCAAGATACAGTCAATCGTTTCAATATCTTCTGCAGAGGCAGAATATGTAGCAGCAAATTCAGCAGCTTGTCAAGCAGTGTGGTTGAGAAGATTATTGAAAGACATTTCAGATATTCAGAAGGAGCCAACTCCAATTTACTGTGATAACAATTCAACAATTTCTTTATCAAAAAATCATGTTTTTCACAAAAAGAGCAAGCACATTGACACACGTTTTCATTTCATTCGTGAACTTGTCAATGATGGGGACATCACACTTTCTTTTTGTGGTTCCAAAGATCAACTTGCAGATATTTTCACCAAGCCATTGGGAAAGAATGTATTTGAATTTCTAAGAGAGAAATTAGGCATTGTTAGTGCCTCCATTTGTAATAGTTGAGATTAGGAGGGGATGTTGAGATATTAATCTCACTGTCCGTTAGGTTTAGTTTATTTAATTTCTTGTCTGCTAGGTGTCATAGGCAGTTTAGTGTTACTTCAGTTTGCTTCAGTTTACTTCAGTCATTTATTGCTGATGTTTCCAATGTATTCCTATTTATCTATTCGTAATATTCTGAAGAGCATTCTCTGCTCCAGTTTTCGTTTGAGTGTTTCAATTCTTTTCAGTTAAGGCATTCGTCACAGAGCTGAGTCGTTACAAATTTAACATATTCGCAAAGAAAATAAGGAGAAAGAAATTGTAATATACTTACTTTAATTTCTCCTAAAATCGGTGGACTGTGCGTGGAGAAATACGAACCTGCATAGGGTTTCTCTCTGGAATAAGGGTCTACACAAAAAAATTAAATAGCCAGAATCCATTCAAGACAATGCTGTGAATATTTTCTGGTAAAATAAATTTCAACGTTAATGGAAATCGAAATTTATAGTGAATTATTACCTGTATTTTATTTTCAAGTCTTCCCTTCCATGATTCCTAATTCTTGTAGATATTTATTAAAACTGGTGGCTGGAAATTTACCTCCACTTACGAATTTGAAGGGCATAACATTTGCTACAGACATTAAACTGAATACACACTCACAGTTCAACAATATCACCAACGAAATTGCAGAAAAGGGAAAGAGCTTTGTACACAGATTGATAGGGGAGAAATCCGGCCAGAGGCCCAAATGCAAGAAGAGGGAAATTGGAATTGTGGAGTAGTCTCAGCCCTTCGGATTTTATTGACAAATCTCCACCATCAAAACTCAAAAGCAGATCCTGCATGACAGTGTCTGCGTAATAACTACGATGACATGGAGTCATGTGACGGACTGTACCAAAGTTAAAATGTTGGACAAAGATAAGGTAAGATGCCCATTAAAAAGTTAATGCGAAATTAATACGACAGTTTTTGGGTGTAGTTACATGTGACTTGAATTTAATTTATTATAATTAAATTATAATTAAACATGTTACCACCTTCTGTGCAGCGAATTCAAGAAGTAGGATGATAAAGAAGTCAAATTGGCATTAGTCTTAACCGGCTTGAAATTATATTTAATACAAACCTTAGTTGTATATTTAATTAAACTAAATAGTATGATGGAAGAGAAACAAATTCAAAACATAATGTTGGCTTATGAACTATACGGTGGTTACGAATTTCATATTTGATTTATGAAGGTTAAAAGGATACGCCTAATAGATCTCCAATGAGATCAAAACTTAGTGTGGTATTATATCATTATAGTAATATAATGAAAAACATCAAAAAGAGAAATCGTTAGTCCTTACAAATTTAAGGAGGGTAGATTTTCGATTTTCATATGGTTAAGTTAATGATAGATATAGTGGTAAGATATATGTATATTAAAATAAATTAGCAAAAGGTAAACTTTATACAGATCCATCATTAAGTCAAATGGGATATACATAAAACTTTATAATCTCCAAAGGGAGAAATAGTTTTACACTATGATAACGAAATCATAACATACCCTTGATAATTCACTTGGTGAAGTCGTAGGTTTCAATGCGGACTACGGACTCCATGGTGGATTATATTAAAATTAGTAAGTTATACATGTATTATAGTAGTATGCTATTAACTACTTTTAATTAAATAAATATATGATGAGGAACATGTATTAAAATATATCAAATTCAATAAAGGTTATATGAAATTAAAAGGGAAAATTAAATAAAGTAATGGTAAAAGACATGTTGGGGAAATGTAAAATAGTATAAAGGATTTAAAGGATATATGAAATTGAATAACAAGATAAATATAATCCTTAGGAAATTGAAAAATGAGTATGTTCTATAGAATAGAAAAATTGAACCAGTAACTGATTCGAAATAAAAACAAGAATAAATATTTTAAGGATTGTTTATGTTAGAAGAGGGCAATTGTTATGACCAAAAATAGTAATAAAAAGAAAAAAAAATTGGTGAATGGAAGTGTTGTGAAACCAGCTCCAAAAATAGAAGAAAAGAAGATCACCGCCTTAGAAATCAGCCACTTCGAGGGGGCGACCTCCAATACATTATATAAATGAACAATTATTGGATGATACAAATGACAAAACCTCCTTTATATATATATATGACTCCATGGGGCCACAATGTAATCCTAGTGGAGCTACAATGTAATCCTAGCCAAAATAAAAATAATAATGTAAGAGAACAATAATAACAATATGGGGGTTACAGAGGTACAAAAATAACAATAAGGGAGTTATAATAACAACAATAAGTGACTATACTAGTAATATAGGGACCTAACATGCTCCTCTCCTTCAAAAAAATGTTGTACTCAACGCTTGAGTAGCTCCGGTTGCTTTTGTATAAAATTCTCATCCTCCCATGTAGAATATTCAGTGGGTAATTTCTTCCATTTGATGAGATTCTCTGAATTGATCGATTTCATAGTTGTTGACTTCTTGTTTTCGTGACAGCTTAAAGTTCCAATATGGTTTTTCCTTCCTTGTCAAGTTCTGGCAATATTGTTTGAACTAGAAGTTTGTCCCCTATAACATTTTTTAAGCATGAAACATGAAAAATTGGATGCACTCGCGAAGAAGAAATAAGCTCCAATTTGTATGCCATAGTACTAATCTTTTGCAACACCTTGTAATGACCATAGTACTTTGGCGATAATTTATTATCCTTCTTAGCTTGCTTGAGGGACACTTGTTTGTATGGTTGTAGCCATAAAAATACCCAGTCTCCCACATCAAAGCTTCTCCTACTGTGATGTTGATCTACGTGTTGTTTCATTCGATTTTGTGCCAAATTTAGGTTATCCTTTAAGTGTTGGAGAACTTATTGTTGATGCTCGATGTGATCCTCCACTGCTTGAACCCTAATATTTCCCCTTAAAGAAGATGTGATGGATGGTGGATGATATCCATAAAGTGCCATAAATAAGATCATTTTTGCTATAGTATAGAAGGAAGTGTTATACCACCAATCAACGAGAGGTAACAACTTGACCCATTGTGCTTGCTTATCACATACAAAAAAATGAAGATATCCTTCCACACATTTATTCACTATATATGTTTGACCATCGGATGGAGGATGATAAGATGAGCTATGAGCTAGTTGAGTACCCAAAAAAGAAAATAATTCCGTCCAAAAATTTCCTATCAAAATGGGATCTCTGTCACTTACAATAATCTTTGGGTTTCCATGTAGATTTTGAATTGTTTCCATAAATGTAGTAGCAAATGTACTCACTTTAAATGGATGAGATAATGCACAAGAGTGTGCCTACTTGGGAAGTCTATCAACTACCACCATGATGATACTCCTTCCTTCGGACTTAGGTAAACCGGTGACAAAATCCATTGAAATATCCTCCCAATGTTGACTTGGAATTGATAAAGGTTGTAGAAGATCTGGGGTGTTAATTGTCTCAACTTTATTTTGCTAGCAAACCAAACATTCTGCCACAAAATTTTGAATATTAGATTTAATGCCATCCCAAAAAAATTCTTTCTTCACCCTCTGGTAAGTTTTAAAAAATCTCGAGTGTCCTCCTAAAGGAGAAGTGTGCAATTCCAAAAGAATCATTTTTTTTCAGTTGGGAATTCTTGCAAATATATAAGCGATATTTGTACCACAAGGAACTATTTTTCCAACTAAATGTATCAGATATACCAGGATTTTGTTGCAACTTTTGAATGAGTGTCCACACTTATTCATCCTTCTTCCATTCATCCATTGCTTCAGTTATCCAATCTGGTTGGATAATTGAAATGGCACAAAGCAATGCTTCCACCTCTTCATCCTTTCTTAAGAGTGCATCTACAACAACATTTAGCTTCCCTTTATTGTAGATTATTTCAAATTCATAACCCAACATCTTTGTGACCCATTTTTGTTGCTCTTCTAAAGATAGTATTTGTTCCAAAAAGTGTTTAAGTTTATCATGATTAGTTTTTACCTTAAAATGTCTTCCCCTTAGGTAAGGTCTCCATTTCTTTAGTGCATGTAGTATTTCCAACATTTCCTTCTGATAAATATCCTTTTGTAAATACTTTCATTTGATTGAATGACTTTCAAAAGAAATGGGTCTTCCTTCTTGCATTAAAACTGCAGCAATTCCATTTCCTAAGGCATCACATTCCACAATAAAGGTTTTTGTGAAGTTTAGCGTAGCTAAGACTGGTGCTAGGCACATTGCCCCTTGAAGATGTTCAAAGGCCTTAGTTGCTTCAGGAGTCCATGAAAATGCATCTTTCTTCAATAATGTTGTTATAGGTGTTGCTATTCTCCCATAATTCTTAACAAACTTGCAATAATACCCTGTTAACCCAAGAAATTCGCTCAATTTCTTTATGGTTGTGGGGAATTTCCATTCCTTAATAGCTTTAATTTTGTTAGGGTCTACCTTAACACCCTCGTGAGATACAATATGACCCAGATATTCCACCTCTTGTGCTCCAAAGAAACATTTGGATTTTTTTGCATAAAAATGTTTCTCCTCCAATAGTTTGAGCACTGTGTCAACATGTTGAACATGATCCTTCCAAGACCTTCTATAGATTAGTATATCATCAAAAAATACTAGCACAAATTTTCTAAGGAAGGTTTTGAAAATGGAATTCATCAACCCTTGAAATGTAGAAGATGCATTGGTAAGGCCAAAACGCATGGCCAAAAATTCATAAATACCCTCATGAGTTTGAAATGTTGTTTTCGGAATATCTTTAGTCTTCATTCTAATTTGATGATATCCTGAACGAAGATCCAACTTGGTAAAATAAATTTCTCCATGTAATTCATTCAATAGTTCATCAATCACAGAAATGGGAAATTTATCTTTAATAGTGGGCTTATTGAGCTTCCTATAATCCAGACACATGCACCATGATCCATATTTCTTGTTCACCAATACTACTGGAACAGAGAAAGAAATTTGACTAGGTTGAATTATACCAACCTCTAACATTTCTGCAATCATACGTTCAATCTCGCTCTTTTGGACATAATGATATCTGTAAGGCCTGATGTTTGGAGGAACACTTCATGGAATCAAATGAATAGAATTATCATGATCAAGAATAGGTGGGAGTCTTTTGGGAGTATCAAACACCTTGGAATGATTATCCAAGACTTTTTGGAAATCTGAAGAAATATATGATTTTGATGTTGGAACTTCTAGTGATCATAGTTGTGCAATTATGCCTCATTGTTATTTATTTAGAAGCTCTTTCATGACATTAGAGCTTATTATATTTCTTGGCTTCTTTGTGATACCCCATAATTCGATTTCCCTTCCTTCCGAAGAAAATTTCATGAAAAGTTCTTGAAAATTAAAAGCTACCATCTCCAAATATTGTAACCATTGTACTCCTACTACAACATTAGCACCCCCCATTGGGATGTAAATCATTGGGCTATTCAATACATATTCCCCAATGGCTAGCTTGATATTATGGCATTTTATAGAGCAATTTATATTTCCTCCATTTGCAACCATCACTTGAAATTCTGGTGCTGGGTATAGGAAACAATTCAATTCCTTGGCTATCTTACAATGAATAAAATTATGGGTACTACCCGAATCAATCAACACTATTACCTTTTTCTTCTCGATATGTCATTATATCTTGAGAGTTTGAGGAGTGGTAATTCCTTCCAATGCATTACATGATATATTCGGACTCATTTTTTCAATCTAGGGTCTCTTCCTGGTGTCTGTCCTCTACTTTTTAATTTTCTTCTTCATTTTCTTCCTCCTCTTCACAATTTATGTAAAATAATTTTTTCTTAGCACACTTATGACCTTTAGTGTATTTGCTATCACAACTGTAGCAAAGCCCTTTTTCTCTTTTTTCTTCCAATTGTCGTGGTGTCAACCTTGTAGGTTGTGGAAGTCTTGGAGTAGCAACACTTCCATCTTTATAGATGTGAGTGGTAGGCTTCCTTGTCGCCATAATTTTACATTCAATTTTTCCTGCCAACCTGAATGCCTTCTCCAATGAATCAGGTTCCCAAACATGAACTTCATGTTGGATGTTATCCTTTAATGTCCATATGAAGACATCAATCCTGTGTTCCTCTGGAATATCATTTACCCTTATATTCAATTTTTGGAAGTCCTTAATGTCATCCACCATTAAACCCTTTTGTTTGAGATTTATCAATTGGATAAAGAAGGTGTTTCTCTTTGTATCCTCATAATGTGCTATTATTTACTTCGTAAAAATTGACCAAATGACAATTTTTTTATGGGAGCAAAGCCATCGATACCATACAAATGTATTTTGTTCTAAATGTAAAGTTGCAATGCGTACCTTTTGTGTCTTTTGCACATTATTGAGATCAAAATATTGCTCCATTTGTAGTATCCACATTACAGGATCCTTGTCATCAAACTTCCTAATATCGATATTTGGAATATGGTGGTTCTTCAATCCAACATTAAAGTATACGAAATGACGATTAACATTTATTTTGTTCTCATCATGAGTCTCATTTACTATTTTTTTGCCATTAGGAATCATTTCTTGTATCAACTTTCCCAAACCTGCCATGTCTGCTTTTAGATCATTCTTCATCTTTTCCATGTTGTATTTCATTTTTTCTTCCATGTCCTCCATATTAGCTTCCATGCCATCCAACTTAGCTTCCACACCTTTCTTAAAACCATCCATCTTCGCTTCCACACCTTTATTCAAAACTTCCATTTCATTTTTTGTTGCTCTTTGCGACAGCGAAATTTGGTGCGCTTTCTCTTAGAATTTTGATAGATCATGTTGAAATTATTCATCTTCATGAGTCATAGTAGAGTATTCTGAGAGCTTAATAGGTGTTGAATTCTTTTTAGGAGGCATTTCAGAACCCAATACTGAAATATATGCTCAATAGGCCATTGGAATCACTTCAAATTGACTCTTTACACAAGACTTATGCAATCCGGAAAAATATGTACACACATTTTTCTTGCTTTTGAGGAGCTCGATATTGAAATTGAATTATCTCTCTGATTTGAGACATTCAATATCTCAAATTTTCCCCTAAGGTAGCCCTCCAAACCCTCTTTCGTACGCCACATGTCTGACCTGATTTGGATTATTTAAGGCAAACTTATGTCCAATCTTCCACAATGACCTAATTATGGACTGGTTTAGTAGATCGAACTTGTAAAACTTTCCACATGTCACTTTTTCATTGTTCGTCTCTCAAATTGATAAACAGGAAACTATTATTCGTGTACTTGCGGTCATTTTTTACATAATCCCAATTTGACGCACAGAGAGAGAGTTATGATGTTTTACCCACATTCACCTCTTTGAGATCAAATTCAGGAGCCTGAAACAATCCTAACTTCCATAGATCATATCTAAAAAAATATTGCGAACTAAGATCTGAAATTCTTATAGGAGGTTCATCAATCTTTTGTTCGGTCTGTGAAACTTTCAACTTCCAAATCCTCCTAGAAAAAATTTATAGTGACAATGCCGTGATGACCTATGTAGGTTAAATTCAGGAGCCTGCAAAAATCCCTAACTTCAGCAGACCATATCTCCGCAAATATTGTGAAACAATCTCTCAAATTTGCGAGGATGTTCCTCATGATTTCTTATTTGCGCTCTACAAATTTCAGCTTCTGAACCTTTATATAAAAATAGTTATAGCAAAAATTCCATGATCACCTATTTCAAGAAGAGAAACCCTAGAATCCAAAGCTCTCATACCAAATTTTGTGAAACCAGATCCAAAAATAGAAGAAAGGAGAGATCAAATCCTTAGAAATATGTCACTTCGAGGGGGAAACCTCCAATACACTACATAAATGAACAATTATTGGATGATACAAATGTAAAAACCCTCCTTTCTATACATATGAGTCCATGGGGCCATAATGTAATCCTAGTGGGGCGACAATGTAATCCTAACCGACCTAAAAATAATAATGTAAGGGCACAAACATAACAATATGGGGGTTACAGGGGTAGAACAATAAAATAAGGGGGTTACACTAACATCAATAAGGGACTTTAATAGTAATATAGGGACCTAACAGGGATTTGTTACAAATGGTATTAGAGCCCATGTTAAAACTCTGGGCTTATGGGTCCCAACACAGGCGAAAAAAAAATGGTGCTAAAACTTATTTAATTTTTTATTTATGATTACTAATTGAAATTTGTGTACTAGAATTTAGTGCAGAAAAAAGTACAGCTGCTATCATGATTGACATAGAAGATATGTAATTAGAACTAGGAAGGGGAGGGGCCTTACCAAATCTAGATGCTATAATGTTGAAAATAATAATTGCGAAAGAAATGGTTCAGCCAAAGACTAGCGATAGACAGTTGTCGCAGACGAGTATTGAGCAAGAGAGGTTGGTAAGGGAATTAACCTCCAAGTATAGTCTGTAAAATGAAATAGAACCCAACTAAGAAAGGTCTGAGAGTGGAGAAAAGTATTCTTAAAAGGTAGAAGAAAAATGAGTTGCAGGGAAAATTCTCAAATTAAATTAATTCTTCAATCCTTAAATAAAAGAAGGAAAGGGATGTAGAAACTTGACTCCTAAAAATGGTCAAATACATCCAGGTATATGAATATAGAAGAAATTTGAAAGAAATATTTTCAGTTTACCAGCGGCAAGGTAAAGCCACACTTTGGTGGAGAAAGAGGCCAAAATTTTACACTTGCTTGACGAAAAAAAAATATTTCATGAGAAGAATTAAGGAGAAATTAAAATATTAATACCTTATTGATAGGTAGTATGACGATAGAACAAAGGCAAAGTTATGAGCTAAAGAGTGGACAACTCACTATCGATGGAATTATGACTAAATTTACAAAATTATTGCACTAGGTGCCTTAGATCAGGGAAGAAAAGACCAAAGTACAACCAATTCTGAACTGCCTACCTACCATCTAGAAAGAAAGAGTTGAAATTGATAATGCTAAAATGATGGATGAAGTTGTTTTTAAAGCATGACTATGCTACCAGTCATCTAAAGACATAAATGATCAACTGAAAAACTAGCAGAAATAGAAGAAGGGGAAGGAGGCAACAAGCACAAAAAGATCAAAGATAGACAAGCCAAATATCAATCAGAAATGATTAAAATTGAAGGTATAAATTATGACCAATATGTGTCTGGTTTACTTGATTCAGTAGCAAAATTAAGTTATATCAACCTTAAGATAGTCGAAATAGGTTGTTTAAAAATAGAAAAATTTGAATACTATTGGTTGGCACAGCTAGCTGCAGGAAGAAAGAGAAAAGGCACTGAAAAACTAACCAAAATATTTGTAAATTTAAATGGATATAGAACTGAATTTCAATCAAACATCCTTCCTTTAGAGTCACATGATCTTCTAGTTGGAATGCATTTGATGGAACAATAGAAAGCAATAGTGAATTGCTTAGCAAGAAAAATAGGTTCTTGTACTAAGCATGTATGAAAATATGTTATAGTTAATGGAAAACAAAAAACATTGATCATTAGATAGATTTCTACATTATGATTAAAACAAAAAAGAAAAGAAAAGGTTGTCAAGTATGCTACCCAAATTGAGGAACTGGGACAACCAACAGAAATAAGTTTTTTGAAGATTTATCTGCAATCAGGAAATTCAAGAATATAATTTCAGAATAATTGCAGGATGTATAGAATGAATAGTCCTGAATGATAAGAATTGAAACTTCAATTACAAAATTTGTTAGACAAGGTTTACCATAAACCAAGTGTGTTTCTAGGGGAAGCGCTAATATTGTTGTCAAAAATAAGGATGCAACCTTCTAGATGTGTATATATTGTATATAGTTAAATCAGTTAAACCTAAAAAAATATCGGCATTTCTTCCAAATATTGTCTAATTGATCAAGGAAAATGAAAACATCTATAAGATAACCTTCTAAACTAAATAAGGACATTATCATGATGTTGAAATTTTAACCTGTGGACTTACAAACACCATGTTACATTTATACATTCATGTACTTAATGAACAATATTCTACACAAATGATTAGACATGTTTGTATGATTTTTCATAGAATATGTGTGGTATACTCCATTAATGAGGAATATTAGAAAAAAAAACATCGTAGCATTGTGCTTCATATCCTTAGAAAACGTCAACTACTTGCAAAACCTAGATTTTCTGCTTTGCAAAAAAAGGAGAATGTAAATTTCAGTGGAAAGCTAAGTGCCAAGATAGTTTAGAACAAACAAAATAGAAGTTAATTACTACATCAATACTGAAAATTGTTGACCTAACTAAGAAAGGCTAAGAGAAGTATTGCTACAAAATAATGTAGAAATAGCTTATGAATCTCGAAAATTGAATTTTGAAGAAACATAAATAGAGTTATGTAGTACATGACTTAGAGTTGATTGTTGTTATAAATACCTTAAAAATGTAGAAATAGTGTCTGTTATAAAGGAAAATTTAGTGATAAGAAATCTTAAGTATTCCTTTACTCAAACAAATTGAAATGCTAGACAAATAAGGTGGTTGATTTCCTTAGTAAAATTTGATATAAAAATGAAACATAGAATGAAAAGAAAACCAATTTTTTGATTTGTAAATAGACAGACTCATTGGAATTTGAAACATACAAGCAGTAATGTAAGATTTGAAATGGGAGAACAAATGCAAGGAGCATTGTTGCAAGACCCTCAAAATGTAAGATTTAAGCAAGATGAAATTACATGATAGATAGTAAATAAATAAAGACTAATTTGTTACAAGTAGAGGGTACATAACTCTAAGGTGTCAACGTTGAACCATGAAATATAGGATGAATACTATCAGAGACTATAGGCAAGTTATCCAGGCTATACAAAGATAATAACAACTTTGAAGAAAATTATACTTTGACCAGGGATGAAAAAGGAGGTAACAAAAAACCTTGGCACGGTGGTTGAAATGTCAACAAGTTAAAGTAGAACATAAGCATCCTACTCGTCTACTAACTTCCCTCTTTATTCGGCAATAGAAGGAGAAAGTGGTATCAAAATACTTTAGTTCAGGACTACAAAGTACCAAGTACGAACATGACACAATTATGGGAGTAGTGGATACTCTAACTAAAACAACACACTTTCTGCTTATACAATCCACTGTTAGCACAATACAAGTGAACAATGGATTCAGGAAAGAAATATTTAACGCCATGGAATCAAAAAATTGATTATCTCTGATAGATATGCTAAAATTACATATACTTTTCGGAAAACCCTATTTGGAGGAATGGGGACAAAGCGGAACATTAGTACAATTTACCATACTCAAACATATAAACATACAGAGAGAACAAAGAAAATATTAGAAGACACACTTGACAAGTATGTGATAGAAAAAAACCCAAATAATCGGGAATCATTTTTGTATTTAGTAGAAATTTAATACAAATAAAATTATCAGACTTCCAACGACATAAGTGAGTTGGCCACACTCCACTTAGTGGGAGTCAACAGAAGGACAAATTGGTCCTAGTACCAGAAGTACTACATGAGGTGGAAACAAAATTTGGAAAGAATTTAGCAGAATATTAAAGTAAATCAAACTCATCATAAGAGTTATGGAATAATTCACAGAGAATTCAAAGATAGTAGATAAAGTAGATCTGAGGATTTGACTTCATTAAAAGAACATTGCATGTTGACAATTGTGCTAAGAAGCACTCGATATTATAGGTCATTTGAGGGTTAGAGTGATCTTACAAAATAGCTCTACTTAGTCATATTAAAATGGTTTTCATATTTCGTTATTGAAAATAATTATGTACATGAACCTGCTCACGTGATTGAACGGATTGTGGTACATGTGAAAAAAGGAGGGAACTTTCTTGCAGACCTAATTAGTAGATTTGAGCTGGAAGAAACCATGCTTCGGAATAGAAAATTAGCTTAGTTGAAAGTGCAGTAGAAGTACCTTGCACCTAAGGAACTACTTGGGAGCAGGAAGATATGATGAAAGAAAAATAACCATCAATTTTTAATGAGTAAATGGAATCATCACAACACCGAGCACAATGTTTTTATTTTAGAGGGGGACTATGTAATATTGTATTTTCAACGTTCTATAAATGGGGAATAAACCTAAAGGTCAAGTGGTGCTAATAAATAATTTATGTAACAATTAATATATAAATGTCGAAATTATATTATTGTATAAAGTTTGAGTAAATTGAGACCAGGAATTCAAATCCATGAGGATGGACTAGATTCCTAGAGTTTGCCAAAATTATCTAAAAATCCTTGGATAAAAATAAATAAATTAAATTTTATTTGATGGGAGAAGAAGATCTAATAAAATCCTAAGTAAAGTGGAAAGTTACTCAAAAAAGGTGAGTTTAAAACAAGGCCGAGGAAAAGCTAGTTTTAAAAGAAGATTTTGCGGAAAAAACAAAAGCAAAGCCTACTCTAAGGAAAACAACATCCCAAACTAATTCAATGCACTTATAGAAACAAGTTGAGGGAAAGTACGCTTAAATAAGCTATTCATAGTGTCACAAGGGGGTTATATACACTTAGGAGGAATTTTTCTCTACTCGTGGGAGAGCTGTGGAATAAGCTCAAGATTGGGAGGAAAACAACCTTTATACTGTGGTATGCATATTCTGTAGAAATTTTCTGTTTTGACTTAATGTTATTGTTGTTACTGATTCTGTGGTGGAAGGCAAAAAAATTAGTATTTTATAAATTGTATATGGAATTTATGTAATTTAAATTATATAGTTTATATTTATTGTACAATGTATTGTTGCATAAATTTAACTACCATATGTACTTGAGAGTGTCCTAACTATAAAGGAATATAGTTAAGTCAAGTTTACTCTTACATAAACTTATTAGAAGTATAGGACTAACAAATAGAACCTGTAAACCCTTCCTTTGGATCTAAATTTTTTGTTTAAGTCTAAGTTAAAAAGATAGAGTTAAATGGAATGATTTTAGTATGTGTACAAGAAGTATGGGTATATTTTCTTACGATGCATGTCAACATTTTATCTATGCATGTATCATTCAACATAATTCTTAACAGAATTAATTCTAGGCAGATAACAAGAAATTAGATTCATATGAGAATTAACTACCATGTTATTTTCATTCAATTACATAAGTAGCTTACATATTATATACAAGTACTGTAAATTAAAAGTACATATATGAAATTATTCTATGCTGATATATATCTCAGATAGGAATGAAAAACATAATTTAAGCTATGCTACTGAATGGAAAATATAGAAGAATTATATACATGAAAAACTTAGTCATACATGCGTTAAAATTATATAGATACAAATAGAAATATGTATTTTCTAACTTTTATATACATTGTAGTACACCCAAAATCCTCTAGTGGAATTGAGAATGAAATAGTACAAATATAATTATAAGTGAAATATATAGTATGATGTTATAATACAACTAAGTCATCATTCTAAGAAAATGTACAATTAATGATGATAAATCATGCAGAAAGGAAAAGATGGTGGAAGAGCCTCCATTGTGTTGATGACCGACCTGAAAAAATATGGTGTTGATATTGAGGTACTTTGACTATGAATCGCAAGGAAGAAAATAATGGTAGGATAAAATTATGACAAACTTGGAACAAACCATATGATAAAAGTTATAAATTCAATTGAAAACTTTGTATAACTAATTAAGGAGTATGTGCAGTGTGAGGGGATACCTATAAGTAACTCTTTATTTTGTAGAATTCCTTATTGTACCTACAATGAAGAGGATTGTAATTAAAACTGAAAAATCAACATAATAAATAAATTATTTAAACTCTTGTAGTTGAAAGTATAACAAACTTAAAAAAGGGAGTTACAGGTTGCATAATTGACGAACTATGTTTTAAAGGAGTACATTCAACTGTGAAAAGGGACCAAAATAAATTGTTATTTATAGAACATGTAAATAAAAATAAAATTTATAAGCATTATAATTATAATTCAAAGAAGAAATGAAAATTCAAACCCAAGTTTGAATAAACTCACAAAGGTGGATATACTTGTCAAGTTGAATAGCAATATACATTGAATTGTTATGATAAAGTCCACTAGAGAAGTGGTATAAATAAATTATTAAATAAACAGAATGAAATGTATTTAATTTCAATATTTTGGAAATCAAATAACCTAGCAAACTAAATTCAAAAAGGGAATTTAGTTCAAGGCAGAAAATTATGGAATTTTGGAATTTCAAGAGGGGAAAAACCAAAACTGGTTAGCGTAGCATGGTTAACCAATATTATGAAAATTCCGCGAGAGAGATAGAAGAAATTAGAGCTATATAAATTTCTATCTTATGACCTTAATTACAATAAATTAAAATCTGGGAAATTCCAAACATTATTATAACAAAGGAATCAAGTTATCTGTGTGAAAACAAGTTCAGTGTGTCGTTATAATTATAAAATTGAGAAAAATAAATACCTTCATCTCACAAGGATAAAATATGGTTTTCAAAGAGGACAGATAAGTTTATAATCCATAAATTATAAACAAGTGAAATCTGTATATTTTACAATTTGAAGAGGATAAACTATTACGTCAAATCTATCCTGAATTGCTTTCGCACAGAGAATAGACAAAGTCTATAAATGAAAAAACCGAAATTCCAATAGTCGGGATGTAGGATCAAATTTACAAATTCTGGAATATAATTATAAGAATAAATTAATGGGTAAAATTAAACGCAACTTATTTATAATTATTACAAATAATAAATATATATATATCGACAAACAAATGAGAAAGCAGAAATATGGACGGTAAGAATCAAAACGTCCATGGTATTCTCGAAGTTAATTGTCCCTATTACTAAATTATTTAAAAACGCAATTCTTACTGCATAATAGATAGACTTTATTACAGAACAACAAATTAAATAATTAACTAGAATTCAAAGTTTCATAGTTGAGGGTTAAATTTACAGAGAATAGGATTACATAGAAATTCTGGGTTTTGTGGGAATTAATACAGAGGATTTCATTAAACGTATTATCGAAGTCTTAGTGTAAATCGAATGCTCATAACATAGGTTTCAAAGTACTAAGTGGAGATTGCGAAAAATTTTGGGGAAGAATACAAAACAAAAAAAAAGAAATAAGAAGGAAAACCAAAAATCTATGCTAACCATAAATATCAACGAGTTAAGGCAATCGTAACAGAGCTCAGTCATTAAGAATTTAACATATTCGCAAGGAAAATAAAGAGAAAGAAATCCTAATAACCTTACTTTAATTTCTCCTAAAATTTGTGGAATGTGCGCGGAGAAATATGGACATGGACACGGTTTCTCTCTGGAACAAATCCCTACACAAAAAAATTAAATAACCAGAATCCATTGAAGACAATTTCGTGAATATTTTTTGGTAAGATAAATTTCGAGGTTAATGGAAATCGAAATTTATAATGAAGTATTACCTGTATTTTCTTTTAAAGTCTTCCCTTTCATGATTTGTAATTCTTGCAGAGATTTTTTTAAACTTGCAGCTAGAAATTTACCTCAACTTACGAATTTGAAGTGCATAACATTTGTTACGGACATTAAAATCAATACAAAGTCATAGTTAAGAAATATCACCCACGAAATTGCAGAAAAGGGAAGGAGCTCTGTACGCAGATTAATAGGGGAGAAATTCGGCTAGAGGCCCAAATGCCGAAAGAGGGAAATGTGAATTGCAGAGTAGTCTTAGCCCTTAGGGTTTGATTGAAAAATCTACACCTTCAAAACTCCAATGCAGATGACGTGTATAGGTGTCCGGGTAATAACTCCGGTCACATGGAGTCATGTGACAGACTGTATCGAAGTTTAAATGTTGGACATAGATAAGGTAAGATACACATTAAAGACATAATGCAAAATTAATACGATAATTTTTGGGTGGAGTTGCATATGAGTTGAATTTAATTTATTAGGACTAAATTATAATTAAACACGTTACCACCTTCTATGCACCGAATTCAAGAAGTACGAGGATAAACAAGCCGAATTGTCATTGGCCTTGACCGCCACGAAATTATATTTAATACAAGCCTTACTTGTATATTTAATTAAACTAAATAGTATGATGGAATAGAAATAAATTCAAACGACAATGTTGGGTTTCGAACTGTACGGTGGTTGTGAATTTCATATTTAGTTTACGAAGGTTAAAAGGATATGCGTAATTGATCTTCAATGAGATCAAAATTTAGTAGGGTATTATATCATTATACTAATATAATGAAAAACACCAAAAAAAGAAATCTGGAGTCCTTAAAAATTTACGAAGGGTAGATTTTAGATTTTCACATGGTTAAGTTAATCATGGATATAGTGGTAAGATATATGTATATTAGAATACACTAAAAAAGGTAAACGTTATAAATACCCATCATTAAATCAAAGGGGGTATATGTAAAACTTTACAAACTCCAAAGGGTGAAATAGTTTTACACTATGATAACGAAATCATAATATGCCCTTGTTAATTCAGCTGGTGAAGTAGTAGGTTTCAATGGTTCTAAGGACTTTGTGGTGGATTATATTAAAATTGGTAAGTTATAAATGTATTAGAGTGGTATGTTATTAACTAATTTTAGTTAAAGAAATACATGATGAGGAACACGTATTAAAATTAAATTTATCATGAAAGTAATGGTTGAAATTCTAAAATACATGTTGGGACATGTACAATAAATTAAAGATCTTAAGGGATATATGACATTGAATGACAAGATAAATATAAACCTTAGGAAACTGGAAAATGAGTAAGTTCTATATAATATAACAATTGAACCAACAACTAATTCAAAAATAAAGACAAGAAAAAACATTTCAAGGGTGGTGTATGTTGAAAGAGGACAACTATCATGACCAAAAAATGTAATAAAAAAGAAAAACAAATTGGTGAATTGGATTTGTTACAAATCATGAGGGTGGTGATCATGATGTTTCTAATAGTGCTACCCCATCATATTATGGCCATCAGGATGATCCTTCTAATAGTACACCTCCTCCACAATATGTTTCTCTTGTAAAGAGTAGACCAACCACCTCCTCCTCCACCTTAGATTTTGTGAGACCACATTGATGTTGTTTTTTCCATCCATCATCTTCTGATGTAGACCAACCACCTCCTCCTGCACCTCAAATTTTGATAGATATTACGGCAATATTTTACCATCCATCGTTTTTTATTGTAGACAATGCTAACACTGCCACATCTGTTGTATTAGATATTTGATTATCCACACACACACACACACACACACACACACACACACACACACACACACACATATATATTATTTGTTTATTTAATGTTATTTCATATATATGTGTATGTGATATCAAATATTTTCCATTATATGTATAAATTTTATGATGTGTGTGTTTAATTAGATAATGGTACCGAATTTTATAGTGTATATGTTGATGACCAAAACTTACTGGATCAAAATTTGGGAATCTGTCTAGTAACAACTCCAAACTAGGCTCTTCTCCGTTGAATATGGTGGTTCCAACTAGTATTATGGGTTCAATTACCCAAGACAAATAATGTATGTGGTGTGTGGTGGATGGTGATGGTAATCTTTAAAATGGTGTATTAATTTATTTAAAATAAAACTAATCTAATATAATTAGTTATCTTTACCCGGGTATATAAATTATATGTGATAGAATGATAAAATTGTTTTAAGAAAATATATATTCCCATAAATCAATGTTGTTTAAATAAATAAAAGAATTGATTTATTAAATAGTTAATAAAATTAATTACAAGCTCCTAACATATACAAAATGATTTCATTATTCACTATATGTTATATAATTCAAACCTATAAACTACAAAGTAAGAATGATAGAATCAATCAAAGCACATAAATGTACCCATAATTCTGATGATTTATGAATGCTAGAATTTATATTAGTTCAGGTTATATTAAAGAAAAACTAGAGAATGAAAGTACAATAATAATTTTTTATTTTCGTAAAAAAATGAAAAACCTTTTCTATGAGTTTGAGAACAAAATTTATAGATTATTTTAAAATAAAGAGTGGATATTCTCCCCCTAAAAATTATCAACCAAAACACAACCTAATTATTATAAAAAGACATTGGTTGCAATGAATCTCAATTGGTTGAGTATGAGCCAATCGTTCTTTGTCGTAATTTTGGAATCTCTAGAAGCTTTGCCATCACTGAAGGAGAATGAGGCTTGATCTGCATCTGGTTGTTGAAGATACCCATTCTCAATGGTAGAGGCATATGGATGGAGATGTTTGTGACCTTAAAACCACCCAATTTTTGTGGGGTTTGACCAAAAATTCCCAATTAAATTGAATATTAACTTTATTCAATTGATATATTTTTTAGTGAATTCGACCCCTTTTTCAGGCCAATTCTTGAGAAAGATTTCAACATATACCAGAGAATATTCTAGACTTCTAGATAAGATATTTGATTCCAATACGTAATTATTAGTGGATTCAATTAGGGAATTTTTCATCTCACGGGCACCACCCACGATTTTTCTAGCTGAACATATTTGGGCTTTCCATCCTTTAAGAATGACCAATTTATGCTTTTCAACAATTTTTAGAAAGTTGGATTTCTTCCCTTTAGCACTATTTTTCCATTTTAACATTTCATTGAGGTCATTTTTGGCTTCATCATAAAATGTGACCATATATACCAACTGATCAGTTATATTATTTCCAAATCTGCATTGTTCATGAATCAAACTCAAATTCTCACAACACAATTGTTGTTTCCTTTGTAGTTGTACATTTAAATCATGTGTATCCAATTTAAAAAAATCTAGTTGAAGGGTCCTAGCCTGTAATTGTTCTGTTCTTTACTAATATTATCAGAGTTGTATGTATTTTTTTTGCATCTCCTTTCTATGTCAAATTTAAAGAGTGTTGAATTACTTTTACATTTCTCTCAATGAAATTTCATTTTGATCTAATTGAGCTGCCATTATTCTCTCAATTGTTCTTCCTTATTAATGAATTTTTGTTGCATGGTGGAAATATTTTCATCCTTCTCCCTTGGTAATTACTGTAATTCAATTTCTTTGTCCAAGATAGATGAAGCTTATGCACTTGTGAATTGTTTCAACTTTCCAAGTTCATCAACATGAGCAATGGACGTACCTTTCTAGATATCTTCAAGAGTATAAACTTTTGAAATTTTCCCTGGGACTAAGGTATGGGAATAATATATCATGCTTTTATTTTTTACTCCCTTTACAACTCCTTTGTGCATAGTTCTATTAAAAATTTCCATTATAGGGATCTACTCAATGTTGAGAAATATCTTTGAAGTGGGATTCACTGCAATAATCTCTACTTTAGCCTCGGTGAATAATGGTGTCTTCTAGTTTTTTATTATTCTCGCATGATATTTTTCTAATAAGATGGATTAACCTTTGGAATATGTTGTTGAGAAATATTTTCTCCCCCTATGGTATTGTTTCCTTATTATTCTTTCTTCGATTGTTTTAAGCATTGAACAAACTATTCCCAGACTTGTTCCATTCTTGGGTCTATTGTATGCATCTCCCGTCTAGGATTTGAAGAAATATTTGTTTTTGTTTGTTGTTGTTGAAGAGGAACCACTAGTAGGGAGGAACTCTCCTACTGAGTAGATGATGTACTGTTGTTTAATTATACTTCTTTTGTAGAGGAAGTTGAAACAAATATAATGGATGTGGCAATAGTCTTGAATTATTATATGTGAGGAACATACCTCACTCCTTGACTGATTATTTCTCGTCCACCCTTTTCAAAAGTAAATTAAAGGAAGATGGATCGGTGAAGAAGTCATAAAACATATTTTTTTCATGGAGGTATCTTCCAATACTAGATGTTATGGCCAGTTGTTTTGATACTCTATCTAGGTCATAAGGCCTAGTCGGGACTTTGTCTAACTTTAATACCTAAATAGGTTTCAGGTCCTTTCCAACATGTCCATTATTTTCCAAAGATAATATTCAAAACATTAGAAGGAATTGAGGCCAAACCTTCTGATTGGAGTCCTTCAAGGCTTTGGTAATCCCATGACCAACGGTTTAATAAGATACTTCTCTGCATAACAACTAGTCTGGAATATTGAATGGTAGGACATTAAGGTATGCACAACTTCCTAAAACTTTAACATAAGTCAATTATTATTCGCCAAACCAATTCCAAATTTTGTTAACGTCTTCCATAGCTTTTGGGGACATCCTTAGGGGCTTGGTTTCAAATATAACTTCATAAAATGGGATCATGACCTTATGAAAAATAAGATAAAAATGACCAAAATAATTTCTCTTCTTGATTACATTGTGATAAATATGAATTGATCAGGATTCAAATATGGTCCACTTCCATCCCATGGCTAGAAAATCAACAACATAATTTAGATATTCCGTTATGCAGGCTAACATTTTAAATGGATGAATTATATTCTATGAAACACTACATGAAGAAAAAAAGCCAAAAATGTGTTTGGCCAAATTTTTGGATAATATAGTGGCCCAATCTAAAATGTACCCCCAGAAGCCCCATCAATTAAAGAAACCTAATTCTCATGGAACTAAAAGACACTAGGATATGCATGTATTCTGTAAACCACGAAAACAACTTGACTAAAAGGATAAGTGAGTCAGTCTATAAAGTACTTAACATATTCTGAAATATTGTGCTTGTTTGGGTCACTCAATTCTTTAATAGAATCATCTTGGTCTCCACGATTTCTATATAATGATGAAGGAGTAGAACCAACCATTGCATTTAATATCTCAATATTCTATAAGGAGAATAATTAAACTATTGAAAAGTTGAAAAATATTCTTTCCTTGTCTTCAAGTTAATCAAACACTTTAGACCCTTTATGGTATAATTATATACATAAGTAATTGTACCTTTCCCAATATTCAACTAATTTCTAGTTGCCACAAGGGTTAGCCCAATTGGTTGAGTTTCTGTTTGGAAGTACGCCCTGATTGAGAGGCCACAAGATCAAATCTCCTAGACACCTGCGGGGTTAGGCCTCAATGTTAGGCCGACAGTAGATCCCTTCGAGAAGGTTTACTTTGATTATTTAAGACCGTGGATATAACTGGTACATATGTTTGGGCACATAATAATGTCAACCACAAGGGAAAAAATATGGAAGAAAAAAAAAAACATACAAAGAATAATTGCTAGTCTAGAAAGAGCTTGGAGAAAAGAAAGAAAATTGGGTCACAAATTTACATAAGTATGAATTAGAAAATGGAAAAATAATAAATTAAAAACTTCTGAAATAATAAGCGTATCTACATAAATATGTCAGCGCGAGACATGAATGAAATAATTTAGTTGATTGGAAAATGAGGAGGTGGGGGTCCATGTGATAGACGCCACAAAATTCCATGTAAATGAAAGTCCTTTAAGTAATTTTCATTACAATTACTTAAATTTTCTAGGGATCTGTGGTTCTTGGGAATAGATGAGAATAAACATGGTGCAGTCTTCGAGGGAAGAAATATCGTAAGGAATTATTAAAAAGATGGGAGGAAACATGATGCGGGAAAATTTTCTTATGAGAGAGAGAATGCTTGGATTCCCATATGCTTGTAAGTATTATTAATTGGAATTATAAATAACTTACAGGGTTTCAGGTATGTAGGGATTAAAAGGAGAGAGGAAACATAAAGAAAAATAAGGCAAAAATATGGAATATATGGAAATGTGGACCAACCTTTATTATGATGACATGGAACACATAAATATGAAAGCCCAAATGATTTCAGAAATACTAATTTTAAACATGTTATGAGATTTCCAGGGAATAGGGCTTGAAAAAGTAAAGCGACAGAAAGTGGCGCCTTTTCCTTAAAAAGGATTTTGATATGAAAACATAAATCTAGGCACGTTTTCCAACAAGTTATGACGTGGAACATAAAAATCTGGTGGCCTCGTAAGTTTTAAAATTGAATTTGATATGAGCTACGGGGTTTCGGCATTCCCTAATTAACTTAGTCAAATAGTGTCTTTTCCATATTTTTTGTTTTCTAGACCTAAGTTAAGGTTTTAGTGGTTCTTTATGAAAGGATTTTATTACGAAAATGAAAAAATTAAGTCCCTAAGGTTTTATTAAACATGAAACTATATACTTAAGAGAAATCAAAGGGCCCCCATTTTTTTTATAAATAAGAAAAAAATGGGGAATTGTTGTTTAGTACAATAATACCCTAGATGTTGTTTATATTTGTTAAATGGTTATCATTATGATGTTTATTTTTAAGAAATAATATTTATTATATTTTATGTATTGGTGAACTTATATCGAAATTTGATATATGAAATTGCATGCAAAATGATTAACTATAAAAAAAAATGCACACATATTTTTATAACTACAAAGTTTTGTATGGTTGAAACTAAGATTGTAAAATTACCATAATTTTTTTTCTATTAGATATATAGTTTTTTGATATTCAATCAAAATTAATTAGTAAAATATTTCAATACTAAGAAGAAAATATAATTAAAGGAAAAATAATTAAGTGATGAGAAAAAAATGTGTAACTCATTCATTTTTTAATATTAAATATTATTAATAATAAATTATTTAAAAATACAATTTAGCCAATTGAATATTGGTTTATAAAATTAAATATATTAAATTTAAAAAATTAAGCTAGAATTTTGTTATAATTAGCTAATATTTAATACTACTTTAAAAGGTCAATTTTTATAAAATTTAATTTATTACTAAAGTTATGAGATTTTAAAGAAATTTAAATTTAATATTTATAGCAACTCTTAGCAATTTAAACAATAAATCTCCCTCTCTAAAGATGAGGATCAAGAAATGTAAAATAAGGCTTCCGAAGTTACTTATAGTTTCGGTTTTTCTCTATTGGAAGTTCTCCCTTAAAAAGGCAAGCTAGTGCTTTTCTAGTAATAATGATATAACATTTTGGTGCTATGTTGGTTCTTTATTTTCTTTTTTACTGGTTTAAATTTAACTCTTTTTAATTATTAATATGAGTTAAATAATACACAAAATGATACTATCTTAGATTTAAACTTTTGAAAAATAATATATCTTATTATTTCTTAATGAACAACTAAAGAGAATATTATTTTCTCCACATACTTATCACGAGATAGTCACTAAAATTCATGTTTCACATTTCTCCTTGCTAATATTACGTCATGTTCGCAATGATAAACACATTTATATTTTAAGTAATTTACTTGTAAATACATAAAAATATATATATTTACTTTACATAATCTGAATAGGAAAGAAAAGTGCATCACCAGGTCTATTTGAAAGTCGAGAAAATGCCTCTTTATCGCCATCACATTATTTGTCATTTAATTATTAGCCATAAAATATTTATTAATTCATCTTTTATTTATAATTACCATTGAAAAGAAAAGTCAAAATTGTTCCATTATGCATCAAGAAAAAATTAAAACCTCTCATGCATCGATGTAAGCCCATTTGTTTCTCATATGGTCCATAAAAATATGTAATCAATATTTTATACATGCATAAGATCTTCTTTTAGTTTACATAATGTTGTAAGAGTTGTAATTTAAATATAATAAACATGAATTTACCTGTCATGTCAAGAATTTAATCTCACATATTAATAGATTTTTTTTTCATTCTTAAACTCCTCATAGATGTATCATTACATGATGATTTATATTGATCTTGAGATAAACAGGAAGAAAAAAGATGTCAATAGATTAATAAACCAATAAGTATCTAAATCAAGTCTAAATATTCAATGTTATTTATAAATTTACTATTTTCTTCTCATTTCGCTATTTGAGAAGGATTGTGACCTTGAACCCTTATTATCATAGATATTGTACACAATTGGAAAATCTTAGTTTTAAGTGTAAAAATATTTGCACTACAAAAAACATGTAAAAATATTTATGAATCTTACAAATTATATCATAGAATGCCAAGAAGGTGAATAAAAAAAGAATATAATTAGAAAAATAAAGAAAACGAAAAAAATACTACAATAGTATCAATGATGAAATAACACAAGTACATATCACTCATCATTTCCATCACCCTGATCATCTTCCTCGCTTGGCATGATAACACCATTGTTCCCAAAATTATGTTTTGATATAGGGTCATGTTTTAATATGAACCACCAATCCCTATCCAACAAATTTGGGTAAAAACACACCTGGTTCTAGTGTTTTTAGAAATCATCAGGCTCCCTAGATTCATGCCACATCTTTCTAGAGTTGATCGAAATATTCCCACCTTCGCAAACTTCCTTAACATTATTCTGATCAAAGGTTTCCGACCATTTACACTTAAAAATAATACATTGGAACAAATAGAAGTCCACTTGAATGATCTCTTGTATCTTTCCAATGTAACCTAACATCCCCTACATTATGTTTTCAGTTCGGTGGCTAGCACGACTATACTGGTTAAAGTAGACTTCCACTCCATAGTCTTGTTTAATGCATCCATCACGACATCCTCCACGTGAAAATGATGTCCATAGTCCCACATAGATACGAAAAAATGCACCTATAAAAAAAATTGAAAAATCATAGTGCCATGTGTCTCATAACCCGAACATAATAAAACATATAAAATATGTATGGATGTTACAATTCAAAGGTTCAATATTAATTTAAAACTCTACATCAATAGGTTATAATTACCTAGTTGTTGCACTAAATTCATATGTGTAGATGATCCTCTTCAACATGCGAGTAATGACCAGATGTACTGTATTTCTCTCTAAAATAATGTGAAACCCAAATGTTAGGGAATTTCATTGCCAAATTTTATTTTAAATGATTAAGATAAGGCATTATTCTACCTTTCAACAATTTAAATTATTTCCTATCCCTGTCCCATTTCCACCTCTTTTATTTGTACAATGCGACCCATGTTTGTCTCGCGTCCATATTTTAAATAATAAAGAGTTTTATGAATTGAATTTTTGAATTAGCCAACGATATCAAACCCACACACACACACACACATATATAGTAAGCATGAGATAAAAATATCCATTAATTTTAAGTTTACAGTAAATAGTTATTTTCTACTATTTTGAAAAATTATAAGCTTGCAATTAGTCTTTACCATGCACCTCTTTCCATTAAATTAGAGAAGCTTTGCTTCTCTTTTGTCTTCATAGGATTTCTCATCCCAGATTTCCGCAACTAGTGTGTTTTCGATCTTCTTGATGTGCTCACTAGGATAATAGAAAGACTCATATGATATATACCCCTTTCCCATAGACCCCTCAGTTTTTTCCCTTTGTCAAACAAAACCTTTCAATTTCTTCATGTATCTCTCTAATAATAACATCCAATGACAAGAAACCACCCCTACTAATTCAACCTCACCTACTGGATGAATTAGAATATGAACATGCAAGTCCATGTAACTCGTCGCATTTCCTTCTCGAACATACAAACAATCTCAGTTATCCCTTGATGCCACTATGGAATATTATCCATATGAATATCCTTTTATGGGATCCAACGTACAAATATATATAATTTATATATGGAAAATCGTAGTTCTTTGGGGAAGTCATTGTTCACATACCCATGCACGAGTAGTGGATAATGTCACTGAACATTAAATAGTACATTATAGTTAATTATAAAATATCCCATTACATAAAAATTAAAAATAATAATAAAATCATTATTTTGACATATGTACTCTTAGGTTTAAATGGTCATACGATTTCAATCCCAAAAAATGGTGTTCCAGAATGAACCAAAGCTTAAGTGAAGACCAATATAAAGAAGGCACACTCACACGCATTACAACTTCATTTTCCAAATAAGATTATATGTCTTTAAAACCCATGGGAAATCACTTCATTTGAAAGGAAGGACCAACCTCTCTTCTAGTTTCTTCTAATGGCCAATGTTTTTTTTTAGTTTTTCAAGAAATAAGATCTCTCATAACAACAAATATGTCACTTTTTTTTCATGATATGTGACTCCATAAAGAATATGAAATATTTTGAAATATATTCATGGCTTCTAGTAATTGGGATATATTAAAATTCTCCCAATATGGGATCTCATAAATGATAGGCTTCATATTCATCCCAAGGGGAAATTTGTCAACATAGGTTTCAAAAAATTCCGGATCATCGAACAGAAGCTCGCCATTTGAATAAAAAGTTTCTACAAACTCCTTATCCTTCTCTCTCTCATATGCTCTAAGTAATTCAATTGGTGTCATTATTGTAAGGCATTGGGTTCTCTCTAGTTTACCATTGAACGAATATGCTACTCTTGTGTAAGGGTGTTCTTCAGGGAAGAATAACTTAGAGTAGTCATACATTGGCTTTGTTAGGTGGTCGAATCACCTAGCCTTCAGAGGAGTTCCACAACATTTACATCTATGATACCATTTTATTACAAAACCTACAAAATTATTGTATGCAGGGTGACATGTCAGTGACCATGAATAGCGTAAAAATTGAAATTAATTAAATTAATTTGCAAAACCATATTTCTATGTATATAAATAAATCAATAAAAATGTAATTTACCAGAGAAAACTCATAAGCCTGGATAATCATGTATGGTGTAAGCCCATATGATATACAATGTAAAACTCATATCTATTGCAATGGGCCTTGATAAATCATACAAATATATCCCTTCCCATAATTACTTCAATTCATCCTCCAATGGTTGGAACTAGAGACACATATTCGTCACATATCTTATACCAAGGACTATGAGAGAAAACATAAGGTGTTCATTCTTCACAGACAACCATTGGGGGATATTCTTATTGATCACTACTACAGGCTAAAAAAAAAGGTTTTTTTTGGAGGGAATATGGGTTGACACCATTCATGGCTATGTTGAGTTGTAGACTTCATACTTCATCCTTGAATTTTTCAGGCCATGTATCCTCTATATGCTTCATATCTATTGAATCCATTTGGATTCACATAACTCCTAACTCACTTTTATTTCACTAGTAGAAAATGGCTAATTAATTACTAAAAAAACGACTAAAACTAGCATATTAATGACTATTTTTCCTTCGGTGACCAATAGCAGCTAATTTACAGTATCTTATAACGCGACCAAATTTTAGTCGTTTTTAGCTTAGTCATTAATTGGTTATCTCAATTTTGTTGTCTAGTAGTATATTTGGTCATTAATTTAGTCAGTGATTTGATCATTAATTGAGTCATTGATTTGATCATAAATTTAGTCACTGATTTGGTCATTGATTTAGTCATTGATTTAATTTTTGATCTGATCATTAATTGTCACAATTAATGACCAAATACACAAAAACATATATTACTATATGATCACGGGAGAAAACCAATTAATGACCAAAATTCTGGTCGTGTTATAAGATACTCTAAATTAGCTACTAATAGTCATATATATATAAGTTTTAGTCATATTTTGAAACCAATTAATGACCGAAGAAATATGACTAAATTCTGGTCGTGTTATAAGATACTGTAAACTAGCTACTAATAGTCATATATATGAAAAATTTAGTTATCATTTGTAGTAGTCATTTATCTGTTTTTGGTAGTTTCATATTCATTATATAAACAACTAATTAGTTAGTTTATATTCATTTCATTTACTTTCATTAATAATCATTATAAATGAATAATTTAGTCATATATTCATTTTATTTTTGTTCATCATTAATCAATATAAACTACTAATTTAATAGTTTCAAATTGATTTTGTGTTTATTATTAATCAACATAAATTAATTTGTATGATTTAAAAAATTTCATACAATGTGCATGTTCATCTAATATGAAAACACAAGGTTGCATATGTTAATTAGAATACTAAACAATATCAAATGCAATTATAAATAATTTCAACCACATAAATTATATTATATGAAATGTTAAAGTGTTACAATATGGGTTTCCAACTTAATATTGGCTGGACTACAATTTACACACAAAATGATGTTTCATCACTTCAAAACATTTTCATTGTGTTGTCAAGGCATTGTAGGTGAATTCACAAACTCGAAAGACTTGACCATCAGTCTTTATATGTGTGTCTTATGTGGGATATTGGCTCTAAGGGTATCACCAGACCATTTCTCCTCTCTCTCTCTTTGCATTTGTCGCTCCAATGTTATTTCTCCCCTCTTTTTTCAATTTTTGCTTCTTACCATCAATACTGAGTTCATTTTCTAAAAACAAAAGAAGATACAATGTAGAGTGTAAGACATGAAAGACAATGAATACTAGAATATAAACTAAATTATACTATAAATAGTTTATACAAGATATACCTCAACATCAGCAATTTCAAATCCATTTTTCCCCATACAAGTAAGAAACTCGAACAAATTTTCTTCATTGGGGTGATAATGGCCACCATAATGTGGCCATATAACCTATATAAAAAAAGCAAATAAAATGTCACCATATATAGAAAAGAATACCTTAGTAACTTAGTATTCAAATTTCAAGGAACGCTTAGGAAAAATCATGTCAACTAAGTTATATGATAAAAAGCTCAAGTTATAGATGACTTTTGAAAACAAATAATATGAGGTGTGATGTTTAATCCTTGTTTTTTTATTCACAACATTTCATTTTCTAACGCATGAACTTAGTCAAGTACATAAACAACATGTACTCAAATAACAACATTAAAGTAACCTTTTCTGATAGTCATGAAAATATTGTAATACAAAATAGCTATAAGGATTCCAATCAATATAGTGTAATACTAATTTCATCTTCAAGCTTTGGTTTTTGTTTAAATGAACATGATACTAAGTATTTTCAATTTCATAGTTAAAAGACAAAACAAAATAAAAATAAATATCCAAAATACAATCAAACAATAAAGAGACGATATCATGGAATGGAAATTGTAATTATAAAACATTTGTTTACTTGTCCACCAATGTCATCTCTGGCATTCCTAAAATATTTTCTTGCCCAAAATAACCACGAGGTTTAATAATCACAACATTAAAAACCATAGGAATTCCTACTAGAAACGTTTCCAAAGTCGATGGCTCGAGTGGCTAAGCGATCTCTAACAGTGAATGAACCATATCCAAGACGTGATATGCATTGTTTCCCCATCCTTTTTCCAATCAGATTTCCTGTAACATTCGCACAGTAGAGTCAAGTAACAATCAAACAAAGACTTTGACATTTGTTTTTATCTTTTATATCTATAAAATTTGAATCTAATTTGTTTCTGTTACAACTCTGTTGAGACCACCTACTGTACAGTCAAAAATAGAAAAGGAGTCATTAGTCATACCTACCCATGGTCTCTTGTAGGAATGATAGAAGAATAGGTCGAGCCATTAATTAGAATTGCGAAAATATTGAGGAAAGTCAATTCATTATCCAGTTAACCAATTTCACATTGAACCCTATATGGATGAGTAGCCCTAAATGAAGCTAGTTTTCTCTATCATATGCCTTGGAAAGACAAAATCACTAACATTTCTTGTAATTTTTTGGTTTGATGTTATAAATTCCTTCTTGGGCTACTCCTATTCCATAATGGATTTATTTCCCAAGAAAGATGAAAATTTTTTCTAATGACACAAAATCGGCTTAGTGGATTTTGACCCTACATGCACTAATTTTTGCAATGATTTTGTAGATGCAATTACATGGTGATATGGGTCTGAAATCATCTCATTCTTGTATAATTTTGGGGATTAAAGCCTGAAATGTTGAATTGAAAGCTCCCAAATCCTGCATGTGTATTTTAATTTGTCACAATTCTTAGTTGCTCTTTTTGAAGGAAGTCATAGAACCCTTAGAAGAATTATATTGTCCTATGAAGTGGCTTAGGGTTCTTATACTTTGGAAACAGTGAAAAATTGTTTGTAATTATTCCTTTGATATTTGAGCCAACAATTCTTCATTACCCACGTCACCTACAAAACTGGGGCAATATGAAGTCATCTTTAACTATCGCTCTTAAATTTATTCAATCATCCTCTTTATAAATTCCCTCAAAATGGTATGTTGATGATAAAATTTCTCCTCGAGATGAGACACCTTCTCATGAGACAAAGATCATTTATAAACACCATCTTTAGGAAATTGTTCATTATAATTATGAGATGTTGAAGAGAGAAAAGTTTGGCTATTTACTAAAGGATATGCAAAAATGTTAGTGATTTGGTACAAGGAAAGACATGGGTAGTAAGGGAATTGTGGAGATTCCCTACAACTCTTTTCCCAGATGTGACACATGAGGATATATGCTTATTAAAAAACTATATTTGAGCATGTTCAACATTTTGAAGGCAAGACTATTTTGGATGTAGGTGCAATAATTTTGACACGGGATCTTGCACCAGACCCAACAGTCCACCTGCTTACTTATGACTACGATCTATGCGCTTCCCAGCTTGTCAATTGTAGTTGCTCTAATTCTCGGTCATATTGTTCCTGATGGCATGTCACTGTGACTTCAACTAGGCTACTCAACCGCATGTGTGGTGGCTACTCAACTTGCAATGACACAGGTCCAGCTAGCTCTGATAGCAATCCATCCACAAACTAATTATGTTGACAACTACCCTTCTATCGATCATTTTTTGTGTCTTTTCCCTCACAATTTCTCAATGGCTGAGTGGTGTCGACTAGTCTAGCACGTGTTGATTCCTTATTAGTGAGTTGCCACTTTATGGTTCTTGTGGTTTTGTTTTTTTCGAGTGTGGGCTTGCATGGAGGCCACAGTTCTTCCACCAACGACTTTCGACAAACCTTCCCACCTCTCCTATAAAACTACTCTCGAAACTAAATGCTTCTTCGAGGTGACGTTGGTAGATCCTTTTCTTCCAACCAAAATGTCACCCACCCCTACTTCGCATAGTTTTATTTTCCTATTGGAAGCATGGTTTGACCGTTATTTCAACCACTTTGTTTTTGCCATGATTGACACAACCTTGTCACTTGATGAAATTCAACATTTGCAATCTTCCCACCTCTTTCACCTGATGAGTATGAATTATTAAACTCTCTTCTATCATTATCCAAAAAAATTGTTTCCTAGACATGTGATTTTGCAAATAAAGGTGTTTTTGTAGCATAAGTCGTTGTCAAAATTTCATCTCTCATACCAACTGGCATTCGGTCAGAGCTGCAACCTGAAATCGGACATACACATATTTTTCTATTACTCAGAGATGTGAATGGTGGAATATTTGCTAGAGCACTATTAGCATATGGCAGAGGCTGAGCCCTCCCTCCTATTCCCTTTCCAAGACCTCCCTTAGGAACAAGAGTCAAGTGGCCATCATCAGCAGCTCTATGTGTTGAAGGGCTTGGCATAGACTGATTTTCAAATTGAGCCCATTCCACAATATAAGTATCTTGATTGGTGAATCACTACCATGTGGTCCTATATGGGTTTGTGGCCCTTTAATCCCACCTATATGTGGAAGTGAACCCATTTGTGCACATGCCATGTAAGGTGGCATCGTAGGTCCTCTCACACCATGATCAAGTCGTGTCACAAGTCTGTGACCTGCATGTCCCATATTGGTACCTCTCGAGTGGTCTCCATGTCCATGTAGTTCTTGCACAACATCCCAATGCACTTCCTCTATTTTCTTGTGGCCCTCAACCTTCCACCTTTGTTTCCATTCATTCCTCATCAGATTAATCATATCCTTCAACATGAACTTCAGCCTAGAGGGAAGCCCTTGGGCATTGGACATTTTTTTCATCCTATGAAAGTAAGCATAAATATGTTCCTTGGCCTTTGAATGGTCAGTCATATGACCAATAGTGCTCATTAGTTTGTACAAAGCTTCAACATTTTCATCCTCTACATGTGGAAATTCACCAATTAATTTCCTGATGAATGCATGCAGAATTATTTCGGTCAGCATACTTTCTTTATAAAGCTCACCAATAAACCTTATATTTCCTAGCATTCATCATTGTGCTACAGCCTTCTTCTCTCGTATTTATTCTACTGAAACGATTTTTTCACCATCCTCTTCTTCTTTCTTAGCCTCTGTCTCTTCTCTTTCATCTTTTTCAAATTATTCCTGACATTTGTTCAAAAGAACTCGCTTGAAAACAAACTTCTCATTATCTTCATAAAATTCTGGTAATCTTGCAGCACGCTGAAAACAGAATTTTGCATACATTTCACAAAAATTCGGCTCCATCAAGGCTTTGCCTAATATTTGAGATATTATACCGTGAAGAAATGATGCAAAGTCAATGTTCACTTCTTTGACATGTTCAAAAAAAAATTCAAAGTTTTGGGGCGTTAATTTATCAAGGATGGATTTAATTTGTAATTTTTTCAACTAATCCTCATCAGAAACCTTGCCCACTTCATATCAGTTCTATGATTTATGAATTGTGGGTAGAGAAGGCTATGGAGGAGGAATCAAACCCTTCTGCGAACCAGAAGCACACTGCCACCTATCAGCATCAGAATTATTTCTCGCTAGTCCAACTTGTGGAAATGATGCTTGCACATAAGGCCCTCCAGGAAGGATGCCATTCATACTAATTTGTGCTGCACAAGTATTTTTTGTGAAGCCAGTATTATAACTTTGGCCAAGTTGAAACATAGAAGAGGAACCACTTAGACCCACATCCATCTGCATATCACAACCAACAGCAAAAGCATCCACTGGCTTCGCCTGTCTATCATCATCAAAACTAGCCATATTTCTCCCACGATGTTCAAGAATATAATTCCCACTCGGATGCCTTTCAAGACCTCTTGCAGTGCCTGCTAATGGATCAGCCTGTCCTACATGACTAGCAAGTGTTTGGGAATTTCCAAGTAATTCAACAATGTTTGGACAAATTTAAAAATGATTTGGTAGATCTTTGCAGTGATCCTTGATTTTCAAAAAAAAAAATCAGTGGAGTACTTTCGGTCTCTTGAACATTTAGTAACTAAAATAGCTATCGATTTGAAATATCAGCTGCATATTCCTAGTCATCCACTTCTTTTAGTGGGTTGCTTCTCAGACTCTTTTAAGGAAGTCTTACTCTTGACAACATTAGTTACTATTTTGGATGGTTCTGGAAGGTTCACATCTTCCTCTTCCTCTTGAACCTTATAAGCATTATATAAATCACGAGTGGGAGCTGCAACATTTGCCTTACTGAAAAAATATTCGTTTTCTTCTTCTTGTTGACAACTACCTTGGAAGCATCACCAATATTTGCAAGATTATTCTTCATAGAAACATTGGAAGAACTTTTATTCTTCTTTTCTGAAACTGCTACCCAAAATGCAGAAAATTTTTCTGCCTCTAAGCTGTTTCTTGTGTCGGAGAAACCTCCAGAAAGTGCACCAGCTAGAAAAAATGTCCAAAAACGTTATTACAAGAAAAACATGGCCAAAAACCTACGAAATATGTACAATCAAATGAGATGAATGATAAATGACAACTAAAAAATATGCAACCAATACCATCTACTACTTGCAAAAATATTGAAGTAATGGGCAGATACAGATTTGTTATATTTATAGGTTAATGATTAATCATAAGAAATCGAAAAAATTGTATTCACACAAATGACAGCTCTAATATTTTTGAACATTCAAGAGGATGACTAGGGTTTAAAAAATAGTGTTTGAGGTATTTTGTGATTAAATGTATATACTTAATTCTATTTTAACCTAGAAAAATTAAAATAAAGTCATTGTATTTCATTTTTGGAATTTCTGGGCAGAAATAAAGGGATTTGTGGTTCTTTTTCCAAGTCCATAAATACTTAGAAAATTACTTCTTCTAGCATAAAAATCAGATCAGTGATTTGAATATAAATCTGGGTTTAGTGTAGAATTTTGTATATACCAATAAATTTTCAGATTTTTATGTGTCCAAGTTTTGGAAATATTGTTATTTTTTTACTATCCCTATTTGGGGATATTACATGCTACAATTGGTAAAAGAAAACTCTAGATATTTGGAATGTTAAATCTGAACAATAGTTCTAAATTTGGGACAAGGATGAGTCTGGCACATGCAAATTGGAACCATGCATGTGCCCTCACTTTCTCTCTCTATATCATTGCAACTTTCCTTCCACAAAAAATTAGTGTCCAACCATCACTTTTCTCTCTCTTTGTTGCACATAGGAAACTAGGAAGATAGATCTGGTGGAGCATATCATTAGATGGTATAAATCAGTCCTATTGATATGCCATCAGTGTTAGAGAGCTAATTGGGTAACATATCAAAACTATAAATGCTTTTTTTGCAAGGAAAGTGTTCTCCACCAAACCTAGTCTCTCCCTCAGCATCTTAAACTTTGCATTTGCTAGGGGATTTGTAAACATATTTGCAACTTGTGAATCCGAAGGAATGTACTCAAGAACCACCACCCTCGTAGTGTAATTATCTCCACAATTTAGAGAAATCACATAAATGTAGCACAAAACCCAAGAACACAAGAGAAAAGAGAAATAAATCGTAAGAAAGATCTATTTGATGATAAAAAATAGAGAGCTATGTTTACTTTCCACTTCAAGGGGGCAACCTCCAAGAGCAATTCTCCAAATACATACATAATTATTGAAAAAAAATTACATATTTTTCTACTTAATAAATAACTATCCATATAAAATATTATCTATCTATGGACCCACTTATAATGAGAGCCTAGCTAGCTATTTTGGGCCTTATTAACAAAGTTGATCTTTTTTACAATGAGTGATTGTTAACTAACTATTCAATGGGCCTGATGTAGTGAAGGTGGCCTCATATGTTGATAAATATAAAGTATTTCTTCAATGGGCCTTATGCAGTGAAGGTGGACAGATCTAATGTTAGATTTTTTGCCAATATTTTTTATTTACTGACAGCTCTAATAGTAACATTACTACTTGCTTTCCTTCCTCTGTATACCATGCTAGCGCACCCAAGGGAATTCTAGATTTTTTTCCACTTTTCATCAAGCCCACTTAAGAGGAACTAATTTTGACAGGTGGCAACTAGACATTCCTAAGACAATTGAGGGACATCTACCCATTTTCAGGAGCATTTACATCACCAATTTTTTGGGATGTGGGTAACATCCCAAAAGAAAAAGAGATGTCCCCAATACTTGCCTTGTACCTCATGGATAGGGAAACACTAAAGTCTAAGCCAACCCACTTTCATTTTTCATATTATGGTGGATGGATCCATTCAAGGGGGACTGAAAGTGAGCATAGATCCATTGATTGATCCATCAGTGGATGCATCCCTTAGGGGTGGGACACATCCTTAATGCAACTAGGTCCCATTTAAGATAAAAGGGACAAGGATAAAAAAATATCATGCATACATGATAATGGACTATAACATTTATCAATGACAGAAATAGAACACATAAAATCATAAAATAATTTCATCTAACAGAGTTATGTATGAATACTTGAGTCTTAGACTCTTACAGAAATTTTCACATGTCATTTCTGATGTATGTATGAGTAATTGTCAGGGTAAGTGTCCCCATGTGTGGGTGCACATCTCACATATTTGGAAGGGAAATGACAACATATCCTCCCAGGGTGGTGGGCATCCCCAAATAATAAATAAATGCATGATTGGTGGACCCTTTTACCCATCATATGGCATGAGAATTAATCCAATAGAAGACTGCACCCAAGCAGGCTGGACTTAGATAATTTTGGCCCTCTAGCTTGTTACTTCTCATGTTATAGGAGGCCTAAACTTGTGAATATTTTCAATACTCTTGTCATTTCCATCACAAAGGGAGGAGAAGCAAACTTATGTTTTGGGCCATAGACATAAGAGGGCTGATAGCGTGAAAAAGAGGGTAGTTCAGGGCACTCTTGGTGACTGTTATGAAGGTCGATTTGCTGTTCTAGAGGGCCAAGGTAGAGGGGAGAATTTCTATATGTTTTAGAGTATGTTAGGGTGTTGAGACCACTGGAAGAGACATTTGCATCCCTAGATGGCTGTTGTGGGAAGGCCACATGCCTATACCAACCTAAATAGAGCTGTGTAGGGCAGTGTTAGGGTTGTTTCATGCCCAAGACAGTAGCGTTGAGGGGGAGGGTACTTCGAAAGGGCAGCCACTTTCATCTAGAGAAATTCTGGGCAAAATTTAAGGCTAGAAGAATGGACTGTGTGATACCCTAACTAGGCCTAGATTGAAGCAATGAAGGAGACCTCAAAACATTGAGCTTAAGGTATGTATTTTAGTGCATTCTTGCAGATGTTGGATCCTAACTTGTGGATCGGTTTTAAATCATGATAGGGAAGCATGTGGAAGTCAATGAGGAGGGGGCCGATCTCATGGTTAGATGCCCTAAACCAGTGATAGTTTCCACAGTGATTGGGAAACAAACATGGAGCGAGAGTTTGTCAAGTATTGGGTCAAAGTGATGACTATTGTGCGGATCAGTTTGACGGGGAGCTTGAGGAGGCCTTAGGAGTTGTTTGGAGGAAATTTTTTGAAAATGAATGTCAAAGTGATCTTCATTGATACAGTACCAAAACAAAGGAGGTGGTGATTTCTTTCCCAAATCATATTATGATCTTCTAATCATGGGCCTATTTGTAAACTCAAACATGAGATCCACATCAGGTACCAAACCAAGATATTGTTCTAGGAGCTACAACAATCCCCAAATTGTAAACATCGTTATAAAGAGTTAAGGAAGCCCATCCTTACCTGAAAGGAGACTAACCATATTATATGGTTTGTAGGATATCTAAATTACAATCAAGGATAGTAAAAAAGTGCTCAACCAGATGATGGCTTTTATGTCCCTGCACCAACACTTTGTAAATATCCCAAGTAGTAACCGAACTTCGTAGTGCCAAAATTCCTTCTGTCAGCTGGAGGAACCAACCCTATTACTTTAGCATCAATGCTAGCAATCTTCTCTTTCATCCAAAAATATCTACTTAAAGTAGAGATGATGCTCGCAATCAGCCATTTGATGCAATATCCCAAATTGCATAAGCATTTTGAGGCATGCTACTCAGATGAGTAGTTATAACTTATAAAGAGTCTAGACATGCATTTTGGTGCATTTGCATGTTTTATTTTGAAATAAACTTACAGTTAGAATTAAAGATCTCACACCTACTTATCTTGGATCTTACTAATGAGACCCTTTCCAAACTGATTCATTAAATCTACAAGTGGTAAGTGAGCACTATTATAGAGAGTTTTAGATATTTCTAAAGCATATCAAGATAGGAAGTTCTTGTTATATTTGAGAGTAACTATTGGTGTTCATTCAACACATGACACAGAGGTAGTTGGACATGATCAAGATAACGATTTTGCAGTGCTATGGATGAATGCACCAAAAGATAAATTGATACCCATGGCGGTTTAAATTTCTGCAAATATTTTTGTAGGACAAAAAGTGTATGCAATTGGGAATCCATTTGGTTTGGATTACACCTTGATGACTGTTATCATTAGTGGGCTTTCCAGGTAGATAAGTTCAGCCACAACTAGCCATCCAATACACAATGTGATTAAGAAAACATGGTAAAGGACCATTGGATGTCCTCTTCTTGATAGTTCAAGAAATTTGATTAGCATAAACACTTCTACGCCTACAAGGGATCTTCATCACTATGCTCAAGGAATGTAAGTTAACATCAACTTAGCACCAAAAGGTGTCTCTATGACTCTTCATATACACAATAAATCTTCTTCAAGGTTACTTCATTTGGGCACTTCAACAATGTTGTTACAATTAGGGTTTCTTAGGTCTGAACTTTAACAACTGCTTCCAAAGACTACTTCAATATGACCTTAACAAGGTTACTATCTGACAAGTCAAGTGCTATCTCGAGCACAAACTAAAATAATTTTCTTCGCTATCACAAGGTATGATCAAACTACAAAGATTTCAAGCAATCTGTCTTCACTGCACTAAAAGGACTCCAAAGGTACTTCTCCACAAGACATCTTCAATACGTTTTTTCAACACTCTTCAAGGTATCTTCTAAGGTGAGTTTCAGTGTCTAATATTTTCTTCCAGAATTGCTGTCAAGGTTTTCTATAAGGATGATCATAGGGTCTGTTCTGTTTAACAAATGTCTTTAAGTGCTTCAAGAGTCACCAACAATGTCTCCAAGTTCAATATGCCCAAACAAAAAAAATGTCTCCAACACCTCTTAAAAGGTTCAAGAACTGATTCACTATGGTGTCTTCAAATTTTCCACTAATATGAGATCTGTACTCTTACAAAATGGAATATGGTATACAAATTTAAGGTCTTACTTCACCAAAGGAGGATCTGCTTCTGATATGAGGATAGTTCCAAATTCTGAGCCTAGTTTCAACAAATTCGAGCCCTGTCCACATTCAAAAGGTCAAATGAAGTCCTGAAATGATTGATAGGGCGAATTCCATAGATGGTAATAAAGTCTGGTTACAGACCCGAGCTACAAAGGAGTTGAGAGCTGCAGGTCTGAGATTTTAAGCCTTTAGTAGGCCAAGTTCTATGATCAATAGGTCTGCAACTGTGCTACAAGTCTGAGGAACAGAGTTGCAGGTTTGTGTACTTTAGTACTTCCACAGGCTGAGTTTCAGAGGTTCCACAAGCGCCGAGAATCTTAGTATTATAGAGCCAAAATTATTGTCTTTGAAGGTTTGAGAAAAGGAATGTAACAAAAGTTAAATTTAGCTCGCAAGATATAACACAAACACCTTTCTTCTTTACTGAACTTCTGTTTGTACTTCCTTGACTGAGTTTTTCTTGAATAGGAGCGATGAGGTTACTTTGGTATTTATAGTTGTTTGCCACAATGAAAGGACATGTCGGTTGCCTTAAGAGCCGACTTAAGTGCTAGAGAGCCGACCTGAAATTTAGTCGACCTTTTCAACAAATCTATTAAAATTTGCATTTTTAAGGTGTCGTCCTGTGCATGCTTATTATTGAATTTATTTCAGTTATTATATGATGGTGGATTTACAAGTTTTTAAGCGTCTGCAATTTCCACCATAGTAGGTTCATGTTACTACTGTTGTCACTCTTTTTTTTTTTAGTTTTGAAACCCATTTATACACCGATTTCTCTTCTTCTAACATTGTCTGTGCTTCAGGTGGTCCTCAAGTCTGTCCTTTAAGACAAACCAGGCTAGCTTAAGTCTGCTCTTTAAATTTTTTTTCAAATCCATTCCTTTTGCTGAGCTAAATCAACCATTAATTTTTTTCTTCAATACTAGCTTGCACAAGCCTAAAACAGGTGTCACTAAAATCCTTTGACTGATCTAAGTTTGGCCTTCAATTTCTGGTATGAAGACAATCTTGAAGCTATAATAAGGTTTGTCTTTGGAGCTCAATATTCCACAAAAAAATCGTTTTCAATTAGTCCTTGAAAAAAAGGCCTAAAAAACTCAAAACAACTCCTTTTTTTCAGAAGATAAAATGGTCAAAACAACCTTTGATTTCGGTCCATAGTGGTCCCTTTTCAGTTAACTATTCAACGTTAAACTATCCCATATACCATCAGCCTAAGGCATCTTTCTTAAGGTTTTCAATATTAGGACAATTCTTCAACAAAGACTAGGACATCAAAAGGATCTAGGACTTGTCATCATATAGATAGGGGATTATATAACAAGGGTATTTTAACCTTTAGGTCTTGCTAGGGCATCATATAGTCAACTATATATGACATGCTTCAACAATGCTTTCCATCTTATTGACATCAAAGACAACTTTGGTCAACACTCTAAAACATTCTAAAATAATTCTAACGTTACCATTAATTGCATAGCATTATTAAGGGCCTAAAGGTTGAATATTAGGCTAGTCCACTCATAAATTATTTCTTTCTTTTAAAAATTGTGCTCGAAGCATTCTTAGTCACATTGTACAAAACCAGCCAGTTTGGTGGAAAAAGGTTGGTGAGGTACTGAACTAGCCTTTTCCAGTCCCTAGTAGTTGTTCACACCAGTTTTTCCTTGAAAACAGTCACACCAGCCAGTTCATCCCAGCCTAGTCTGGTTGTTATAAAGTTATAAGATTGTTTAACATTGTAACTGAAGAAAATAAGGGTTTTTTTACTACTTGAAATAAGAATTTTCAGTTTTGGTTTATGCATGATAAAATTCTACTAGATGGATGAAACTTATCATGAACACTTCAGTATCTTTTTGTCTTGGATTTCCTAGAAAATCAAGCATTAAGAATTGAAATATTGTTTATTTTGTATTTCATAATAGCCCTAACACAAAGATATGACTCTGCAACTTCAATTGAGTTTGGGAAAATGAGAATGCAAGCTTCTAATAAGAGGAGGTAAGCATTCAAGAGAGGATCTATGATGAATTGTCCCAGTAAATTGTATCCACCAAAAATATTTTTCCTATATTGAATCTCAATATGTGTCTTGGAGATATGAAAGTATTTTTTCACGTCAATGTCAAGCATTATGAATTAATGTGAACCAATTTAAAAGGATTGGCGGACTAGTGCCTTCGTTGCAAGTCCTTTTGTTAATTTATTTTCTTGGATTTTAGAATAGATTTAAGTTTACATTTTTTGATAAATTGGGTTATATTTTCTTTTAGATGAATTTTTATAAGTGCAAATACTCCAAAAAAGCACAAATTCATTTCGCAGCTTGGAACCTCAGGTTTTGGAAGCTTAGTTTCTATTTGGTTTTTGATATCATGTATATTTTATTTAATGTAAATACATAATATTGTACATGTGCTCCCAAATACCATCAATCACCCATGTTCTTAAAGGATTAGAATTGGTATTCTCTAGTTGTTTTCAAATATTTTTGCTCGTATTTTCTTTCTTCTTTCAGAAATGTACCTAACCCAAAACAAAGGCAGCTTAGGATGTAACATGCTTCAACCAACCCAGGACTAATTTCATCTCTGCTTTGGGAACGAGAGTCACCTGAGAGAATTTTGGTGCAACAAAAAAAAACATGCCTTTCTCATGACACATCTTGATTACTTTTCTTTTTCTTTGATTGATAAATGATCCATTGATAATGAAGTGGTCTACCTTTGGCTTAGATGTCACTTGCATTCTGTAGCTAAATCACCACCCTATCTCCCCATTTTTTTATGGATTCAGAGTAGGCGAGGAGAGATCAGAGTAGAGAAGTGATGACTGAGGAAAGAAAAACTCAGAGGGAATCCTTAAAGCAAGAGTTGATTACACTACCTACAAAGAAGCTACTCAATATGGAACCTCATCGAGTATCTCGATTTGAGTCTAGACTCTAATCTACTTGGCAGTTGGGCTGACCAGTAGGATGATGAGGACCATGGCTCAAGGCGAATGGAGGTAGTGTTGGCTCGAGGGGTCCTAACCCAGGTTTAGAGGTTAAGGTTTTCCAACAAAACCCTATACTACTGGCCCTTTCGGCAGTGACCTACTTGCACAGGTCAAAGTCTCACCCGAAGTAGTATGGGTGGGTGTTGCAACTATGTTTCGACACCCTAAGAGATGATAGGTAAGCCAAGCAGAGCTGCGTCCAGATTTATAATGACCAGATCACCTATCTCATAACTAGATCTATCGCATCCATGTCTGCAAGGTAAACTATACTTGATGTGCTCAAAAAATCATATACTTCAAAATAGTAGTGCAACATTGAATAAAACATAACAAAACAAATCCAGATGTAGTAGAAACACTTACATAGTATTTTCGCAGCTTAACACAAAAAATGTATAATACAAAAATTATCACAGATTCACATAAACAGTACACATAGAGTCAGTTACTCAACAACCTTCCTCATTCATCAATCCATCAGTTCCTTCTTACAATACCCAAACCCAACCTACGCAAACAACAGTAGGGTCCACACACAGCAGGACTTGGGATCTGCGTGCACACAACCAGCAGGAGTCGTTTCCCCAAAAACCCAAACAGATCTACTAAGCCACAATTCGGATCAAGATCTCATCGTCTTCTTCCTTACAATTCAAAATGTCCCTCTATTTTTAACAATCTATCCTAATCTTTCCTATGTTCTGCAAACCGTGGTTTTCGAATTCAAGGTCTACCCTTTAACCCATTACAATGCTTTCAGGGCTTTGTCCCACCCCAAAATCCCTGCGCTAGAATAAATATAATAAAAAATATACAAATTCGGACCCATTTCGCAGCTTGCAGCAGACCGTGTTCCAAAAGTCTCCCAACACAATCTTGTGACTTGTCCTGAGTCACTGTGGCTGTTGGTCTGCCAATTTTCCCTGGAGCTGCTTGATTATCCTGATCAATGTGCGTATTTTGTTCGTGCCTCAGTGCCATATCCTTGGTGGGCCGATTCCACCTAAGGCAACTATTCCGGCCATATAGTCATTGAACCCTGTATGGTTTGAGACAAATTCCATTGACATACCCTAGAAACACATCACCGCGTCGGGTAGTTAACCTGACTGCTTCACCATCCGTGATTTCCTTAACATTGTAGGGACCAAGCCAGTGTTGTCAGAATTTCCCAGGGTGTTTCGCAAATTGGCTATCTTATAAGAGGACTAGTTCGCCTTCCACAAATGTCTTTTGGTGAATATGTTGATCATGCCAAGCTTTATTGCGAGCCTTCTAAACCTACTGATGAAATTTAGAAATAAATCAGTCTTCTTCCAACGCCAAAATTTGCGTAAGGTGTTATTCTATAATGCCAGGTTCTGCCATATTTGTAAATTTTGCGATACATAGACTAGGAACAATGTATTCTATTGGCATAATGGCCTCTTTGCTGTAGACCATCCGAAAGGGGGTCCTTCCCATTAGCTTCTTGCAGGTTGTCCTATAGGCCCACAGAACAGAGGGGATGTGTACATCCCAATCACTACAATCGGCATTGCAGACCTTGGTCAATGCCTATTCTAATATTTTGTTGAAAGACTCGACCGCCCTGTTTTCCTGTGGATGATACGGTGTAATTTTGCGTCACGGATCTAGAATTCCTCATTAAGGGCTTGGATCATTTCGTTAACGAAGTGCGTACCTCTGTCGCTCATCAGTATCTTTGGGCATCCAAATTTGGTCAGGATTTTCTCGAAGATGAAGTGTGCAACAGTATCTGTAGTACAATCCCTTACCGGTTGTGCTTCATCCGATCGAGTTACATAGACAGTGGCAGTAATAATGTAGTGTGCACCTATCTTCTTTCCTAGAGGATTGACTGGTCCTACAAAATCAATGGCCCATTTTTCAAATTCTTGCAAAGCTACTTGAGGTTGCAATGGAATTTCATCTCTTCGTGAGGGTCATCCTAGCCACTGGCACTTATCGCATCATTTACAATAGTCATGAGAATCATGGTGTAGGCTAGGCCACCATAACCTAGCTCTCAAGATATTTTGTGTCGTTTCCTTTCCTACATAGTGGCCTCCTGCGATGCCTTCATGCACCTCCGCTAACACGACATCGTGTTCATGTTCTAGAACATACCTGCGCAGTACTTCATCAGCGCCTAGTTTATATAATTGGCCAGTGATGACAGGAAAGTCCACCGCCCGGGTAACCAACTCTTTCTTTTGTTCTACTGAATATTCTACGGGGGCCACGCCTATATTTAGGAACTGAATGATATCAGAAAAGTGTGCATCAACAACCTTAATGGCGAACAGCTACGCATCCAGTAATCCTTCCTCCAAGTTAGTAGGTTCTTATCCCGTCAGAATGCGGGACAGATGATCCAGACCCACATTTAGCCTTCCTAGATTGACTATGATTTCAAAATTATATTCGTGAAATAGCAACAACCATCTACAAATATTCCCCCCCAACACAGGCTTGTTCATAAGGTATTTTAAAGCTGAATGATCGGTAAGCATCTTAAAATGTCCTCCAAACAAATAGTGTCGATATCTCTGTAATGCGTATACCATAGCCAGCCCTTCTCGTTCGGTGGTGGAGTAGTTGCGCTCTGCACCAGAGAATTTCCGATTAGCAAAGGCAACCGGGTGATCAATATCTCCCTCCCCTGGCTGAGTGAGGATAGCGCCCAAGGTGATTCCTGATGCATCAACATGTACATGAAATTCCTTCGACCAATCAGGAAATATTACTATGGGCGCAAATACCATCTTCTCTTTGAGTAGCTCAAAAATCTTCTGACATTCATCATTCCAAAAAAAGGAAACATACTTTTTAATCATTTTTTCCATGGGTGTTGTGATCAGTGCATACCCCTGAATAAATTTTCTGTAATAGCCCGTGTGTCCGAGAATCGAACGCAGTTGTTTGTCTGTTGTTGGGACTTCAAGGTTTATAATTACTGCTACCTTCGTAGGATCAAACATAAACCCTTTTCGGCATACTATGTGTCCAAGAAAGATTCCAAAAGGAACACGGAAGATACACTTCTTGATATTCAAGGAAATATGGTGCTTTTGATAGGAATCGAACATCATGCGCGAGTTGGAGACATGCTCCTTTACCAAGCTGAATATCGTCCAGTCATCGAAATAAACTTCTAGAAACTTATGGATGAACTCCTTGAATACAACAAATACTACTCTTGAGAGGATATCAAGTGCATTCTTGAGACCAAAGGGCATGACTGTATATTTAAAGGATCCCCATTCTGTTGCAAACGTAGTCTTACTGTAATCTTTAGGGGTGATTCGGATCTGGTGGTACCCTGAGAACCCATCGGTGAAGGAATATGTTTCCTGTCAACCCACGCTATCAAGGATTTTGTCTGAGAAAGGCGTAGGGAAGGGGTCATGTACACAGGCATCGTTTAACTTGCATAGGTCCACACAGATTCATATCCCCCCCTTTGTTTTCTTCTCCTAGACAACCATCGGACTTACCCAATCTAACTCTTCAATTGGTTCAATGATACCAGCAATAAGCATTTTTTCCAGTTCTTCTTTGACCTTTTGCTTATATTAGGTTTCAACCAGTAAGGCCGTTGTTTTACGGGGAAAACCCCTGGTTTTAGAGTAATGTGCATAACGCCTAGGTCCCCCGTGATTCCTTTGAGCTCAGAAAAATTTGTTGGGAATAAGTCCTGATATTCCGTAAGTATCTCGACAATTTTACCTACGGTTCTTTCATCCCAATAGTCCCAAATTTTGGCCAACTTAGGATGTTCTTTCGTCCTGATATTAATTTCATGTAGCTTGAGAGGCTGGGTGACATCAATATTCTATAGTGGAGGTCTAGTAACTTTATGTTCCCCCTCAGATACTAGGACAGATATGTTCCAAGTATTATCTTCCTCTTCTCCGATCGCCAAGCTTCAGAAGTCGAATATGTCTTGCATCTGTGCTTCCCATGTCAGGATTTTTGGTGCATCGATTTCCTGCAGAGCTTCGTTGAGTGCCTCCATCCCCCAAATTATCCTGAACATTCCTAGAAAGTCATCTTTTAGGGTGTCCCAATGGTGGGTGCGCCGATGTAGCTCTGCATCTAAATACCATGTGACACGGATAGGCTCCAAAGCATGAATAAACATATGAACCCACTCTTCGGTAGTTCAGTCAGACCATTTTTCCATCCAGGTGAGAAGATGCGCGCGGGGATCTCCTGGTCTGAGGAATATCTTTGTGCATACGTCAGCCGTAAGTGCGAACCGCAGGATCATCATATCCCAACATTCCTCCCAATCTTGGAATGCTTCCTTGTGGGTGTCCCACCATCACGCAAGTGTTCCTCGCATATCTAGATTAAGGGCCCATAACTTTCGTTCCTGAGGAACCACAGCTTCCAGTGTCCTTAGGAACTTCTTGATGCTACTGGACTTATAAAAATGGGGTATATCTCTTACCTCTGAGGAAATGTAGTAGAATTCCCTTGTGACTCGAAGACATCAGAGCATCAAGACATCGTGCAACCAGTTTTTCCAATTGTCCGTCATCTCACTAGACTTAGAGAAACATTCACTATCTAGCTCCCAACAAAGTATCTCGTCCGCTGTGGGATTGATCCAATCTTCATTCTGCGTGGTTAATTTGTAAATGTGATCCACCCCTTATTCATCGCATACTAGTTCTTTGTAGCGCTCACCTTCCTTAGGATCTAGTGGTACTATCACCCTTGTTCCATTATTTTCTAACACCATGCTTCTCTTTTTGAAATTGATGATACCACCCATATCTATGTCCCAGTACAATCCTAAGAGCACAGGGTATGGGTCTACATCTTCTACAATATGAATTACCTCTAAGTCAGCATGGACCTTGACCCCAGCAATATCTACCATGATTCTTGATAGTCTCCCTAGAGGTATAATCTTATGTTGGTTGGCCATACATAGCTGGATATTGGACCACTCCAATTTGGGTTCTCCCATTTGCTGCCAAGTTTGCTTAGGTAGCATTTTTGCATCTGACCCCAAAACTAAGACAACTTGATACATTTCATAGTTACCAATTTGGGTAGTTAATCTCATCTCCCTATCAGTACGTTTCCTATATCCGCCTATATTGTGCACATTTTGGACTTCTAGAGATAGGTAGGACTGCACTACACAACTATCTATTGGTGCCTGAAGGTTTTCTTCAGTTCGTTGGTTGCGTAATAGCTTCATACACACCTGCAGGAATGGTCTCATCTCATCACCCACCTTGAAGTGTGCAGGTGTCTGCATAGTAACTTCCCTTGTCTTAGAAAGGTCCTAATGGACTGTGATAATTGTTTCTTGCCCCAATTTTTGGTCCAACCCTTCTTGGTTGATAGGTTCCTGTTGGATTAGAGGACCCCTCACAGCCTCCTTCTTAGGTCCCCTGGTGGCCATCCTACTGCATGTTACAAAATTCGAACTCAGATTTATATCCTCTAGTTAAACCTTAACTCTTTGTACCTTATGCATTGGTGTTGGCTATTTTTCTTGCATTTTTGCTATCAAGATTGGACAATCTTCAATCACATGGCCCAGTTGTCTGCAATATTTGCAGGATTTACTTATAGGATTTGGGTAGTCCCTTGAAAAGTGTCCTACTTCCTTGCAGTTATAATAGATTAGCTATCCACGTCCTCTACCTGTGCTTCCTCCCCAACCTCCCCCACCACTAGCTGGGGAGCCACCAAAGTTTGCGGGAGATCTGGGTGATGCAAGGTCTGATTGCACCCTATAAAAGTTTCCTTGATCTATCATCAGATCATAATTTTGACAGTTCTACTCATCATGTCCTACCGACCGACAAAATCTGCACCATTGTTGCTTCAGTTCTGAGACATACGCACCTAACCAGGGGCAATGGTTCATATCATGTAGCCCTGTGACACGACAGTCATCGCACCACAACGTAGATCCGCTTGAGCCTGGATGCAAAATGTTGGGTTATCCACTTGTTCCTAAATGCACCAAACTAGATCCTCCTAACTACATGTAATCTGCCAGTAGTGGGCACGGATCCTTCCTATGTCGAGATGCCCGGCATCGTATGCACCATAGGTCTGTGCTATCTCCTTTTCCCCATTCCTTCCGTAGGTTATGAATCTCCATGTTTATAGCTCTAAGCTGATCTTGAATTTGCTGTACTCCCACAAAAATATCTTCTCTGGGAGCAACTTCCAGTTTCATGGTGGTTTCCAAAGATTTTTCCTGCGACTCGAAGGTTTGGTGGTCCATAGGTATATGCAGGTGAGGTAGCAGCATAGCGATGAACCATTCCGTATCCTTTATATCATCATTCTTAAATCCTCCTTCCCTGATTGCTTTATTTAGTCTTTGATCAGCTTCCCATACAGACTTAGTTGTTCCCAGCTTGAAATCTTTTATGTCTACTATGATCTGAGAGTAGGACCTAGGTTTTCAGAACTATTGTTTCAGAGCGTTCTTAATATCTTGAAGGGATGCGCTTCCATTTTGAGATATGCATTGCATATACCAGTCCAGAGCTCTTTCTTTGAAGGCTAGGGATAATTGCGCCCTTTTCACAGTATCTCTTGCCACACCTTGTGCAATCCATACTAAGTCTGCAACAAACCAAAATTGGTCCATGTCCTCATCTCCTACACCTTTGAAGGTAGGTAATTTCGAGTGTGTTTCCATACCTTATTTTGGAGGGATTTTGGGCAGGGTTTTACCCTTTTTTGGTTCTAAAGGTGGTGTAGATGGAGGGCTTTGCGCAGCTATTCCTTCTAACAAGCTATAGATAGATCTATCCCCTTCTAGATTGGCTCGAAAGTACTTACCACTCCGCGTTGTACTTTCGTTCAGAGTGGAGGTCATTCAACTGTACCTATTCTTCTTTTCTCCTCAGGTGTCTACTACGTTTCTTGGAATTACCCGATCCCCTTCTCAAAATTCCCCCGGTCCCGGTAACAGAACGATTTGTTGGCTCGAGGGGTCCTGACCCAGGTTTATAGGTTAAGGTTTGTGAAAAAATCGCTATACTACTGGCCCTTTCGGCAGTGAGCTACTTGTGCAGGTCAAAGTCTCACCCAAAGTAGTATGGGTGGGTGCTAGAACCAGGTTTCCACACCCTAAGAGAGGATAGGTATGCCAAGCAAAGATGTATTTTGATTTATAATGACCAGATCACCTATCTCAAAACTTGATCTATTGCATCCACATGAACAAGGTCAACTATACTTATTGTGCTCAACAAATCATATACTTCTGAAATAGTAGTGCAGCATTGCATAAAACATAACAGAACAAATCTGGATGCAGTAGAAACACTTACACAATATTTTCACAGCTTAACAAAGAAAATGTATAATACAACAACTATCACAGATTAGCATAAACAATACACACAGAGTCAGTTACTCAATAGCCTTCCTCATTCATCAATCTGTCACTTCCTTCTTACAATACCCAAACCCAACCTGTGCACATAGTAGCAGGGTCTGCACACAGCAGGACTTGGGATCTCCGCGCACACAACCAGTAGGAGTCCTTTCCCCAAAAACCCAAACAGATCTACTAAGCCACAATTCACATCAAGATGTCATCATCTTCTTCCTTACAATTCAAAATGTCCCTCTATTTATATCAAGCTAGCCTAACCTTTCCTATGGTCTGTAAACCGTGTTTTACGGACTCAAGGTCTACCCTTTAACCCATTACAATGATTTTGGGGCTTTTTCCCACCCCAAAACCCCTGTACCAGACTAAATATAATAAAAAATATACAAAATCAGACCCATTTCATAGCTTGCAAGAGACCCTGTTCCAACAGGCAGCCACAGAGTTAGAGACTCCCAATATAGGGAGAGTTCAAGCCAACCAGGATAGGGAGAGTTCAAGCCATATGCATAGAGTATTTTTTTAAGGGAGATCAAGATAGAGTTGGATCTTCCAGTATCACCTAGTGTTGGTGAAAAATCTAGATGGACGAGGTTCTTCTAGAAGCACCTTTCTCTCTATTGGAAATACTGAAGTGGGGGGGGGGGGGGGTGAATCAGTATTTCTTTTCAGTTGTTATTTTTACTAGTTAAGATCACTTATAATTAAAACACAAAAAGGGGGGGGGGGGGGTTGAATCAGTATTTATTTTCAATTCGTATTTTCACCAGTTAAGATCACTTATAATTAGAACACAAAATGAACAATGTAGAATAAATAATTTTATTAGTCAAATATAATGAGGACTTCAATCCTCTTCTTTACAACAATTTGTGGGGCCCCAACCCTAGATGAATACACCAATATTCAATCCACCAAGCTCCAAAATGTACTTTTCCAAGCACCGACTTGGACTTCACAAGGCTCTGACCTCCAGGGCTCCAACCTGGTCTTCCCAAGGCGCCAACGTTGTCTCTATGAGGCTCCAACCTCTAGGGCTCCAACCTGATCTTCTTGAGGACTCCTATCCTCTAGGGCTCCAACCCACGACTTCAATTCTTCAATATGGATTCAATGGTTCTTCAAGGCTTCCAATATCATCTGCAAGAAGACTTGACAATATTCAATAGAAATCTCTATCAATCTTCAAGAATCCTTCCTTAATATGCTTCAAAAATGGATGCTTCTCAATTCTTTAGTCACTACAAGCTATGTCACATGTTTCGGGTTCGAGTTTGGGTTCAACAATGATTAAGTTTGGTTCGTGTTCAAATTTTTCGATGATATTCTCCATTAGGTTCGTCTATAACATTTTCTATATATTTACATATACTAAGTTTTAAATGAAAAATAGGATAAAATAGTTATATATCAACATCAATAAACATAAAAAAATGTTGTGACGATCATGGAAATTGCAAGGATACATTAAAAGCTCTAATTGTGACATGAGGTTATGATTTTTGATCTATGAACTTGGTCAATGGCTATGAGGTTCGATGAGGTTCGCCGAACATCAAAAGAATTTTAAGGTTCGCCAAAATTCGAAGCTCAAGGTTGAAGTTCATTGAACCTTGTGACATAGCTTCTATGTACTCTCCATTGGGAGCATCACCTAGTGTGGGCTTTTGAATTCCAGTAGATCTGTAAGTGTCATTGTTGATCAGTTAGTAAATTTTTAGAAAATTACTTGACCCATTTTGGGTACTAAATTTGCACTGGATGAGTCTGCTGAGCAACTGAGTGTCACTAGATTTCTGGTGCTTGATGGTCCTATAGATGGATTGGGTGGAAAAGCTAGACTGAAAACAAAAAAATAAGATGCTTATGGCCAGCATGTCTTGGGAGACATCATTACAGCTGTAAATGGGAAGAAAGTATGCAATGGAATTGATCTCTATAGAGTACTTGACCTAGTAGTTTTTAAGGTATTAATTTTAGTTCCTCAAGGGTGGGGTCCTTCAGCATAATTGCATCTGCCTTGGTCCGATCATCCGAAAGAAAAAATTAATCAACAAAGAGTAAATATGTCAAGTTTAGGGTAATTCCTATTTGTATATTTGTCAAGCTTATAGTTCTTTTTGAATCTGTTATAACTCTGTTGAGACCACCTACTCTATAGTAAAAAATACCAGAGGAGCCGTTAGTCATACCTACCCATGGCTTCTTGTAGGCAAGATAGAAGAATATGCTGAGCCATTAATTAGAATTGCAAAGATATTGAGGAAAGATAGTTCATTATTTGGTTAACCAATTGCACATTGAACCGTATATGAATGAGTAGCCCTAAATAAAGCCAATTTTCGCTAGCATATGCCTTGGAAAGACAAACTCACTAACATTGCTTGTAATTTTTTGGTTTGATATTATAAATTACTTCTTGGGCTACTCCTATTCTATAATGGATTTGTTTCCCAAGAAGGATGCAAAATTGTTCTAATGACATGGAATCAACTTAGTGGATTTTGGCCCTACATGCAACCATTTTTGCAATGATTTTCTAAATGAAATTACATAGTGATATGGGTTTGAAATAATCTCATTCTTGTCTAATTTTTGGGATTAAATCCTGAAGTGTTGAATTGAAAGCTCCCAAATCCTGCTTCTGTATTTTAATTTATCAACAATTCTTGGTTTGTTTGAAGGAATTCATAGAACCACTAGAAGAATTATATTGTCCTACGAAGTGATTGAGGGTTCTTATACTTTTGGAAGCAATGCAAAATTGTTTGTAATTCTTCCTTTTATATTTGATCTGTCAATGCCTCATCACCCACCTCCCCTACAAAACTAGGGAAATATGAAGTCATCTTTAACTATCTCTCTTAAATTTATTCTATCATCCTCTTTATAAATTACCTCAAAATGGTCGGTTGATGATAAAATTTCTCCTCAAGATAAGACACCTTCTCATGAGGAAAAGTTCATTGATAATCAACATCTTGAGGGAATTTTTCATTACAATTATGAGATGTTGAAGAGAGAAAAATATCTTCTATTTAGTAAAGGCTATGCACGAATGTTAGTAATTTGGTACAAGGAAAGACATGGGAAGTGAGGAAATTGTGGAGATTCCCTACAACTCTTTTCCCAAATCTGACATGTGAGGATGTATGCTTATTAAACAACTATATTTGAGAACATGAACCATTTTGAAGGCAAGACTATTTTTGATGTAGGTGAGGAAAGTTTGATGCATGCTCCTGCACCCAACCCGAAATCCCACCTACTTACCTATGACTATGATCTATGTGCTTCCCTACTTTTCAACTACAGTTGCTCCAATTATCGATTGGATTGTGCCTGAAGGCCTATCACTATGGCTTCAACTAGGCTACTCGACCACGTGTGGTGGCTACTAAATCTGCACTGACATAGGTCTAGCTAGCTCTGATAGTACTCCTCAATCCACAAACTATGCTGACAATTTCCCTTCTATCAGTCATTTGTGTGTCTTTTCCCTCGTCATTTCTCAACAGTTGAGTGGTGTCGACTAGTCTAGCTCGTGTTGCTTCCTTCTTAGTGAGTTGCCACCTTATGCTTCTTGTGTTTTTGTTTTTGTCAAGTGTAGACTTGCATGCAAGCCACAATTCTCCCACCAACGACTATTGACCACAACTTCCCACCTCTCCTGGAAAAATACACTCAAAACTACGTGCTTATTTGAGGTGATACTATTAGATCCTTTTCTACCAACAAAATGTCGGCCACCCCTTCTTCGCACAATTTTCTTTTCCGATTGGCAGAAGGGTTTGACCCTTATTTCAACCACTCTGGTTTTTCCATGACTGACACAGAATTGTCACTTATGGATCATTTATTCAACCCCTATACAACATACAAATGGATCTATGTGACCAATTTTAAATCCTTAAAAAAAATGAACAATTGCTTCAGGGCACTATATGATAGATTTACTTTGGTCCTAAAAAAATTTCTTTTGCACGATCACAATCAAACAAGTTTTCAACAAGTTTGGAATGTAATATATGTTTATATATATATATATATATATATATATATATATATATAAAAGTTAATAACACATTATCTTGCAAGAAAAAAGGGAATAAGACCCATATCTGACAAAAGTAGGTTCCTATTAGTCAGTGCAAATCTTAACAATGCCCGACACAAGGCAGGGTTTTTCGAGGATAGGTTACAAAGCTAATAGGTTGTGTAGCGGTAATATTTTAGAGCATTTTTTTTACTTCAAGTATATCATACCTTCTAGTTTGGTACTGTAGGAAATATATTTGAGAAAAAACTTAAAATTGTGAAGGTTTTCAGCTAGTTAAATTTTTCTACATATGCCTCACATCATCAACCATGGCATCCACTATAAAAAAAAAATTTCCTAAAAAATAAGGAAAGACTCTAATGATGAATGAGCCAAATCATCATATCCTAAAATGGGTAGAGCCCAACACGCATAGTGCAGTAAAATATGTACATATAAATGTGTGTTAGTAGCATCCTAAATAAAATCTACCCAAGAATAACTAGCCACTTTGATTAGGGAAAAGTATAAATTTAAATATAAAATGGGTTAAGAGATCCCTTGCATACACCTAAGAAGGTGTACATGAAAGAAGGGTTTGAAACTATAAAATGAAGATGATCTAAAAACCCTAGTCTTGCAACCCTTAGGGAAATTCCATTGGCCATTAGTCTAATAGATCGACTAATTAACCCAAAAAATTCCATCACTAAGAAATTCCCTTGATAAAAATAATAGAAATTGAGCCTTACTTGGAAGCTCTAAAAGGAAGAAACCTTAGAAAAGATTATTTTGAACCACTTCTGGATTATCATTGTAGTGTGCCATTGAAGATGGGTGAAACTCGAGGAAACAATTTAGAAAACCCTTGAAGAAATGAGATAATCCAAAGAGTCAAGTTCACACCTACTTTGATACCATGTTGAGATTACAAGAGATAAACAAGGATTGAATGTAAACAACCAAAAAACTATAAATAGATAAAAAAGCATAAAAAAAAAGAGGAGAGAAGATGAACCTGTGAACATGAGAAACATGAGATGTAGGTGCCCATAAGCTAAAGAATCGCATAAGACAACACTTAGCTCATGACAAAAGAATTTGTGATGAAAATAATGATGAAAAAGTTAGTACTAAGGACATCACAAAAGCCCAAGAAGATTTTCAAATTTTAATAGTGTGGACATCTTGACAACTTGAGGATAGATGTAGAGATGGCTAGTGGGGTGCTAGCTCCAAGGAAGTTAACTATGTTGGCCTTAACCTAAAATAGTATATATTGAAAAAATACAATAAAATGTTGTGGTTGCACATGTGTAGACTTATAGCCTTGATTACATGTAAGGTTGGCATGAGGCCACAAGTGAATATTACACCATCATTTCAATATTTTATAGGTATTACAAGTCTCATCGCATTCACAGAGAAAGAAATGTTGTAAATGAAGGATATATGTAGAGATGGTGAGGAGAATGATAAAAGGTAAAATATATCAAATAATTTTTAAGTTGAAGCAATTAGTACAGCAATGTATTTTGTTGATAGAAATACAATGAAAATTGCAAGGAATGTTACACCTAAAGAAGCATTAAGTGATGAGAAACCAGGGGAGATTCATCCCGAAGTGTTTCTTTGCAATGTTTGTGTACTTGTTTCTCAAAAAAGTGCATAAGCACAAGGATAAAGGTTAGAATTATTTTTTCTATGATGCAATGGAGAGTCTATGGGATATCAGATTTTTTATTTGGAAAAATATACACTCAGTAGAGATGTTATATTTGATGACAACTATATCCAAGGTAATTCAAATGAAATTGAAGTTCCATGGCCAATTGAAGAAAGAGGTAAAAAGGTAGCAGAAGAAAAAATTCCAAGTTAGAAACAAAGGAGCAATAAAAAATCCAGTGATAATGAAGTCAATGATGTCAAAGCTAGTACTAAGGACATGACCAAATCCCAAGAAGATTATGGAATGTTAACAGTGAGACATCGTCAAAGCCCAAGAAGTTTCTGGAATGCCAGCAGTGAGAACATCATCAATGCCCAAGAATATTCTGAAACAACATTTGTGAACATTAGATGGCTCAAAGCTACAAGAACTACCTGAAAGAAATAAAGGAAGCAAGAAATCAAGAATATTGCAGCAGTCTGCTCTACAACAATTATATATGGATTTGATCACCAATTCACCACAATTCTGGTAGAATGTGATTCAATGCACATGGAAAGAAGAATGGGGAAAAGTAACACAGGTGGAATTTGATTCCATACAGAGAAATGAAACATTGGAACTTGAGGATATGCCTAAAGGAAAAAGTGAAAATGGTTAAATGGGTCTTCAGGGAAAAGTGCAAAGCATATGTCTCCATTGACAAACAAAAAGGAAGAGAGTGACATTAGTATTATTGTTTCTTCCTATTGAGGTGACAATCAAGTCATCAGTCCTCCAAGATCATAAAAGACCGCCTATTCTTGTTCTTCTCATTTTTCCTACTAGGAACTTGCAATTCAAGATGTTGCATTGTACTCCTCTTCTCCTAATATGTAATGAGTCAATGAGACATCACATCATCTAATGAATTAATGAATCCACTAGAAATGTTGCCACAAATTTTTTTTCCGTAAACTAAACATTTGGAAATGAATAGGAAAGTATGTACATGCATAATGAGAGGAAGTAAATAATGATAAAAACTTCAAACATGTTAAGAGAGAATGGAACTGAAGCATTTGTTTTTGGAAAAAAGTAATGTTGGATCACAATCATCCTTAAAAAACAACAAAGTATAGGTATATGCACTATTTTGACAGGATTTGAAACTGAAGACATCAATTACAACACTTCTGGAACAATAGATTTCCAACTATACTTGTTTACGAGCTCACCTATAGATATTAAGAGCCTTAATAGCATCATGGTGTTTCATTTCAAAGAACTGCAGGTAAACAGTTGCAGTCATCAGTAGCCACAGATCAAGGACGCAATTTTCTAGGGAAGAAATTGATGCTTTGAGCAATAAGGTCAATTCAACCTTGATGAAGAGTTCATAAACAACGAGTAAAAGTCAAGAAGTTCATGATGAAAATTCAAGAACTGCATAGAAATGGCTAAATGTGGGTAAGGATTTCATGATTATGTATTGAGCCTTTCTGAGAAAAAAAATCTCAAACCAATGGTGTCAAACCCCCAATGCTAAAAAAGCAAGTAATGTGTGGTGGGAATTGATTCCAAAATTCTAGAACTATATGACTGTAAAAACTAGATATGTTTTTTAATGTTGTTGACGAGCAAGATATAGCTTAGAGTTGGAGTGGAAAATATATAACAATTACCATATGACTTCTACATTGGTGTGCTTGTCTACTTATAGTCATCGACCTACCTAGTTTTCCTTTGACACCATATATAACTTGTGAATATTTAAGAAAAGATAATTAAATATACTTGGGCCAATTCATTTCTCACTTATCAACATACACATACTTATCCACTTTCCCAAAGTATGTGTTTCTTCTAAGTGCTATTCTGCATGGTTATTACTTTGGCATAATTCAAAGTTAAGTTCATTCTTGACATTTAATAGGTTTTTGTAGTTATTCTGCATTCAATACCAAACATAGGAGGTATATCAAACCTACTTCTGGATATCAAACCCAGCAATCATAAAGCTTGAGTTTTTCATATGTTTGAGTTGTAATATTAATATGTTGAGAATTTGGGTTATCAACAAATGCAACGAGCATTGGCAATCTCAACATGAATGTGTCCATATTCAATTTATACAATGCACCATCACACATAGTTTGAATGAATTAACCCATCTCCACCTGGCTTCCACAATGCAGCTTGATTCGAGATCTAATCAAGAGAAAATATTATAAAATAGACAATAAATAAGAAATACAGGAGAATCAACCCAATCAAAAAAAAATATTTATAGGTTTGGTCAAGGGGGAATATTAACATAGCACACACTAGGGTCAATTAGTACTGAACCCAACTATTATGAAGCTAGATATTGCATAGGTCTTAGTTCCAATATCTGATATGATGATCATTTGGGTAAACTCAAGAAATGCACAATAGGTTGGAAACTTCAATGTCCATATCATGACAAGGGTTAGACGGACCTATGCCAGTATTCCTACTCAATGTGCGCAATGTACAGTCTAGATTCAATGCACTATCAGCCCCACCATCACCCTGGTTGTAGAATTACTTCCAATATATTTCTGGGTTTATGTGAATTTTTTGTTCATATCTATGTCAATTTTTTTTTTTTGGGTGCACTATCACCCCCACCATCGCCCTGGTTGTAAAATTCCTTGCAATAGCTTTCTGGGATTATGTGAAATTTTTGTTCATATCTATGTCAAACATTTTTTCTGGGTACTTCTGTAGGCGTTTTACTAACAATTTTAATTCATGAGATACTCATATTAAATGACATGCACAAAAAATAAACCACCCAAAGTTCAAACTGACATATTCCAAGCATAATATTCACACATGACTGCCAAATATAACTCAGAAATAGGAGAAATGAGTACTCATATTAATTCCCATAATGATATCCACTACAGCCAGGAGACTACGAATATTTTATGCTATCAATAAACACATGTAAATAAGGGACACTTAGTATAGAAACCTGGGACTGGTGTGTTCCTTTTGCTTCTTTCCAGATGACTGTCTCACACGTAATGAAGAGTCCAGAAGTTCATTTTTGCCCAGATGTTTGCATTCACCCATACTAGAGATATGGAACTCATGTTTCCCTTAGTGAACAACAACAAATACATGACTTAGTGATGCCAAGACCTCTGGATAGTGTGAAATTAGACTCATTTAGCTTATATGCAACCTTCAAAGAGTAATTTTCTTGGTCGTTGCAACGGTGCACAACAACTGTTATACGGTTAGGAAACTCATGCTAATCAATATGATTACTCAGCCCTTCTCATTGTATTTTTCCAACAGATGGAATGTGGAATATCAGCCCTAAAGCTCATGTAGATGCGACCCAACAACTCCAACCAGAACTGAGAACTTGTAAATGTATGTCTTAGCTAGTAAAATAATGTAGCTCAACCAGAAAAATAAAATGGGACTCGTGCAGTGAAAGATTGAAGTTTTGTTCCTATCCCTTAGAAACTCATACGATGCCACCCAAAAATTTGAGGTGCTGCATATCGGTAGTTGTGCCTATTTCTTCTTCACACTGAACTAAAAAGAGCATATTCAGTTCCCTTTCCCTTGGAATTTGAAGAGACGAGGGATGCAAATAGAATCCCTTCCTCTGCAATGACCCTCTCCTCCTGTGAAATCGATGATTCATCGCATGACGTTGAATTGGAGGGGCAATCAAAGGGGTCGAAGCTGAGAGGCATCACTAGGCTAAGAATGAGTGATGGGAGATAGAGCATGCTAGGCTACAGGTTTCAAGTAGAGGCACCACCCTAGTAGATAAGATTGAGGTAGAGAGGATTGATCCCTATGCCTATCTACATATTTCTCAAATTCTGACGCCTTTCGTGTAGCTTGAAGGCAGGTTTTCAAGGACCCACTTCGATTCCGAGAAGTGAAAGATTAAAATTTAGTTTCTATCCCTTATAAACACATACGATGCTTCCCTCCACTCAAAATAAAAAATTCGAGGTGTTGAATATTGCCGCCCTCAAAATAAAAAATTCGCAAAAATTCTACCTCTACTCAAAATAAAAAATTGGTGCTGAATATTTCCACCACTCAAAATAAAAAAATTCAAGGCGTTGAATATTGTTAGATGTTAAGTGATCTCTCAATTCCATTTTTTCTATTTGGGTGTTAACCTTGGACCATGATGTAGTCTTATCAGTGCTTAACTAAAAAAAATTAACAAAAACAAAAAGGATATAATTAAAAAAAAAAAAAAAAAACAATCTCGAGGAAGAATTAGATAAATCCAACCAAAAGAATTAAGTTCTAGGTCATGTCAAATGGAATACTAAACTACCACAAGCTCATCATAAACCCAACCAAAAGAATTATGTTTTAGGTCATGTCAAATGGAATACTAAGCTACCACAAACTCATCTAACACCAACTATTCCAATCAATACTAAGACCAACTATTTTTAATATTGAGTTTGCATATTTGATATCTTAAGGATTTGGTTAAAGTTGAGAAATGCACAATAGATTGGCAACCTCAACTTGACTACCATAATGACATTTAGACTATGAAATTATTTAATTTTATTATTTTAGTCTTTTGGAAACTACATGTAGTATTTTTGGCTCAATGGTGCCCATGCAATAAATTCTTGTTGAGCAATATCCATATTACTAAAAATTAGATTTGGTGCTTGTAGGTATTTGTATGTTCTATGGGGCTTGGATATAGCCAATATGTATGTATTTCTAGGGGAAACAAGAGATAGGGACTATGAAGAGTTGATTGGAGGAATGCATAAAACATTGATATTGAAAGGGATCCTCATTGATGGAAGGGAAAATATTTGAGGAGTCCTGTGGGTTATGGAAGTGAACATGTTTTTCCTTGAGAAAGTCCAAATATAGTGTCAGTTATTTTAAGTGATGATAAATAAGAATTCAACAACCAATAAATAATTTCATCTCTACATTGGTTTGACGGATAACTTTTCATCCTATCATATCTAGTTACTTCTCATTATCATTAGTGATGATAAAAAAAAAAATCAATAGCCAACAAATAATTGAATTTGGATGTAGAGTTAGTCTATTGTATGAAGTTACTTCTCACTATCATCGCTTTTTGACATTTGTACATATGTGCGTGAAGAAAAATCAAACCAATGATATATAATTCAAAGGAATTATGAAATAAGTCTAATATTGATGAGCAAATTAGAACTTATGTGGATAATAAAAAATCCCAATTTTGATCTAATGTAATAATTTTATCTGTAATATAAAGGCCTTTACTTAAATTCCCTTGATAAAGTTTCACATTTGATTTTTAATCAAGAAAATCTAAAAGTGAGGGACACATGGTTCATCAATTACCCTTACTGACAACATAACTCAAAAACTAGCATCCATAATTTTACCACATAGTTGCATAAACTCAAGGGTACTAGTGTGCCCAAGTAGTCATAATAGAGGTGGGGAACATGATACCATTTTGAAATGGCAGATCATAGCTGAAAAAATAAGTAAAAAGAATCATTGGGACCATGTTTATCTAGTCAATATGGTGGCATGTCATTAGGCCAACCATCAAGATGCACTTCTTCACAGGCATAAATAAGAGGTTTGGGCAAGATGCAATTTATGGGTTAACCAAAAATTAAGTGTGATGCATCCTTCCAAGTCATTTCTCCCACAAGTGATGGCACCCCACATCATAGGAATAATTGAAATGAAACCTTAAAAAATTATTGATAGACACCCACAAAATGAAGAACATAGCATTTATTGCAACATTCACTTGTCATTTACCCTAAAAGAAACATGGAGAGAATGATAATAAGTGTCATTGATCTATCCCTCTTGCATGCACAACTTCTCTACTCAATAAACTGCCAATCAAGGAGGCCTTACCAATAGAAACAAGCAGATGTAGAAATAAATGAAAGATAGAAGGATAACTAGAAGAATGAGAATGAGCATGCCTTTGGATTTGGGGTTCAGTACATCTCCATTATCATTGGGATGGACTTGGGTTTTGGGCTACTTGTCATGATCCATTCATGAACACCTGCCACCACCTTTCACAAACCTCCTTTTCTATCTCTTTTCTCCTAACTTATGTTATTACCAGGGACAACCAAAAATGTAGATATATATCTATAGCAACAATAGGCACTGAGGAAAATAGAAAATTCCTACCTCGCTCACGTTTTCCACCTTTTTTTTTTCATTTGAATGCCTAGTAAATCGAAATCTCGAACATGTCAAACACCTGTCACAACATTTCATAGAACTTCCTTTTATATATATTTTCTCACAACTCCTTATATTGCCAGGGATGACCCCAAATGTAGATAGATATATGTAGCAACTATAGGCTCCAAAGACATTAAAAAAATCCTCCCTCGCTCATGTTTTTCACTTTATTTTCATTTGAATGCCTAGTAAATAGAAATTATTAACACTACGACGTGTCAATGGGGGAAATTGTTATTTTGGTCTTCTATGGTTTTTAGTATGTGCGAGTTGTTGGTCTGATAGATGTGCACGAAGGTGGTATTGAAGGAGGTATCGCTGGGGGTGGCAGTGCTTCTGTGCGGAATTCTTCATTTCTAGTGCTTGGTATGGAAATTGGTGTGCCTAGTGGTTTGGATGTGGGTGGTTCTTGGTGTCTAGTGGCGACAGGAGAGTTGCCCTTTTGGAATACATATAGTCAATATCCTAGTGTGGGTTGTGTGAAGCTTCTTGGCTGGAAGAATCATCCTGGGGCATGTTCCTCTCGCCTTCTCCTTCTCCAATTGTTCGAGTTCTTGCTGAGTTTCGCAACTGATGGTAAGATGGTAGCTGGGACATAGTGTGTGGTTTCCTGAGGAAATTTAAGGGTGAAGAGAGATCTGGTTTTTGGGTGTGGTGGTAGGGTAAATTTCCAGTAGACTGGAATCTGATAATGGTTGGAGTTGGCCCTCCTAGTTTTATCACAATGCGACCATCGTCGCGACGTGGAAAATCCTCACCCCATGCCAAGCAAGGTTCTGTTGGCTCATATGATATGGAAATAGTGGTGGTAGGATTGCACCGAGGTGGTAAGATTGTCGGTCACTCCAGCTTGTTAGTGTGGGAACATGAGGTAGTTGTGGTGGAGGAAAACATGCCTTCCGTGGTGGTGGAAGTGTAAGGTCACAAAAAATGCAGCATCAGGGTGGTGGAAATCGAGGAATAGCTAAATGGGGAACTTGTAGGCTTGTAGCTCCCAACCCGCAGTAAATTCAACATTATTTTCTAGAAAACTGTCATGACCTAATTCAAACTCTCATAGATTGGGTGGACGCAGTGGAATGGGTTCGTAGGGAGGATCATGTTTAATTTATGGCCACTTTGGATAGGATTCACTACTTCTAGTTCTAGGTCATGGAGTGAGTATTGGTGATGGTCTAGCAAGGCAAAAACCACCTTGTAGAAAAAGTGGAAAAGTTGGACACTTGGCTCGCACACTTCGAAGGGCACATCCATTGCAACTTCTTTCCACCACCCCCTTGAGGAATAAACCTGGAAAACCCAGCTTCCATTACATCGGATGACTAGTATGCTCTCATGTGTTTTTTATGTATTACATGTATTTCGGTGTCTTTGACCCTCTCATTTATGGATGTTGTCATTAGCCTCATTTTTGTATTTTTGTCACTTGTTGAAAATATTGGTCAAAAAACCCAGTTGGGCTGAGACCACCTGTTTTTTTCTTTGTTGGTTGTACATATTTTTCACCATATGAATGAATATCAACTTACAAAAAGAAATGATATGTTTATCTATTCATTAAATGTAAATATGAAGATTTGACCTTAGATTTAAAACAAGAGTCACACTTTTAACATAAATCAATGAAGTTTAAAGATTAAAATTTATGGCCAAATAAATATAAATATACATATTATTTTGACTATCTAAATGTTACCTTTACTAAAACTATAATAAAGGCATTTGTGTAAAGTAGATAGATGATAGATGCAATATTTATGTTAATTGTAGATGAATCCATCTGCACTATTGAAATTTAGAGACAAAAGAGTATTCGGAATTTTAGCAATGTAGATGGACTCAAAGACCCCTTTGTCTCTAAATCTTAACATTGCATATGTATGCAGAGACTCGTTTAGTGAAATGTAACACTTCAGTATCAAAATTGCAAATTTTCATTTATGGAGTGATACGATTCAAAATTACTAACATAAATGACTAATTCATATACTTTTTGTACTTGTTATTTGGTCATATTTTTATTCTTGGACTATAATATTCATTTGCATTAATCATTATTAATTTTGTCACTTATTATCTAGTCATATATTTTAATCCTAGACTAAATTAGTTATTTAAGTTAGTCACTTTTACTTTAGTCATTTATTATCTAGTCGTATATTTTATCCCTAGACTAAATTAATCATTTAAGTTAGTCACTTTTAGTTTAGTCACTTATTATCTAGTCGTATATTTTATCCCTAGACTAGATTAGTCATTTAACTTAGTCATTTTTATTTCGGTCACTTAAAATTTCTCAAATTTAGTAGTATTTCATGTGAAATAATTGCGGTGACTAACATTTTTAGTCACCTCATCATTAATTTCATCATTTTCTACTAGTGTTTGATGTATTCCATCACTACAACATAGATAATATTTACAATGAAAGCGTCTTTGAATCCTTGAGATTAGAGCCATGTTCCTCAATATACTATGAGGAGGACCATGCGATTTATCCTCTTTTTTTTAAAATATGGTATCTTTCATGCAACCATTTTGAACATATTGTTTTTTCTTCATATTATCCTCTATATAGAATATAGTCACTCAGACATGCATGATATTATATGTAGTTAACACCAAATATCTTCAACAATTTATCTGGATCTTCAAAAATACTTGATAAGACATTACCACTTGGAAGAACCTTATATTTGAATAAATTTTAGTTTGTTTTGAATATAATTGTACAGTGTCAATATTTAATTGTTGTAAAGTTGACCATTTTTAATGTTGATTGTGTCACAAGTTTTATCAATATATAAAGGAATTGATCAAATGCAAGTGAATTACCTCAATATTTCCAAAAATATGCATTGGAAATCCCCAAATTTTCTTTCAATTTGTAGAGCAACATTGTTCTTCGTAGTTGACTAGACATTGACTTGCCACCATGTCCAAAGAGATGTGTGGTGGAAGAAAATTTTAGGCTTGCGAATAACATATCAATGATATGAGAACCATCCCTGAGTTCATAATTCTAGAATGCATCTGACAACATTTCCTCCATGGAAGTTCTATCCTGTACATAATAATCCATACTAGCATCTATTGGATTACCTCCATTCTTAACTTGTGATGAAGAAATACTATTTTTGCAATCATTCCTAATTTGTGAATCTGGATGCAGTGGTAATTGAATATGTTGTTGATTCATCTATTCTTTGTATGCTGCATCTTCAAGTATTTCTCCTAATGTATCATACTCTCGAGTTGATGTTGTAGTGGGGTACACCGGAAGATGGTAGATGGGTCACTCGTCATCACTAGTATCTAAATTTCAAAAAATATTGAATGTCATTAGTGCAATATCAATGATATTAGTAAGGATGTCAATGAAATTGGTTCGTTTCAATTAAATTATATGAAACAATTATGACCATCGTTGATCAAGGATTGCAACTAAAAGATGTCATGTTCCAATTGGCATCATGAAGAGGTTATACATTTTGATCTACCAACTACTTTTATATGTTTCTCCTCGTGAGAGCTTTCGACATTTTTGAAATGGTGGAATATTTTATGCATCTCAACACTTTTCTTAATAAGAATCCTACAAATTTGGATACATTTTTATTCCAATTGAAATGGATTAAAACATAAATTCAACTAGACAATCGAAATATAAATAAAATATGAACTTATTGGAGACGAAAATGGAACTTCGCGGAGGATTTTGATCTATTTGGAAAAATACTTAGAGGGAGGGGGGTGAATATGTATTTAAAACTCACATGTACTTTTAATTTTCTTTAATCAATTCTATAGGGGATTTTACTTAAGACAAATAACGTAAGTACACTACTTTCATTCAGGAAACTAGTATATGCGCAAAGAACTTATAATTCAGATAAATAGTCAATAACTTTACTTAGAAAATTAAATTAATGATTCATCAGAAATTTAGTAAGTAGTAAACATGTGTAGTAAGAATATAAGAAATCATAACACATAAGAAACACAAATTAACAACACTATTTAAGGTGGAAATCCAATGTGGGAGAAAACGACCATCTTTGTCATCTTTGTCTTCAAATTTTTATATATAGAAAACTTCTTACAATATTGTACTAGCGCAAACTCATACCATCATGTAGGCACTCACCTACAGAAGGTTTATACCTTCACTCATTCTTTAGTTGCTACATTAGAAGGGAGTTTAGACCCATTGCTGTCATTTAGTAGCCACTACTAGAAGGGAGCTACAACCCCTTGATCAGATCACCATCTCTTATTGGAAGGAAGTGTTGACTTCCTCGTTGAAGGCTCCAACCCTCAGCACCATGACGGACCATGTTTTATAAATTTTCACACTGCATCTGCCTGCTTTAACACATCATATTTTCATGATATTTCAGCCACCACTAGAAGGGAGCTCCAACCCCCTGATCGCATTTACCATCCACCAATGGAAGGGATTTAATACCCCCTCATCTTGTTTACAAACCACTACTGGAACTACAACCCACTGATGTTATCACAATCTCTTACTCGAAGGAAGCTTCGACTTCCTCAACGAAGGCTCCAACCCTGAGCACCACCAGGGACCATGTTCATAAATTTTCACATTGGATCCACTTTCTTGATCACATTAGATTTTCATCATATTTTCATACTGGACCCACTAAACTCATTTAAGCCCAATACCATACATCAAACTTAATCATATAATTCTACCAACTCATTCACTCAGTCATCAATCAACCAAATAATCAATGCTCTTTAATCATAATCAACTAGCAACATAATCAATGCTCGAACAACCCATATCTATATGAAGACATCGTTGATAGAAAAGAGAAACAGAGAAAAACTAATCAAGAATTTTCTTCAACATTTTTAAGCAACACCCTAGCTTGCAAACATGAACAAATTGTGTACAGATCTCAATATAATACTTAATATATAAGCTACTCTCTAGAATGAAACTCCTGTGTATACGTGCCTTCATCATGTCAAACCTGTGTATAGATTGATAAATAATTCAGGAATGCACAATACTTTAGAACTTCAACTTACTCAGATCATATTCTTCACCGCAACAAACATGCATGAGACCGCATATCTAAACAACTCATAAACAGATCATGCAAATACACAGTCATTTTAGTTCAAGAGATCTTGATTCATCATTGTATTTATGATTGCATCATTTTTTCAAATCTATCAATCAACTATGACCCATACCATACAAATATACTTCAAATTGAAATATTCTTTCATTATCCTTACTCATTCACACTTACCACTTTGATATTCCCCTCCTCATATATTTTGAGCCTTAGCCAATACCATGAGCCAAAATGAGACAAGTGTCGATGGTATCCATGGACGAGATCAAATAAATATTACTACGCTCAATATTGTGGGATAATACCATGGTAAAGACCCTTGGTATTATAAAATTAGTGCACCATCACATACACGATTTTGTTTATTTTTACTCACATGTATACGCGTCTTTTCCTTAATGAACCCGTGTATAGATATTCAAATATTTACCTTTAATAATCTTCTAATTCAGACTTGTAAACCTCTATCTGATCATTCTGTGATTTTTTTGCATCACTCTCTCACCTTTGAACTGATTTGTGAACTTTTTTACAAGTGGGTTGCTATCAATAAAAACACATTTATCATAATGCCAACAATATCCCCCTTAGGAATTGATGGAAACCATATTTTTTTTTTATCACCATAACCTGAAGATACCTGCTACACACATCAATATAAGTATTATTCAAACACCAAGTTACTCACGTCATTTTACATCAAGGGAAAATGGAAGACAAATGTTGAAACAATGTTTTTCTTTCCATGTAGATAAAAGATCTCTCTATATCTAATCCTCACTATAATAACCATGCTCCCCTCGAACACATGATGAAAACATATTTTCAATGAATTACATGACTCGAAAACTCATCAGAGTATGAAATTTCCTATCACCAATGGATTTTACTTACATCAGTGGCCCAACCGAGTGGGGATACATATTTGACTCAATTTCCCAACCAAGTGGGATTACATATTTGACACAATCACACAACCAAGTGGGTTTACATATTTGACATCACCTCAAAATTCCATACATTAGTTAATATGGAAATTTTTACATCCTAGGTCTTAACATGACCTTTATAGATATCACTTTTATAAACAAGATGAAAGGACCTCAATACAAACACGTCGTCAAACATAATTCAACAATCATTATAAACATAATGTGAACAATGCATTATACTCTGCAAGTTTAATTCTCCCCCTGAACCTGTGCTACCTATTCGTTGTCAAAAACTCATCAAAGAATCTTCATATATCAAATAAATATCAAAGAAAAATCATAACTCAATACCATATCAGCAAACTGTAGACCAATCAAATCATATCTGTCAGCAACATGTCAGAGTCTTATCTTGAGGCTGACCCACTTTTTTTTCCATTAGAGGAAAAACATATACGAATGTCTGCAAAGAAACCCGCGTATATATCTGAATATACTTAATGAAACGTATGTAAAAAAACAAGCTTCTAAATTTTCACTTGTAAACTTAGCAATCTAGATTAAAAACAAAGTGAGGTAGAGACAACTCGTAGCTTCTATCTGATATATTCAAATGATTTTATAGGGAGAGGTTTAGTAAATATATCTGCATCTTGTTCTTTGAAAGTAACATAATCCAATTTAACCTTTTTCTAAAGCACATGTTCTCATAGAAAGTGATACTTGATAGGAAAAACATTGGTTTTGGAGTGCATACCATGATTTTTCGAAATACCAATAGCACTTGTATTATCACATAGGATGGAGATGGTTGGAGAATATTTAATTTGAATATCTTGTAATGTATGCATCATCTAGAGAATTTTTTTGTAATAATATGCATCAAGATCATATTCTACTTCATTGTGTATAAGGAAATGGAACTTTTTTTCTTGTTGAACTAAGATACTAGTCATGGCACCATAGTGCACCTCCACTAGTGCTTTTCCAGTCATCAAAATTTCCACCCCAGTCTGCATCTGTGTAAGAATGAAGAGTAAGATATACATATTTAGGATACCATAGACCAAAGTCTTGAGTTCCTTGGATATATTTGAATATTCACTTAACTTCCTGAAGATGTGATTCTTTGGGTTGGCTTGACAACGTTCAACAAGCCCAACTGCATGCATGATACCTAGTCTTGTAACTGGAAGATAAAGTAGACTTCCAATCATAGACCTGTATTCTAGTTTGTTTACAGTGGGAGAATCATTATGAGAACTGAGGTTACATCCTGTCATATTGGTGTACATAAAATTTTGCAGTCTTCCATCCCATACTTCTTCACAATCTTCTTGAGATATTTTGTTTGTGAGAGAGAGATGTCATATTTTTCTTGTTGCAATTGTAAACCAAGAAAATATGCTATTTCCCCAAGTAAAGACATTTCAAATTCTTGCTACATAACAAGAGAAAAATTGACTCATATATTCTTCATTACTACCAAATATAATGTCATCAACATAAACAACAATAATTAGAAGTTTATTATCCTCAATGTTTGTGTACAAGTTACTGTCTGCGGATCATTTTGTTAATCCTTCTTGTTGAATATACTTGTCAACCCAATAATACCATGTTTTTTTAGCTTTTTTTAGCCCATATAAAGCCTTTTTGAGTTTTCATAGATGGTTTTCATCATTCCCCAAGATGAATCCTTCTAGTTTTTCTACATATAATTCCTCTTATAGATCTCCATTAAGAAAAGAAGATTCTACATCCATTTTATAAACTTTGAAACATTGAAAACTTGAAAAATTAAAGAAACATTATTATGGCTTCAAGTCCTGCTAGTGGTGCAAATGTTTCTTCAAAGTCTATACCTCCTTGTTGAGAATAACCTTTACAAAAAATTCTACCATTTTTTACAATTAATTCTCCATTTTCATTCAACTTATTTTTGAATATCCATTTTTTCTCAATAACATTTTTCTCATGAGGCCTTCAAACCAATTCCCAAGTATTATTATTGTCTTTTTGATCAAGTTATTCACCCATGGCCTTAACCCAACATTCATATTTACTAGCTTTATTTACATTTTCTGGTTCAATGGTGAATAATAGAGCCAGATAAATAGGAGATCCTATAAGGGTTCTCCTTTTTTGTACACAGAATTCATTTTCTCCTATAATTTGAGTTTATGGATTATTCTTTTGAACATACCTTGCTAGAGCCATTTCTTTATCTGATGTGTCTTCTTCTAATGCTTCATTAGTTTCTTCTTCTATTTCATTGTGATTTTATGTGGGAAACAATTCATCATCATCATCCTATTTTTTTTTTTGTTACCCTTTTGGGGGTTGTGCATGATTCATAACTCACAACATCAATACATTCAACAATTTTTCAAAGTCTCTTATTGTAGCATTTGTATCCTTTACTTCTCGAAGACTAACAAAGAAGTATTCCTTCATCTTCTCTTGCTTCAAACTTACCAAGTTATTCATCCTTATTTTTGATGAAACATTTGCTTCCAAAAACTCTAAAATGCTTCGGACTGGGAGGCTTATCATACTAGAGTTCATATGGATTTTTATCACTATTCCCGTGTACATCAACCTCATTGAGAATATTTATTAAGGTATGTGTAGCTTCACACTGGAAGGTTTCAAGAGTTCAAGACTCATCAAGAATAACACAAGCCATTTGTTGAGATGTTCTATTCATTATTTCTGCCATTCCATTTTGTTGAGGAGTTCTAGCTAGAGAAAATTATCTTTTATGCCATGTTGTTTAGAGAAATCAAAGAACTCATCCGATATGTATTCTCCTCCTCGGCCAGATCCGAGACATTTCATTTTTAGATCTAATCCATTTTCCACTAATGTTTTAAATACCTTAAATTTATCAAATGCTTCATCTTTTTGTTTTAAAAAATCAATCTAGCACATTCTAGAAAAGTCATCAATGAATAAGATATAGTATTGTTATCCACGAGGTGAATTTTTCCTTACAAGGCCACACTAATCAGAGTGTATATGTTCAAGAGGCTTACTTGTTGATCCTTCTTTTGCATTCAATTGAACTATGATTTTCTTACCGAATTGACATGACTTGCATATGGTACTTTCTGGTACGATGATGTTTGGTATATCACGAATAGCTTTAAGCCTGCTTCATTTTATTATTTGAGAAAAACATAGATGTCCCAAACTTTTGCGCCATAGCCAATTTTCCTCTGCTTGGCCTAGGTAACGTTGTTCTTAGCTGACTTTTAATATATACAAATTTCTTGGCGTTCTTGTTCCTTTTATTATAGTCTTTCATGTGTCACATTCACGAGTTGCATATTATTTTTATCAGAAAACCACCTGATTTCCTTGGTCATACATTTGGCTAACACTCAACAAGTTATACTTTAATCCATGAACATACCTAAAATTACCAGCTTTAACGTTTTCTTTTAGAAAAATAGATCCTTTACCCTTGATGATATCAGGGGATTCATTTCCAAAAGTGACATTCTTTTCTTTCTCTAATGCATTGTATGAAATGAGTTTATATTTTTTGATGGGCCTCTAAATTAGACATAAAATAAGGGCCATATAACCTTTCTTAATCCCATCTACCTTCCTTGTAAAATATATATATATATATATATATATATATATATATATATATATATATATATATATATATATATATATATATATATATATATATTAAATCTCTCCTTCTCCACTTAATACTTTTTTCTTATGCTTCAATATTTTCTTAGGAATGTTTAAAGGAAATTGCATATTTGTGCCTAAAATTGGTTATTTTTGTAGAATATTGTGATAATATCTCACAGATTATGTAGATTTGGAGAAGGAGATGATTTATGGACTTTCTCCCTGCCACTATAAGATCAAGGTTGAAGAATAAATTATCACAATATCAGGAAATTAGGGAGAAATCTTGGAGAGATTCAAGGGGGTTGTCCACCCTCCTTAACTATCAAGGGAAACCAATCAAAATCAAGATGAAGTGCACTCAATCAATGGTTAACTTGGATTCAAAGTGGACTGAATCACCCCAAATATTCTCTCTATAAATTCGAGTTTCAAAGGAGGCCAAGCAACTCGAAGAGGAGTGCACTCGATCGATGGTTTACTTGGAGTCAAAGAGGACTCAATCACCCAAATTGTTCTCTCCAGCAATTTGAGTTTCAGAGGTAGCCAAGTAACTCCAAGAGGAGTGTACTGAGTCTATGTTTACTTGGATTCACATGGAATCAATCACCAATTTCAAGAGAATTGTTGGTAGCTTCCCTCTAGAATAAATAGAGCACATATAGAGCTAGGAAGAATTAGTCGATTCTAGTTGGAACTTTGTTTCAAGATCTTGAGCTTTTGAGTGATCTAACTCTTAGAGATGTGAAAGGTTATGCTTTTTTGAAATGATAACATTGATTTCATTTTACTGATTTAAATTTCAGAGAGCTAATCCTGTGGTTTAGGGCCCAACCCATGTGCCTTAGCTTCTCTTTTGTTATTATATTTTCCTTTCTGCCATTAAGCTAGTTTTGTTTCTGTCATTTAGTTAGTTCTTCTTATGATAGTTTCATTGTTGTTTAGTTTTTTCTTTCAGTTTGTTGTTGTAGGTTTCATTTTCTTGTGAGTAATATAATAGAGTAGAAAAAATACAAAGGCTATTTATCAAGATCCCCTTCTCATCTCTGTCAATAGAGCTCGAGGATGGTAAATCTTCCCACAGACCCAAAAACTCATTTATGTTCACTATTTTATCCCTCATTTTTTTTATTTTTTCTCGTGAATGAATTAGCAGGTTTGTTTGCAGGAATAGACATCAAACGCCGCAAAGATATTATTAAGCCATTCTAATCCATTTTTCAATTCCTATCCATCTATGCATTTGCTTCCAAACAATTCTATTACACTTCTAATCCATTCTATTTCACTTATTGCAGCCACCACACCCTTTTATTTCCAAAAAAGCTTCAAAACGACTAAGTCTGCCTTTTATTCCTTTGTTTTTACATTTTACGGCTATCACAGCTATTTTAATGGAAATTCACTTCAAAACCTCATAGGTTGACGTGTGCCCTTTTCTTCCTGCTATCGTACTTTGCCTTTGCACGAAATCGAACTTTGCAATATTTTCCTTTTTTTTGTCAAGACTTATCGCTTTCATTCGCCAATCGCACTTTTCCACCGCTCCCAAAGTCACGTCACCCATCACATTTTGCACTTTGTATCATTCAGTTGGTTTTCATAAATACTTGGTGCTCTTTCCATTGGTTTCTATATCGCATTTCACAAATCGCAAATGTTTCCTTGTCGCACTTCGCACTTCATCATTCTTAGCTTATCACACATCGCATTTCGCTCCCACTCTTGGAAAACATTTCCACTATCCCTTTAATTTCATGATATTGTGATTGCGATATCGCATATCGCAACTTTTGCATCCATTACATCTCCGCCATCGCAGTTTTTAATTCATTCCACTCTAAAGTCCTTCCTGTGCTATAATAAGGTTTTATAAGGTTTAACTCGACTCCTTCCACTTATAAGCCTTGTTTCATGCGTTAAGCCCTCCATTAGCCATGTTAGCCCTTTTCTTTCCTCCAAGCTGCAAATCAACACTTTTTCAATTAGAATTAAGTCATGGATATCTTAGTTGCATGGGTATAAAAATGGTAGATATACCATAGGATAAGTAGAGTGCATTTAGTCGTTTGGCCAAGTTAAGTGTGGTTTAGAATTATTTTCCTTTCTGCCATTTCTTTTCAAAAATATATTTTAGTTTATTTTTAGTCATTTACTTTTCTGAAAATTAAATTAGATTCATTCCTGTCATTTCCTTTCACCAATTCAATTTTCCTTTACGTCATTTCCTTCCAAAAATTTACTTTCCAGTTCTTATCATATTTTAAGAAATAACACCCTCTCATAAAGTAGAAGAGGATGACATGAACAGATTGCATCTGTTGTGTATATAGAATTGTCACCTCGAAGTTTGTATGAACCCTGAGTTGATAAAGTAAAGTATGGTAGCCCCTGGGAGTTGCAGCACTCTTGGTGCAATACCAGGGCTCATGACTTTTTAGCGTTGTTGCCAGGGAGGTCTCTTGTAGATTATTTGATTATGTTTTAGCATTATTTTCTGCTTTCCTTTTTCATGTTGTTTCCAAAATATTGAAAAATACAAAAAAAAAATGATTTTCATGTCTCATAGGAGTGGGGAAACTAAGAATTTAAAACAAAAATACCAAAAATACTTCTCCAATACCAACACCCCCACTTGGCCACGTGGTGTAGTAAGAACCACATCACCATACACTTTTGAAGGTAGAAGATATGGGTGGATATGATGACAATGAAGAAGGTCATATTGGGTTTCACATTCAAGATATGGACATCAATGTACATATGAAGAACATCCCTCCATCTTTCCTTCCTAGCTTCAATGGTATCAGGATAGAGGATCCGAAAACATTTCTCTTTGAATTTGAGATACTTTGTAGATATTGTGGGTACTTATCACACACTCAAAAACTGAGATTGTTTCCTACAACATTAAAGGATAGAGCTCCAAAATGGTTCATGAGTCTAGGTATTAATTCAATAAGGTGATGGAATGATATACAAAAGATATTTATAGAAACATATAAAGGTGGTGGTATTAGAGAAGAAATTTTTAGAATGAACCAAGAAGAGGATGAGAGCCTTGAGTATCTAATAGAGAAGTTCATATATATGTTAAGAGGGAAAAATTGCATCATCTTGGATTTGACACACTAAAAATTCTCTTACATAGAACAATTATGGATGCATGGATTGATCTCCTTAATCTCATGTCTAAAGGAGATGTATATCAATTTTCATTTGAATAAATTTGTGAAACATGCAAGCGCATATCAAGAGCAAGGGAAAGAGTAAGTAATTCAGCATCAACATTGGTAACGCAAGATGAAGTACGATGTTTTCTTGACAACTTTAAAAAATAAATTCTTAGCAAGATAATGAACAAGCAGAAATGTTAAGAATGAAAAATGAGAAAAAATAAGATGTTGATATTTTTGTTGTCCATGAAAAATCATATGCTACTAAATGGTCTTCATCATTCCCCAGGTTTAAAGAAGTTTACCATGAAGACAATGAAGCAAGGAAATCACCAAAGAAGCTATGTTATGTAGCTCCAAGGAGACCGTGGCAGCCTAGTCAACTTAATATGATGAAAGGATCCACTTCACAATTTCAAGCTTATTCACATCCATCTAAATCTAATTGGGACATACTCCCTCCATGGAAACCTTGGCCATCTCAACCCCAAAACCAATCTTGGCAACATGGTGGGCAAGGTCCTTATTGGGAAAATCCTCAATATTCCCCTCAATATCCTCCATACCCAACTCCATGCTATGCTTACCATACACCTCCATCACAACCACAACCTTAACCACATCCATCTCATATATCCACCCTTGCTCAACTACCTGTAACACCATTTGCAAACCCATACAATGAATTATCTTAGCTCACTTACAATGACGAGGTACAACACTACGAAACACATCCTCTTGATCTAAATGGTTTTCATATTAGTTCAAGAAACGTATTTCAAATAAGAAAGTTTCTTTATGTCATTGAAGTACAACATCAAGAAGAAGAAGATCCAAATGAGGATATCAAAAGATCGACGGCTGCACTAGATGAAGAACATATATCAAAATCCGATGTCAAGAAATCTCCCTCATGTTTACCAGCATTTCCTCTATGTGTTCGATAGAACAATGTAATACCTCTCACCTCACAATTTTTTTCTTTTCTTTCTGTCACATGTTGACGACATATTATTTAAATTCTTGGCTAAGTCATTGATTTTTACATTATTAACCAACAGTTAGGATAATTGTATAATTGATTTTCATCATAGTTTCCTACTTGCACTATTCTTCCACAGACATGGTTTGTGAGTTTATCTAACTTAACCTTGATTCTAAGTCCACTTAGGACTGATGCAATTTTATGATTCCACCTTACCAAGGCTTTTAATACACCCATTATAATTTCACAGAACTCACTCATTATTCTTCCTTAAAAGACTATTTTTATTTTTAGAGTGTGTATATATATAATACCTTTTCACTTATTATATCTATACACCCTCATTTCCCATATACTTACTTGATTTCTACCCCCTTATTCATTCATTTGTCATTCACCTTGAACTCATATAATAAAGTGGTCTATATAGTATTAAATAGGTTAACCACTACACCTATATACTATATAGTTATATTATATCTCTTATGCCCTACATTAATATTTTCCTACCTCTTTTTATGTCACATCAAGTTGATCTCATAGGTTAAATCTAATCCGTTTAGAGCTTAATTGAAGTCATTCTAATGATACCTCCTTACTATATACGAGTTAGGTTACTGTTATTACCAATGCACATTTAACCTTATGGCTAGCATTGGCATTAGTCTTGTCCACATAATGGCATCCATTAACTTGTCATTGGGCTTGGGAACTTTAATGGTAATTTAATTTCAACATATACATTTATGTACTCTTCAACATTCAAGGTGATTTGAGACATCATATAGGTAAATTTTATGAGACATATGTCATATTACTCTTTAATTATTCCCTTCCTATCCCATGTGACATTGTATCGATTCTTTAACGCATAGATTTTTAGCATTTATTGCTCGGGATTTCATACAAAGGTTGATGTGAATTCGATTAAATTTCTGAGACCTATCTCATTGAACCAGCGTCCCCCTCCCATCTATTGCCACATTGATGGTGTTGATGTTCTGCTAATTAGAGTTTAGTTGTGGTGTACATTACATTCTCTTTAAGGTGTTTATAGTTCATTTGATATTCTCGTTTTAGTTGTTCATAAGGGTGGTTTTCGGCGTCCTACCTCTCCCTCGTCCAGAACAAAATGAGAGGAACAACACACCGTCTCCACACAGTCATGTTGCATTGCTCAGGTATCTCATTTCTTCTAACCTCTATAGTTATTTCGGTTCTGGAACTCTTAATTCTTTTTGGTTAATAATTTTTGTCCCTCTGCTATTCCTAATTCAAACATGAATGAAAGTAGTGGTAATTAGTTGCATTTTATATGGCCTACTTGGTTTATGAAATTATTGTTTTAGCTCTTGAGAAAGCTGCTTATGATGAGTTGCTATGAAATCGTATGGTAGCTTTTTGTTTACTCTGTTCACTAGACGCTTCCCTTGTAAGAAGGGTGTAGTCTTTGAGTTATTTTCAAATTTTGGGATGTTTCCCCATTTCTGCATGCGCTTTGTCCATGCTAATAGAATTTTCTCAATTCACAGCCATGAAGATAGAGTTATTCATTACTGTTAATGTTGGATTGAACACATTTCAGTTTCGGCTGTATGGTTTTAATTCACACATGAATTTTCCAATGTTTGTAAACCATATAACCCATTCCCTTTTTCCCCAACACTTTCCTTAGCATCCTAACGTCGCCACAATTTCATTGGATGAGGGATAACCCAACGCATATGGGCCAACTCATTTAGAAATTGCCTCAGACATTGTGTTCTACCATTTGAGGGTCCCAAAATGACATTTCAACTACTCAGTACTGATTCCAGGGCTTTGTCGCACTCGTGGTGTTTCCACAGGTATATTGTGGTGTTTTGATTTTATATTTCTAGGGTTTATTTATATCATTTATCCCTTCATTTTAGTTTCTTTTCGAACCATAATACTTCATCGCACCTCTTATTCTGATTGTTGTGGTTGCAGGTGTGGGTTTCCGTGAGGGCAGAACCTCTTGAAGGTATATCATTTAGCCTATGTACTTCGATTCCTCTCGGTTATCATTTGTTGTGAGTTTATTTTATTTCATTGTTTCTAATTCGATTTATTGGGGTTTTGCAGGTATGTTCCCATCATTTTTCGTTTCATTTTGGAAAGAAGTCTTATAACTGATGCGACATCTTTTCTTGAGACTGAGTTCATTTTTTGCACAGTTTGGTATTAACATACTCGAGTTCCTCTGCTACGTTGGTCATCTTGTCGCATTTCCAGAGACATATAATATTGTTTTACAATGAACCTAGATTTTACTATGTCACTGTACCTATAGTTATTTTCCTTTGTAATATACCTAAACGTGGTTGGGTTTATAACCCACAAAGTGGACTGTGTTATCTTTTATAAACATTTTCTCCATCCAGTTTTTAAATGTAAAAGATTTATGTTTATGCTTCCTCTAATGTCTCCAACATAATTACTCCATTTTGGTTAATAGTTGATGGTGATAACTGAGTATCATTTATTTTCTCATAATAATTATCTTGGTGACAATATCACCAAATTTTTGCATAATCTTGATTTTGATGGTAATATTTATATCTGTTCTCTTTTAATAATTTAGAACATAATTTAATAATACTTTCCTATTTCACAGACAGTTATTGTATTTTCCAGTTTACACAGAGAGATTTAAATATACTATCTCAGTAAGTAGTATGTTTTTATACACATAGCTACATATTTTTGAGGTACTACCTTAATTCATTTTCTTTTTTGAATATAATTCCACTTGTCTTATATTCCATTATGAGAAATCTTTAAATTCCTTATGATAGAATGGCATAATAATCAAGTAGATCAACATATTATTGTACTATAATTACTCACTTCTTAACTGTTCTTAAAGTTAATTTCAGTAATTTTATTCAGCTACCTTCATTTCTATATTTCATGTATAGGTCTTTATACATGTATCTAGAACATGAAAACTTTGATATTTACCATTTTTATTTCAAGTTTCATGCTAATAATGATAGACTAGTATTCTGCTTTGAATGTTCCTCTATCATTCATGTATGAAATAATGTTCTGTATTTAATACAGTAGTATGGATTTGTACAAGAGTTTCTATTTCTAACTGTATACAATTATTTATAACATATCTGAATTTTAATTAAATTTACAGTTAATAATATTTTTCCTTGTGATACTAGTCATAGTACAAATAATAATTTATTTGTTTAGCTATTGTAGAGAAATTCTCTGTTAGATTCCTAACCCCAGATTTAAACCATTTACCGGGTTTAGAAATTATTGGAGTTGGATCTAACAGACTTTGTCCATACAACCATATATATTTTCAGTATTAATACTGTAGCAAAATCTATTAAATGTATGGCCTTACTTTAAATCATTTTACCCAATGCTAATTTAACCTATGTAAATTATGCAACCTTAACTTAAGCAATTTTCACAGTAATATTAACAATTCTCTGATCAGGTGTCAAGCATCACACATGAAAATTTGAAATCAAACATTTCATTTCTAGTTTAGTGTGAATACCAATTAGCTCTGATTATTTTCCACCCAACCGCAGATTTCTCTCTCCGTAACTCACCCCCGAGCCGAGACTTGAGCTCCAGTGATAAACAACCCTTTGTCTATCCTGGAGCAGCTTATTTAAGCTTTGCTTTCCCTAGCCTATTTCCAATTACTGCGTCTAGTAATTTCAGGATGCTTCCTTCCTGTTTTGCCTAGGATTTCCCTCTGTTTCTTCCACAGAGGTACTTTAAAAGCTGTATTTTCCACCTTTCCATATTTTTCTAACTCTTCCCAATACTTTCCTCTTTATTGGAGAAATTACATATTTATCTCCAAATCTATTTTTTTTAGTAACTTGTTTTATTCCTTCCAAGGATTTTATGGAAGGCGTGGGAAAGTCTTATCACGTTATCCATCCTCATTGATTAGGTTTTTCAGATCTCAATTCTCAATGTAGTCATAGCACACATAGTTTTCCATTTTATTTTTATTAATCAAAAAAATAAAATAAATCCACATAATAGTTCTCCATTTTCGTCCACTTCCCCTTTGGAATTGTTCAATTGTCAATTTAAAAGCATAGAAACTTGGGGTATTACATATTCCCCCTCTGAAAACAAACACTGTCCTCGGTGTTGACAAAATAGTTAACAAAATCATTGTGTAAACAATGAGATATATTTTTCCATCATATCAGCTTCTCGCTCCCAGGTAGCCTCTTCGGGTGTAAAGTGCCTCCACTGCACTTTTACTCTTGCCACTGTCCAGTTTCGAAGTTCAATTTCTTCCCCCTCTAAGATTTGAAGTGGCTTGGGAAGGAATTCCACTTCTGGTTCCACCTGAATCACATTCCAATCAATAACATGAGCATAATCATGTACATAGTTTTTTAATAATGAAACATGAAATACATCATGAACCTTAATGTGACTAGGTAAGGCCAACTTATAGGCAACTGGTCCCACTCTTTCCAACACTTCAAAAGATCCACAGTATCGTGGAGCTAATTTTGCACAACTTCTAGTGTTCAAAGTACTCTTCTCTGCCTTAATCCACAAATATACATGATCACCCACACTGAATTCCCGGTGAACTCTCTTTTTGTCTGCATAACATTTTTGTCTGTCCTGAGTTGTTTTGATATTTTTCTGAATCTGTTTCATAACTTTTTCCATTTCTTGTAAAACTTCTAGTCTAAGTATCAGTTTATCTTCAGGTTGACTCCAACTTAGGGGGGTATGGCACTTTCTTCCATTAAGGGCTTCAAACGGGCTCATATTTACTGAAGCTTGGTAGCTATTGTTGTAGGCAAATTCTGCTAAGTGTAAATAGTCTTCCCACTTGGTTGGCCTATCCATAACATACATCCTTAACGTATCCTCTAGAATTTGGTTTGTTCTTTCGGTTTGGCCATCATTTTTTGGATGGTAGGCATTACTAAAATTTAATTTGGTACCCATGCCTCCGAACAAACTCCTCCAAAAAGCTGCAGTAAATTTGGCATCTCTATCTGAAATGATCATTTTAGGAACACCATGTAATCTCACAATCTCCTTCATAAACACATTTTCTACTTGAGTTGTTCCAAATGTAGTCTGTACAGGTATAAAATGAGTAGCTTTAGTCAAAGTATCCACTGCAACCATGATAGAGTCATGTTCATATATGGTTCTTGGTAACCCAGTAATAAAATCCATGGAAATAGTTTCCCACTTCCATCCTAAAATGGGTAAAGGATTCAGCAACCCATCTGGATGCTTATGTTCAACCTTTACCTGTTGACATTCAATGCATCTATCCAAGTAACTTACTACATCCTTTTTCATTCCAGGCCAAACTGGATTCTCTCTTAAAGCTGTCAGTAATTTCTGGTATCCAGAGTGTCCAACATAGGGTCTTTTATGATATTCATCCAATATTTCTTTCTTTAAGGAGTCTAAATCAAGAATGTACAATCTATCTCTGTAACAAATTATCCCTTTTTGATTTTGTGTATACCCTTTCATTTCTTTTTTTCAGTATTTGTGCCTGAAGCTTTTCATAGTTTTGGCCTTTGCTCACAACCCCATGTATCAGTTCCTCCAAGTCAAATTTGACACTACTTCCAATATTGTTCACATTTTTCCAAACATTTCTGCTTAATGCATCTACAACCTTAATTTCCTTACATTTTATGTGTTTTATCTCCATGTAAAACTCACCAAGGAAAGACAACCACCTCGCTTGCCTAGCATTTAGATCTGTTTGAGTGAAGAAATACTTTAGGATAATGTGATCTGCCATCAAAACAATTTTTTTCCATAGAAGGTAGTGTCTCCACATCTTGAGAGAATGTATTATAGCAGTTAATTCAAGATCATAAACACTATAATTTTGTTCATGTTTCTTAAGGTTTCTGGATTCATAGGCTATGACAAAATTTTCTTGTAGTATAACTCCCCCTATTCCTTCTCCACAGGCATCTGTGCATACTACAAATTCTTGATCTGGATCAACAATATTTAGAATAGGTGTTGTAGTAAGTTTTAGTTTTAGCTGCTCAAAGATATTTTGACATTTTTCATTCCATTCAAATTTAGCTCCTTTCCTTTGTAAGGAAGTAATGGGGTAGGCGAAGGTTGAAAATATCTCTACAAACCTTCGATAGTATCCTGAAATTCCCATAAAGGATATTACAACAGATACATCAGTAGGTACTGGCCACTCTCAGATTGCTTTTATCTTTTATGGGTCTACTACCAACCCTTGTTCTGAAATTTTATGCCCTGAGTATTGAATTTTATCTTTGAAAAATTCACATTTGCTAAACTTAGCATACAATTTGCTTTCCCTGAGAGTTTAAAAAATAGTTCTAAGATGCTCTTTATGCTCAGCTTCACTTTTTGAATAAATCAAAATGTCGTCAATAAATACTAGTACAAATTTGTCCAAGTATTTATTTAAGGCACTATTCATTAAGCACATAAAAGTTGCGGGTGCATTGATCAACCCAAATGGTAGGACCACAAATTCATAGTGTCCATACCTGGTTCTAAATGTTGTTTTACTGATATCTTCATCTTTAATCCTTAAGTGATGGTAACCAATCCTTAAATCAAATTTTCAAAACACTGTTGCCCCTCTAGCTTGGTCAAAGAGGTCATCTATCGTAGGTAATGGATATATCTTTTTGATTGTTAGCTTGTTTGGTTGACGGTAATCAATACACATTCTAAAGGTTCCATATTTATTTTTCACGAACAACATCGGTGCTCCCCATGGGGATATACTCGGTCTAATGTAACCTCTGTCCAACAACTCTTGTAGTTGCATTTTTAACTCAATTAATTCTAGAGTACTCATTCTGTATGGGGCTCTAGAAACTGGAGTTGATCCTGGCACTAAACCAATTGACAAGTAAATCTCTCTCTTAGGGGGTAGATGAGGAATTTCAATGGAAAAACATCGTTAAATTCTTTTATTACTGATAATGTTCCCAACAGATTTTCCTCTGCCTGTTGTCCCAACTCCTCTACAAGAACAAAATAAACTTGATACCCTTTCCTAGTAATTCTCTTTAATTGAAGTGCTGAAATTTGTCTCACAGATATGGGTTTAGGCTTTCCTTTTATTATAACAGGTTTTCCCTCCTTGTCAATATAGTGTAAGGTTTTGTCTAAAAAATTCATCATAACCTTCTATTTTTCTAAGCATTCCACCCTTTCAATACATCATAAGACCCTAATGGCAGAATATTTAAATTTAATTCTGTTTGGTATCCATTTAGATCTATGGCTATTTGGGGTAATTTATGAGTTACTTTCCGTTTTGTACCAGTGGCTAATTGAACTAACCAAGACTGTTGAAACTTCTCTAACTTTAAATTACATTTTTCTACCATTTGAGGACTGATATAACTTAAATATGCACCTAGATTTATTAAAAATGTAACATATTGGTCAGCAATCATACCTTCCATTTCGACCATAGTGGACTGGTGTTCTCCTTGATGATCTTCTAAGGCAGTGCTGATTTTGGGGATGTTCCTTGCCACATCATTAATAGTCTTTCCTCTCTCAGTACTTGCACAGCTTGAATATTCTGATGCAGACAATCCCTCAATAAATGAGGTTCTCCACAACCCCAACACTTCAAAGGTTCTTTCATTTTAATAGTCCCTTATGTTTTATTATTTCCATTCATTTGTTTGAATCGAGTTTGTGATTAAGTAGTTTTATTTTTAGCAATTTTTTTGAACTTCTTTCTTTGGTGGTTTCTCCAAAAGTTCTTCAGATATGCTGGTTTTGTTTTCTTTCTACTGCAGTCACCTTTTTTTGACCAATTCTTTCCCTATTCACTCTTACCTTTGAATTTTTGATAACACAATCTTGCCTTCCAAAACACCTCATCCATAGTCTTAGGGTTATCCAACTCTATGTTTTCCTTGTAAATAATGGGTAGACAGTTCAAGAATCGTTGTACCTTTGCCTTTTCTTCCCTGATATAAGGTACATGTTGTAACATATTTGTGAATTTGGTTGCAAACTCATCAACCATGAGTTGTCCCAATCAGAGTTCATGAAACTATTTAGCCTTGTCGTCATAATAACATTCATTCAAGTATTGATTTTTGAACTTAATTTTAAAATCTTCTCAAGTCACTATTTTCTCATCAATGGCATGAGCCATTTTTGTTTCTTCCCACCACAAGGTAGCCTTACCTTGCAGTTGATAAATAGCTAGCCTCGCTCTTAAGTTACCTTCATATTCGTAAACCTGAAATTACTTTATCATATTCAGAAGCCATGCTTCAACATATTCCTCCTTCTCTCCATGATAGGAGGGAGATTTAGTTTTCTAGAATTCACCATGCAATTCCTTCTTCTGTCTAGACTTTTGTCTAGAGGCGGCATCATCTTCCTTAGAATCTTCTAAGAAATTGACTCCTCCCTTTATCTTCCTTCCAGAATCTTCACCTTCTTGAATATTTCAAAAAGTCAATTCTCTTATAAGTCTGTCATGCTCCTCACTCGCTAAATATAGCCTTTCATTGTGGCTTTTAAGTTGCACCATATCTCTTTGCATTATATGCAACATAGCCATCAATGGAGCATTTAGATCTGTCGTGTTTTCTCCACCACCCAGATCTACATACAACTCCTCCTCTTCAATCATAGTTCGCAGCTGTATACTTCAGTACTATTCACTGTACATGAAATTAAACATTAGAAAAATTTAAATTCCATAAAATTTTTACAGCAACATGAAATTTTTGTGTGAACACATAATTTTCCCAGTGTTTTAGCTAATGCTCAGATACCATTTGTAATACATCTCACCTCACAATTTTTTTTTTCTTTTTGTCACATGTTGACGAGATATGATTTAAATTCTTGGCTAAGTCATTGATTTTTTACATTATTAACCAATAGTTAGGATAATTTTATAATTGTTTTTCATCATAGTTTCGTACTTGCACTGTTCTTCCACAGACATAGTTTGTGAGTTTATCTAACTTAACCTTGATCCTAAGTCCACTTAGGATTGATGCAATTGGATGATGACCTTACTAAAGATTTTGATACACCCATTATGATTCATAGAACTCACTCATTATTCATCCTTACAAGACTATTTTTATTTTTAGAGTGGATATATATATATATATATATATATATATATATATAAGACCTTTTCACTTATTATATCTATACACCCTCATTTCCCATATACTTACTTGATTTCTACCCCCTTATTCATTTATTTTTCATTCACCTTGAGCTGATATAATAAAGGGGTCTATATAGTATTAGATAGGTTAACCACTACACCAATATACTATATAATTATATTATATCTCTTATGCCCTACTTTAATGTTTTCCTACATCTTTTTATGCCACATCAAGTTGACCTCATAGTTTGAATCTAATCGATTTAGAGCCTAATCGAATTCATTCTAACGATATCTCCTCACTATATACAAGTTAGGTTACTGTTATTACCAATGCGCATTTAACCTTACGGCTAGTGTTGGCATTAGTCCTATCCAAATAATGGCATCCATTAACTTTTCATTGGGCTTGGGAACTTTAATGGTAATTTAATTTCAATGTATACATTTTTGTACTCTTCAGAATTCAAGGTTATTTGAGAAATCATATAGGTAAATGTTATGAGACAGATGCCATGTGAATCTTTAACTTTTCCCGTCGTATCCCATGTGACATTGTACCGATTCTTTAATGCGTAGATTTTTGGAATTTTCCGCCTGAGATTTCAGACAGTGGTTGATGTGAATTCGATTTTATTTCTGAGACCCATCTCATCGAACTAGAGTCCCCCTCCCATATCTTGTTGCGTGGACGGTGTGGATTTTCTACCAATTAGAGTTTAGTTATGGTGTATATTACTTTCTCTTTCAGGTGTTTACACCTCATTTGATCTTCTCATTTTAGTTGTTTGTAAGGGTGGTTTTCGGCGTCTTGCCTCTCGCTCATCCGAAAGAAAAAAAGAAGAATAATGCACCCTCTCCACACAGTCATGTTGCATTGCTCAGGTAACTAATTTCTTCTCACCTCTAGTGATTTCGGTTCTGGAACTCTTAATTATTTTTGGTTAATAATTTTTGTCCCTCTACTATTCCTAATTCAAACATGAATGACAGTAGTGGTAATTCGTTGCATTTTCTATGGCCTAATTGGTTTCCAAAATTCTTATTTTAACTCTTGAGAGAGCTGCTTATGATGAGTTGCTATGAAATCGTATGGTAGTTTTTCATTTTCTCCATTCAATAGATGCTTCCCTTGAAACAAGGGTGTAGTCTCTGTGTTATTTTCATATTTGGAGATGTTTCCCCATTTATACATGCGCCCTGTCTCTGCTAATAGAATTTTCTCAATTCACAGTCATGAAGATAGAGTTAATCGTTAGTATAATGTTGGATTGAACGCATTTTTTTTAGGTTGTATGGTTTTAATTCACATAAGAATTTTTCGATGTTTGTAAACCGTATAACCCATTCTATTTTTCCCCAACGCTTTCCTCAGCATCCTAACTTTACCACACTTTGCTTGGATGAGGGATAACCCAACGCAGATGGACCAAATCATTTAGAAATTTCCTCAGACGTTGTGTTCCGCCATTCGAGGGTTCCAAAATGACATTTCAACTACTCAGTATTGATTTCAGGGCTTTGTCTAACTTGCGGGGTTTCCATAGGTATATTTTGGTGTTTTGATTTTATATTGTGAGGGTTTATTTATATCATTTGTCCCCTCATTTTAGTTTCTTTTCAAACCGTAATACTCCATCTCACCTCTTACTCCGATTGTTGTGGTTGTAGGTGTGGGTTGATGTGAAGGAAGAACCTCTTGAAGGTATATCATTTAGCCTCTGTACTTTGATTTCTCCCGGTTATCATTTGTTGTGAGTTTATTTTATTTCATTGTTTCTAATTCGATTTATTGGGGTTTTGCAGGTACGTCCCCATCATGGTTCCTTTCATTTTGGATAGAAGTCTTATAACTCATGCGACCTATTTTCTTGAGACTGAGTTCGCTTTTTACACAGGTTGGTATTGACATACTCGAGTTCCTCTGTTCTGTTGGTGATATTGCTACATTTCCAGAGACATATAATATTATTTTTCAGTGACCCTAGATTTTAGTAGGTCACTGTACCTATAGTTATTTTCCTTTGTAATATACCTAAACATGGTTGGGTTTATAACCCACAAACTGGACTATGTTATGTTTTATAAACATTTTATCCAGCCAGTTTTTAAATGTAAAAGCTTTATGTTTATGCTTTCTCTAATGTCTCCAATAGAATTACTCTGATTTGGTTAATAGTTGATGGTGATAACTGAGTATCATTTATTTTCTCATAATAATTATCTTGGTGACAATATCACCAAATTTTTGCATAATCATGTTTTTGATGGTATTCTTTATATATGTTCTCTTTTAATACTGTAGAACATAATTTAATAATACTTTCCCATTTCATAGACAGTTATTCTATTTTCCAATTTACACAGGGAAATTTAATTATACTGTCTCAGTAAGTAGTACGTTTTTATACACATAGCTGCATATTTCTGAGGTACTATCTTAACTAATTTTTTTTTGAATATAATTCCACTTGTATTATATTCCATTATGAGAAATATTTAAATTCCTTAGGACAGAATGGCATAATAATCAAGTAGAACAGCATATTATTGTACTATACTTATGCACTGCTTAACTGTTCTTAAACTTAATTTCAGTATTTTTATTCAACTACCTTCATTCTTATATTTCATGTATAGCTCTTTATACATGTTTCTAGAATAGGAAAACTTTTATATTTACCATTTTTATTTGAAGTTCCATGCTAATAATGATAGACTAGTATTGTGCTCTGACCGTTCCTCTATCATTCATGTATGAAATAATGTTCTGTATTTAATATCGTAGTATGGATTTGTACAAGAGTTTATATTTCTAACTGTACAGAGTTATTTATAACATATCTAAATTTTAATTAAATTTATAGTTAGAAATATTTTTCCTTGTGATTCTAGTCACAGTACCAATAATAATTTATTTTTTTAACTATTGTAGAGAAATTCTCTGTTAGATTCCTAACCACATATTTAAACCTGTTACTGGGTTTAGAAATTTTGGGAGTTGGATCTAATAGACTTTGTCCATACAACAATATATATTTTCAGTATTAATACTGTAGCAAAATCTATTAAATGTATGGGCTTATTTTAAATTATTTTACCCAATGCTAATTTAACCTATGTCAATTCTGCAACCTTAACTTAAGCAATTTTCACAGTAATGTTAACAATTCTCTAATCAGGTGTCAAGCATCACACATGAAAATTTGACATCAAATAGTTCATTTCTATTTTAGTGTGCATACTAATTAGCTCTCACTAGTTTCCACCCAATCGTAGAGTTCTTTCTCCTTAACTCACCCCCGAGCTGAGACCTCAGCTCTAGTGATAGAAAACCGTTTGTCTATATTGGAGCAACTTATTTAATCTTTTATTTCCCTAGTCTGTTTCCAATTACTGCGTCTAGTAATTTCAGGATGCTTCCTTCTTGTTTTGCCTAGGATTTCCCTCTATTTCTTCCACAAAGGTACTTTAAAAGATGTCTTTTTCTCTTTCTAGATTTTTCCACCTCTTCCCAATACTTTCCTCCTTATCGAGGAAATTATATATTTATCTTAAAATCTAATTTTTTTAGTAACTTGTTTTATTCCTTCCAAGGATTTTCTGGAAGGCGTGGGAAAGTATTATCACCTTATCCATCCTCATGGATTAGGTTTTTTAGATCTCAATTCTCAATCTAGTCATCGCACACATAATTTTCCATTTTATTTTTATTAATTAAAAAAATAAAATAATTCCACATAATAGTGCTCCATTGGGGTCCACTTCCCCTTTGGACTTGTTCAATTGTCAATTTAAAAACATAGAAACTTGGTGTATTATAAACAATAAGAAAAAAGAGGAAGATTTGGTTGCCATAATAGAAGAGGACATCCAAGGTGATCCAACTAAGAGAGTGAACAGAGGCATCACAACTATATTGACATGTGGTTCCAAACAGTCATTAAGTTGCAGCAACACACTCTTCTCCAATAGTACTTGATACAATCCCAGCCAAAGAAATTCATCTCTCATGTTCAGGTAAATGTCAAAGCATGTTTTCCAAATGTGCACATGATTTTATATGTCATCTTCATGTGTACATGGCTCCATTGGAAGTATTATTATAATTTAAAAAGGTTTTGTATTTTTCAAGTAGAGTAGGAAAGTGAAAAAAAAAAAAGAAAAAAAAAGGGAAAGAATAAAATTTCAAGTGAAAACCTCTTTTGAGGTGTTTGAGATTGGCCCAAAGATTGAAAACCTACATGAGGAGGTCATTGGGTTCAAAAAAAAAGAAGAGAAAAATAAAAAATCATAGCTGAAATCTCCTTTGAGGCACCTAGGTAGACCTTCTAGTTGAAAACCTCATTGAGGAAGCTAGTAGGCCTTAAAAAAAATAAAAAAATAAAAAAAAATGTATCTCTCTCTAATGAATGCAGGTTCTCTCCAATCTTTGCGAGTATAAAAACAACAAGTTGGCACTAAAATAAAATTTGGTCAACACCTTGGTTAAAGGTAGTCAAACTTGCACTTCCTCCTCCTGTTCTCCGAAGCTCCAAAATGACCTCGAGCAGATTATCACATGCATCTTTAGAACCATCGAGGACAACTTCAATAGCCATATCAATAGCTTCAATATCACCTGGAAAAGAAAATCAATGCTAAGGCTCGGGCATAAAGTCATCTAACCATTTCCTATAATCTATTTTAGCTTAATAAAACATAAAAAAGTGGGAGAAGAAAAGTTTTTTATATAGCCAAAATCAGTAGCAGAGCAACCTCAGCCTTATCTAGAAACTAGCCTCACATTTTCCACCAAGAAAAGGAACAAGAAAAAAGTAAAAAGGACTTGAAAAAGTGGGAATTAAACAGTTCATTGTAATAAAAGACAGGGAGTGCCAAAGGATAACCAAGGGTGAATCAGTTCACAGAAAAAGAAACTGTGAGCTTACCTTACATGCAATATAAAAAAAACATACAAAAAAAGGAAAAAAATCGAATAAAAGGGGGATCCACCACCTCTTGGCATGAAAATATTGTTTCCTTAAGGTATATGAAAACCTCCATGAAACATCTACAAGAAGAAATGAAAGAAGATTAGCAGGAGGAGAAACACATAGGCCAATAAATAGAATATGGAATAAGACAGCATGGAGGAAAAACCATAAGGGAGGGAGGATGAATAGGTTGCTCAGAGGATGAGCAACAATTTCAATAGGGGGTGCTGATGGGCCTCTAAATTAGACACAAAATGAGGCCCATCTAACCTTTCTTAAGCCCATCTACCTTCCTTATACACATGAATATATATATTAAAGCTCTCCTTCTTCACTTAATAATGTTTTCTTATGCTTCAATATTTTCTTAGGAAGATTTAAAGGTAATTGCATATTTGTGCCTAATATTGGTTATTTTTGTAGAATATTGTGAGAATATTTGGCAGATTATGCAAATTTAGAGAAGGAGATGATTTAGGGACTTTCTCCATGCCACTGGAAGAACAATATTAGAGAACAAATGATCACAATATCAGGAAATTAGGGAGAAATTTTGCAGAGATTGAAGGGGGTTGTCCACCCTCCTTAACTATCAAAGGCAGCCAAGCAAACTAAAGACAAAGTGAAATAAATAAATGGTTTACTTTGAGTCAAAGTGGAAACAGTAAACAAAAAAATTCTCTCTAGCAATTCGAGTTCCAGAGGTAGCAAAGAAACTCCAAGAGGAGTGCACTCAATCAAGGGTTTCCTTGGAGTCAAAGTGGACTCAATCACCCCAAAGATTCACTCGAGAAATTTGAGTTCTAGAGGCATCCAAGCAACTACAAAAGGAGTGCACTCAATCTATGTTTACTTCGAGTCATGTGGACTCAATCGCCATTTTCAAGGGAGCTATTAGTAGCTGCCCTGTAGAATTAATAGAGTAGAGCTAGAGCTAGGAGGGATTAGCGGATTCTAGTTGGAACTTTGTTGCAAGCTATTGAGATATTCAGTGATCAAACTCTCAAAGATGTATGACGTTATGCTTTTATGAAATGAGCAGACTAATTTCATTTTACAAATTTAAGTTTCAGAGAGCTAGGCTCGTGGGTTAGGGCCCAACCCATGTGCCTCAGCTTCTCTACTATTACTATCTTTTCCTTTATGCCATTAAGCTAGTTTTCTTTCTGTCATTTAGTTAGTTCTGCTTCTGATAGTTACATTGTTGTTTGGTTTCTGCTTTCAGTTTGATGTTGTAGGTTTTATCTTCTTTTGAGTGATAGAATAGAGGAGAAAAACCAAAAAATTTGTGGATCAAGATCCCCTTCTCATCTCTGTCAATAGAGCTCGAGGAGGGTAAACCTTCCCACAGACCCAAAAACTAATTTATGTTCACTGTTTTATCCAACATTATTTTTCGTTTTCCTGTGCATGAATCTAGAGGTTTGTTTGCAGTAATAGCCATAAAAATTCCCAAAGATATTATTAAGTCATTCTGATTCATTTTATTCCCCTATCCATCTCTGCATTCTCTTCTAAACACCTCTATTATGCTTCTAATCCCTTCTATTTTACTTATTGCAGATGTCGCACCCTTTTATTCCCAAAAACACTTAAAAATGAATAATCCTATCTTCTATTCCTTTATTTTTACGTTTTACGTCTATCACAACTGTTTTAATGGAAAAACACTTCAAAACCTCATAGGTTCACCTCCGCCCTTTTCTTCCTCTAAATTTCCGCTACTGTACTTTTCCTTTTCACAAAATCACACTTCGCAATATTTTCCATTTTTCATTAAGAATTACTTCTCTGATCCATCGATTGCGATATTGTGATCGTGCTCCACTGTTGGTCCCATCGCCATGTCACCCATCACATTTTTCACTTCACACCATTAAGTTCGTTTTCGTTAATACTTATCCTTCTTTCCGCCAGTTGCGATATCGTATTTCGAACATCACTGATTTTTCCCCATCGCACTTCGCACTTCATCATTCTTACCTCATCACACTTCGCATTTCGCTCCCACTCTCAAACAAAATTTCCGCTATCCCTTTAATTTCGCGATATTGCAATTGCGATATTTCAATTGCAATATCGCATATGGAAAATTTTCCTCCATTGCATCTCTACCATCACAATTTTCAATTCATTCTGATACAAAGCCCTTTCTATGCTATAACAATTTTTTATAAGTTTTAACCCTGCACTTTCCACTTCAAAGCCTTGTTTCATTTGTTAAGCCCTCCATTAGCCACTTTAGCCCTTTTATTTCCTGCAAGATGCAAATCAACATTTTTTCAATTAGAATTAATTTATGGATAGCTTAGTTGCATGGGTAGAAGCATGATAGATAGACCATAGGATAAGTAGAGTGCATTCAGTTGTTTGGCCAACTTAAGTGTGGTTTTAATTAGTTTCCTTTCTGCCATTTGTTTTCAGCAATTTAGTTTAGTTTATTTTTAGTCATTTCCTTTTCTGCAGATTAAATTAGTTTCATTACTGCCATTTCTTTTTGGCAATTCAATTTTCCTTTATTTCATTTCCTTCCAAAAATTTACTTTCTAGTTCTTATCATAGTTTAATAAATAGCACCCTTCTGTAAAGTAGAAGAGGATGAAATGAACATATTACATTTTTTGTGTATATAGCACTGTCACCTCCAACTTTGTACGAACCCCAGGTTGATAAAGTAAAGTAGGGCAACCGTTAGGAGTTGCAGCACTCTTGGTGCAATACCAGGGCTCACCATTTATCACATGCCAGGTGTTTTGAACATCCATTATCAATGAAACATTGAGTCTATTCTCCCTCTACAAATAAAGCTATGCCACAACTTTTAGATTGTAAGTCCTTCTTTTTCCATACCTTATAATTTGTTCATATTTTCTCCTTTGGCTATAATTTTATCCTACATTAATATACCTCATTTCCAAAGTTATTGAAAAATGAGAATTCAAATTCATATTTCAGAGGAGAGAAATTATTTTAAGTATTCTTCTTGATTCATGTCTCATTCCATTGTTTTCTTTCTTCTCTATTCATGATGGTTTTGTATGCAACACATTGAGAAACTTTGTGACCAAAATTATGACATGAGATACATTGTCCATTAAAGAAGAAATTTTTTTAATCATAGAGACTTCTAGTGTTGTTTACCTTTTCAATGATGCTTTTTTTATTGTTCATACTTGAATTGGAGTGAACATGATTTACCTGCGAAGTGTCTTTGTCCTTTTGGTGAATGTTGAAACTTTGATGACTCTCTTTTGTTGCATTTAGATTGATTTCGGTTGTGGTTGATGATTTTTATGTCTACAATGATTCATCAATGTATCCAGGACCTGTCTTCATAAGAGGAGAGGGTTGAACCTTGATAATTTCATCTAAGGATTCATATGCTTTAGAAAATCTAAGATTTAGATTTTTTCTTTTCTCAAGTTCCTTTCTTAGACTTAATATTTCAATGATTTGATTCTTCAGAGTATCTATGGCTACTTTTTTTTCTTCCAAGCATATTTTGAGTTGAAAATTTTCTTCAAAAAAATGTTTTTCTTCTAAAGCATCCATAAATTTATCATTAGACTCATTAATGTTTTTCTCAAATGCCATGTGTAATTTATGATCTTGATCAGATTCTCCTTCTTCACCATTTGACAAGCGCTCACTATCTTCATGAGTATAATAACTTTTCCTATTATCAAATTGTCTCCTGTTAAATTTTGCAATATCATTCCCCTTGTCATGATTATCTTTATGAAAAATTTTAGCAGTATAATGATCCACTCTACCACAAGAAAATAATTTGAAGGGAGGCTTACCTTTGAACCTTCCGGTGCCAAGTTGAAGTTTCTTTACAAAATTTACCTCATATTCTTCTGATACATACCTAGTTCCTTTTGTTCTTACATTTCCTTTCCTTTTTCAGTTGCTTTAAATTCAGCTTCTCTGACTTCTGAGGGACCTCCTTTTCTTATTTCAAAAGTAGCCAGGATCCCATGAATTTGAACAACACTAAGATTCTACAGATCCTGCTATTATTCAATGACATACACTTTTGAATCAACTTTATTAGTTAGAGATATTATTATTTTCTATACTAAAGTTTTGTATTTTATGTCTTCACCAATATTTCTCATACGATTTACAATCTCATGTAGATGTAGATGGAAACTAGCAATACTTTCATGATTATGAATTGTAGGATTTTCATATTGAATTCTGAGACTTTAGAGTTTAGCTCTTTTTACCTTCTTATCGACTTCATAGCTTAGGATGGTTTTGTCCCATATTTCCTTTGTTTTATTAACTGCATAAATTTGAGAAATTTTGATTCGGTTAGGCTTCCCAACAATGAATTCATACCTTTCACATTGGTTTCATAGGTATTCTTTATTGCCAAATCTATGGGAACTGCAGCCAGAAATGGTAACCTCCTTCAACAATTTCCCAATCATATCCTCCAACACACTGAATATAGGATTTTGTTCTTATCTTCCAGAAGATTAAATTATTTTTGTTAAATAGTGGTGGTCTGATAAATGTTGTTACGTATTCATTGATTATCTTGGAAGATCTTCCTTCAAGTGATTAAGCTTCTTTTGAAGGACCTTCTGTGATACCAATTGTTAGGAAAAATAAAAATTGGGGGGGGGGTGGCGTGAATCAATATTTTAAAACTCACATGTGTTTTTATTTTTATTTACTAAATTATATACGTGTATTTACTTAATCCAACTAGCCTGTGTACGCGACATTCATTCAGGAAACTAGCGTATGCTCGGAGAACCTATAATTGAGATAAATATTTAATAACTTTACTTAGAATAGTGCATTAATCATTCATCAGAAATTTATTAATAAATAAAAATGTGTATGAAGAATAGAGCAAATCATCACACATAAGAAACACACATGAAAACCAGGATTTAATGTGGAAACCCGATGTGGGAGAAAACCACTACTAGTATCGTCTTTTTATTTAATATATATTCTATAATAAAACTTCTTACAATATTGTACTAGTAGAGACTCATACCAGCACACAAGCATCCACATGCAAAAGGATTCTACCTTCACTCGTTCTCTAGCCGCTACTAGAACGGAGCTCCAACCCCCTAATCTCGTTTACCAGCCACCACTAGAAGGGAGTTTTGACCCCCTGCTCTCGTTTACTAGCCAATAGTGGCGGGAAGCTACAACCACCTGATCTGATCACAAGCTCATACTAGCACGAAGCTTTGACTTCCTCACTGAAGGCTCCAATGCTCAAAACCACCGTGGACAATGTTTCATAAATTTTCACACTGGGTCCACCTTCTTGAACACATCAAAACTTGAAGGCCTCTTTTCATCAGATTTTCAGAATAGACGGACTACGCTCATTTAAGCCCAATACCATACATTAGAATAAAATATATAACTATACCAAATCATTCAATCAATCATCAATTAACCAACCAATTACTGATATTTAATCACAATCAACTAGTAGCATAATCAATATTGAAACAACCCAAATCTATATGAATACATCATTGAGAAACATTAGAAATATAGCGCAGCTGAATAGAAATTTTCTTCAAGATTTTTCAGTAAAACTTTGGCTTGCATATGCGCCTTCTAGAAGAGTTATGTGTGTATGTACGCACTTATCCTGTGTAATATCCCTATTTTTTTCATTTATTTAGACAGTTAAAAATCATAAAGGCTAAGTGGACCTGAAGGAAAACTATATGTGGACATATTATTTTTAAATTTAATAATGTGGAATTTAATTATTGTGAAAATACTTCAGTAAATTGGAGACCATGATTTCAAGTCCATGAGGATGGATTAAAATCCAAATACTTTCACAAAATTTCCAAAAATCCTTGGAGAAAATAAGATAAAATAAAAATATTAGATGGGAGATAAGAATCAAATAGATACCTCAATAAAGTAGAAAGTTACTTAGAAGAGGTAAAATGAAATTAGAAAGAGGAAAAAGCTATTTTTAAAGAGCTTTTGTTGAAAAGGAGAAAGTAAAGCCTGGGCTAAAGGAAAACAACATCCTAATTTAACTGGACACAGTTATGGAAACGTGTTGAGGGAAAGATAACTTAAATAAGCCATTCCTAGGCACACAAGAGGTTGTCTACACTTCATACGAATTGGTCTCTGCTCAGGGGGGAGCTGTGGACGAAAGCTCAAGGTTGGGTGGCAAATAGTCTTTACCAGAATTGGTATGCACGGTTATTAAATTATGTTTTATTATTATGTTATTATGATGTTGATTGATTAAGATTTAATATGGTTTTGTTATGAGTTTAGCTGAAAATTGTGCATCTTGAATTATAAATATGTGTGACAAGCTATTTTATTCTTTGGGAATAAAATGTCATATGCATTTAACAGAAAAATAACTATAGAAAGTATAGTTAATTTCTCTGTATAATTACACAGACTGGCACAAATAGTTGACCAACATACAAAATCTCTAAACCCAAATAGAAGGGTTTAAATCTGTTGTTAGGACTATTGTATTACAAATATAAAATACATCATCCAGATTAAATATAATTTTAACTGTGGTAAGAGAATCATAGGAAGTGACAGTAGAAATACATAGTTATTTTTGTAAACAAAGAAAGAAGCAGAGATACATATAGTTGAATTGATTTATTTCCATTAAATCAAGAAAGTACAATTTTGTACAAATAACTTACTTTAGATTTAAATTATACAAATTCATAAATTAGGAAATATGCATACATCTAGATACAACATGTCTTTTGAAAAAGAACCATAAAATAATTATACATATAGAGGCAATATGTATATTGAATGGAAATTATATAACTGTCAAGAGTATGTAAAACTCCTTTGATAGAGGTGAATAAAATAATATAGCAAGAATGAATAAAATATCAGTTACAATAGTCGAAGTCATATGACTTGGTATTTTAACTGATATTTTAATTCATTCTTTCTATATTGTTTTATTAACCTCTATCAGAGGAGTTTACATAGTCTCGAGAGTTATATAATTTCCTTTCAATATACATATTACCTCTACATGTATAATTATCTCATGGTTCTTTTTCAAAACACATGTTGTATCTAGATCTATTCATATTTTCTAATTTAGGAATTTTTACAGTTTAAATCTAAAGTTATTTGTACATAATTTTAGTTTTTTTATTTAATTGAAATAAATCAATTCAACTGAATGTATCTTTGATTCCTTCCTTGTTTACATAAATAACTATGTATTTCTATTGTCACTTCCTATGATTTTCTTAGCAGAGTTAGAATTATATTTAATCACCATGATGTATTTTATATCTATAATACAATACTTAACATAGACCTCACAACAGATTTAAACCCTTATATTTTGGTTTAGATATTTTCTATGTTGGTCAACTATTTGTGCTAGTTTGTGTAACTATACAGATAAATTAATTGTACCTGCTACCTTTATTTTTCTGTTAAATACATATGGAACTTTATTCCCAAAGAATAAAATAGCTTATCACACGTATTTATAATTCAAAATACACAGTTTTTAGCTAAAATCATAACTAAACCATATTAAATCTTAATCTATCATCATCATAATAAAAAAATCATAACACAAAATTTAATAATTGTGCATACCAATTCTGGTAAATAATATTTACCACCTAAACTTGATCTTTCATCCACAAACCCTGCTGAGCAGAGCCTAATTCCTCCAAAGTGTAGACAACCTCTTGTCTACCTAGGAATGTCTTATTTAAGATTGCTTTCCCTCAACATGCTTCCATAACTGCGTCTAGTTAAATTATGATGATGTTTTCCTTTAGCATAGGATTTACTTCTTTTTTTTTTCACAAAAGCTCTTTAAAACTATCTTTTTCCTCTTTCTAGTTTTATTTTACCACTTCTCAGTAACTTTCCACTTTAGTAAGGTATCTATTAGATTCTTATCTCTCATCTAATATTTTTATTTTATTTTATTTTCTCCAAGGATTTTTGGAGATTTTGGGAAAGTCTTTGGATTTTATTCCATCCTCATGGACTTGAAATCCTAGTCTCCAATTTACTCTAATATTTTCACAATAATTAAATTCGAAATTTATTAAATTTAAAAATAATATTTCCACATATATTTTTCCTTTGGGTTCACTTAACCTTTAGGATTTTCAACTATATAAATAAAAATAGAAAAAATAGGGATATTACATATTCCCCCTCTAAAACAAAATGTTGTCCTCAGTGTTGAAAATATATCAGTTCAATTTTCAATTAGTGATGGATATTTCTTTTTCATCTCATCTTCTCACTCCCAAGTAGCTTCCTCAGGTGTAAAGTGTCTCCACTTCACTATCACCATAGCTACGGTTCTATTCCGGAGCTTGATTTCTTCCTGTGACAGTATACGAAGGGGCTCCAGAGGAAATTCCTTCGATTTCCATGTGTACCACAACCAATCAATTACATGAGTAAAGTCACGTACGTAAGTTTTCAATAACAAAACATGAAAAAAATTATGAACCTTGATATGTCTAGGTAGAGACAATCTGTAAGCTACTGGCCCCACTCTTTCTAAAACTTCAAATGGTCCATCGTAGTGTGGTCATAAAATAGCACAACTACCACTATATAATGTACTTTTGTGAGGCTTAATCATCAAATAAACATTATCTCCCACTTTGAAGGTCATATTTTATAAAATTTAATTACATTGTGAACATTTAAAATGATAAAACTCATCATACCTAGAAGGCTGAGATCTGTACATTTTGAAGATCGTCCTGTAGATAAAGGAAATTGGTAGTGAAGTATTTTGAAATGAAAGATGAACTGAATGTTTTAGAATTCATGCAGTTTTAAGTACCTATACAGAAACCATATAGATATATGTTTTAGATACATATAAAATATAATAAGTAGAAAAATTGACATGACTTTTATAGTAATTAATAATACAAAATATTCATGTTTAATAAAGAATAAGGGAGTGGAGTTCCTCTTGTATATGAGAGAGTAAAAAAAATCAATTCAAAAAAAAAAAAATATGGTGGAAATTGAATTATTAACTTTAAGTGTGAAACTGACTTATTAATTATTGTACTTAAAAAGAAATTTATCTACCTAGGATGCGGGTGAAACAATATACATAGTATCTGATGGGAATTTATGAATCCGAACAAATGTGGAAAAGAGGGGTTTTCCTATACAAGAAAGGATCATAATATGCTGAGGAAAAGTTATCAAGAGAATTTTAATTTCCGAATCGAAATTATTACAATACATTCAATCTTTAATTGTATGCAGGATAGTTTATGCCAATGATCGGATGTTAAAACTTGAAAGAGACGGAGTGACTATTTGAATAGAAATTGAACTTAAAATGGAATTTAAATAGATACATTTTATCCCTCATACTTCACGCAAATACAAAATTTATTTCATCCTCTAAGTGGTTATATTAAAAAGCTGAGAGTAGAAATAAAATATAGACATTAACTATATCACAAATTTCATTGCATTTGAAATGTTGGAATCGATTTCCAATTCATTTAAAAAAAACGTTGTTAATTTAAATGAAGCTTAAGGAAGTTAGCATTAATTTCGAGTGCAAATGAAAATTAAAAAGTGGAATAGAAATTTTACATGCACTGTTAATAATAGTTCCTATAGGGAAATCAACATATATTATGGAGCTTATGTATGAGTTCAACCAAAAGCGGAATCAAGAAATTCATCTAAGATGGAGATAATTATATAAAATAAAGGTATATCGAACAATTCTCAACAAACATTTTCATACTTTAAAATACCAGGAAGGTCGAAATCGTGAAAATCTGAGATAAACCGTAGGTTGGAAACGAGAATGAGGTTAATTATAAGTCTATCTAATTATGGATTTTGATTTTTGAATTTAATAGTGAAATTCATCTTGAATTATATCCAGAGAACGAAGAATAAAACACTACATCCAAATTCTCAAAAGTTAAGTGACTGAGTAAAATTTAAAAAATAGAGCATGAGGGTTTGAATTGAAATCGAAGTGGCCATGAGAACAATACAAATTTCTCAATTCATTTAAACCTAGAATGCAACTAAAGCTCAACTTAGAGGTAAATAACTTTGGGGAAAATAATTTAATGAATTCAATAGAGTTCCTCTAGCTAACATTGAACAATTACTACCATTAAAAAAAAAGAACTAAAAAATACCAAGCATGATACCTTTATCAAATAACCACTATCATGTAAACGAATGAGGTTCTAGCTATGGAGGAAAATTCAGTAATAACAAGAAACTTTACCTGTAACTAATGGCAAAGCCTACCTACATATAGAAGAAAAGAAAAGTACCTTTGTGTGATTATGAAAAAGTTTCATAAGCGAGGTTTGTACAGTGACAAAACATGTACAAATAATGAATAAACCACTTTAGTGAAATTATGAAACATACAGTAACAAATAACAGACAATTTAAAACATAGAAACTCAAAAAACATTACTTTGAATATTAATGATCTCACATACTTCAACGAGTAAGAGAAAGTTGGAATTGATCTTACCGAGATGGTTCTCGGGAATGGCACCATACCATTGAGGAAAGGTATTCGGCCAATAAGCCATTCTCAGCATCAGAGGGATGATGAATAACCAAAGAAAACCCCTTTGTGGAGAAAATTACCAAATGCACAACAATGGAAACAAAAATTAACCCTAGCCAAAATCACTTGACTCTAGGGAATACAAATTGATATCGACCGTCGAATTTATGAGTGATCTATAATACAACTGTCCCTAATAATTGAATATGTCGATGTGACTAACCAAGGCTAGAAGTACTGGAATTAAATGATTTGTCAAATCAAAAGAAGAAACAATTAGTTGAGTTATGGTGAAGATATGTTTCCATTTAAATGCATGGAGATCTTATCAAATTATATGTTAGGTATAAGTCAAATAATGAAACCAAAATCATGGCTTATCTGAATTCAAATATAATAAGATTTTCCATATCGATTCCTGTCACCATTGGGTTCAGGTCAAGGCCATAGAGTGGGTAAAAAAAATTATATGATTAGAAATAAGTTCAATAAAATTTTTGGAATAAGAATTACCATAATATATAAACAAAATCATTTAGACCATATTTATAATGTCCCCAGTTTATCTGCTTTTATTAGACATTTGAACAAGCCCTAAAGGGTAAAGTGGACCCCAAAGGAAAACAATTATTGTGGATTTATTTTATTATTTTAATTTAATAAAATAAAATGGAATTAATTGTGATAAGAATAGATTATGATTAGAAATCTGGAAACCAAATCCATGAGGATGGATAAGGTTCATAAGACTTTCCCAGTTCTCTAAAAAAAAACCTTGGAGGAAATAAATTAAATATTAAAAATTAGATTGGAGATAAAAATCTAGAAAACAACTCGAGTAAAGAGGAAAGTTACTATGAAGAGGTGGAATAAAAATAGAAAGAGGAAAATCTAGTTTTAAACTACTTTTGTGGAAGAAGCAAAAGGAAAGCCTAGGCAAAAAGGAAAACGACATCCCGATTAACTGGACGCAGTTAAGGAAATAGGCTTAGGGGAAATCAAGCTTAAACAAGCAGATTCAGGATAGACAAGATGTTGTCTATTGCTAAAAGATTTAATCTCTGCTCGGGGGGGAGCTATGGATAAAGAGCTCAAAGGTTAGGTGGAACCTAGTATACCTTAAGTGGTATGCACCAGTTAATTCATTTTAACATAGAGTGTTAGTAGTATTATGATTATTATCGTGAAGTAAACTTGTATTTATGAAATTTATTAAATATGTGCATGAGTAGAGGTTGTACCATAAGGAAAAGTAAAAAGGACTAAGTATCAGTAAATTGTTAGGTCTCTACATTTAACAGAGTAGTCTATAATAAATATAGCTTGTCTTTGTATAGTTGTACAGATAAAGATCTGAAGAGAACGAACTTTGAGAATTTCTAAACCTTGATGGATGTTTAAATATGAGGTTAGGTTACTCTCAAATATTATTATTGAATAACATTTTTGTTAGGGTGTTTGCTGCATGCATGTATGAAATCACACCAACTTAAGGGGTGTGGTTTACCTACTTAAGTTATTGGTAACAGGAAGAAAAATAAGTGGAGTCAAGAAAGTTAAGTGAACAAGCTAGAATAATAAACATACTAGATAGAGAAATATCATGCATATATAAAATAAAACTAAACTAAAAGTAAAAAAAATAAAAAAAAGCTATCAACAGAGTCAAACAACTGCAATAATCTAAACGGTGGCTCTTCGACCCCTCTTATTTAGTGCTAGTAGGAAATGCGGATGAAAATTTAACCCTCTTGCCAAAGGGCCCCTAGAACATGGGTTCTAAGTCATCATGCAAGGATGTTTTTATTTCCAATCTTACCTTGGTGTAAACTCTCCCTTTCTCTACCGTGGTGGACAGAACTTGTTGGACGACCAACAATTGAGTCCCCTCTATCTTCAGCTGTGGATCGGACACTTTTGGTATTGCTTGGGAAATTCTAGCCAACATAACGATGTTTTATCAAATTATTCATCTCATAGTGGCTTTATATAGGAGAATTAAAATCTTCCTTCCCTCTCTTGATACATTGTCGATGGTGACTCAAGAGAGGGGGATGATTACTTTGTGTGACACAAATATTCCATCTTGTGCTCCCTTGATGTCTAAGGAGCCTCTGGTGGTTGTCCTTAGGTGGCTTCAAGTGAGGAATCATTGTCCTGGAGTGTGCTTTTTGTGGTCCTAGAAAGTTACTTTCGCCACTCCAAGGGTTGCGTGCATTTCGTGTCAAAATACATGCAAAGGTGCTCTTCACGAAGGATTATGCGCCCAAAAGCCTTTATGACTTCCTCAAATTTGATTTTTCATCAGAGCTTAGATATTTTCAAATACTTTCCAGATTCTCTAATGCCTTTCAGTCCTATAAATCCTTCTGCCTGACATTGATTAATGTCATCTTCAACTTGGACGATTTTCCAGTGATAACAATTTCCCCCTAATGTGTGATGTCTAGCAAGAACTGTATAGCGAAATAAATTATAGTTTCTTTTCTATATGTCATACATAGAGAGAGAGAGATCTAGGTGAAGATCAGAATTGCGAACACCCTGCACCAGTTCAAGGAATGACCATGTCCTATGGGACCCCTGTAGGAAAATATAATACAATATATATACAAATTTTCTACAAGGTGGGCATGTCCCATGCTCGTGATGTTGTGGCTATTTTAACAAATATTTTTGACAGATACATGTTATGCCTGTGTCACTAATATGGTAATGATCCGGTGGTTTCCGATGACAACTGCTGAAGCCCTCCGGGGCGTTTTTTATTTGAGAATAGGTGGAATGCGGTACCCATATGCATAAAATTGGTATGGAATATAGTTGCACAATCTATGAATAAGTGATGACTGGGACCTTCCCGTGTAAGAATTATTGAAAGAGACGCTTATGAAGGCACAGGTCTTCGACGAATTTGATCAAAATGAAATGGTTGTAAGGTACGATACCATCTTGAAATCAAAGCTTTTATTGTGGTCGAATGTTAGGAGGATCGATGACATCTGCATGAAATTATGTGTCCCACAGTGCCACTCGAGGATGCCCCTTTTATGGAGAGGGTAATCAAAGGTACTGCTTCCTTTTTGGAAAATATGTGTTGAAGTCGACAAAAAGGAAGCCTCAATCGAATGAGGGCGGGTGTTGCTGATATGAGGGGTCAGGGACCTAGATGTGATGAGTTTAACATAGGCATGTTCACGAGGGGTGACTGAAAACTGATGCTGGGGATTCAGTGGCCCAAGTTCAGCGTGTACTAAGCAGCTTGGAGTCAGTCATAGTTATTTCTCATGAGGAAATCCTTGGAGTCGATAGGATTTCCAGGGTGGGTAAAAACTAGCTATGAATGTCATGGTGGCTTATGCGTGCGGGTGTGATACTCCGACCAAGAGTGTTCAGGGACTACTACCATGGGAGAAAAGATGAATGAAAGGGTGGGGGACGTAGTGCACCGTTTGCGGTCTTTGTACAATTACCAAAAGAATTAAATAATGGGTTTTGGTTTGTACAAAACACAGAGATGGGTGCCCCAAAAAAATAAAAGTGTTCGCTCACTGATGTTGTGAGGAAGGTGTTTTGCTAAGGGTGGGGGCCCCATTGGTTGGTCTCATGTGTGGGGTTGATGAAGTGGATGAAAAGGTATTGCAGATGGGATTCTGCTGGTGGATGTATTGTGGGCCAAATGCAAGGCGCAGTAGTGTGCTTTTGATCTTCTTATATAACCTAGTCATCTGGGAAGGAGGTTTTAGCTTTTATGGTGAAACTTGACCTTTACACATGGTGTATGGATGGGTACGAGGTGCTTCCTGGACTAAAGTGGTATCGCCATGGCATCATTTTTGCTATGATATATGGTCTACTGTGGGTGAAAAGGACCATGGAGGGGAGGCTCTACCAACCAACAAAGATGTTTATCATGTGTAGGGTGAGGTGATGATAAACACGGTTAGATATGTGGAATCTATGGTTAATTTCTGATGGAGAAATGATGTCAGGATATGTAGAGTTTACTAGGACTCTATCATGCTGTGGGTAGAATGATACCTGCTCTAGAACTTTTAGTAGATGGAGTTGTGAATTGTTTGCAAGATTTTCCTGCAAAAAAAACTACCTCAAGTAAAAGAATATTATTTATCAAATATTATTGAATGTCATGAGCATTAACAAAGAATATGAGAGAGGGCATACCTAACAACGCTGAAAAATTATATTTTTCGGGAGCGTGGCTGTGTGTCATCGCCTCTATTCATTATGGAGTGTTGATCATGGTGCACCTTATGGTTTGGAGAACATACCTTCTGATCTCTCGTTATGGTCTTCCAAAGCTTTTTAAAAGGGTGATATATAGGTGAATATGACTCTAATTCAATTCATTTGTATTTTTTGAGTTCTTGAGAGGTCAGAGGCTTCTACATAGCATCTCTTGCTGTTGCGGTCAGCCTACGCACTAGGGATTAGCGATATCATGCCCAGGTAACCGCCATGATGTCTTGCACTTTAATTATTTTAGTCTGATGGTGTCGGGGTCTGTAGAGACTTAGTTTATACGGATTCTGAGTGTTTTTTTCCCTAGATTGTGTGGGCGATCAGGGAAAAAGCACGCCCTCTGTGCGCATTCTCTAGGGTTAAGCGTGCTTTAAGTGTTCTATTCCCCTTCTTTGGTGCACCTTAAGCGCGCCTATGGAAAATATAGGCGCAAAAGGCTGAGGCAAGAAATTTTTTGAGCTTTGCCTATTTTCATTGTTTTTTATTTTGTTGATGGGCACTTGTTTGGATGACAGGTTGTTATTGAAAGAGCGGGATTAGCCCGAGCTCCAAACTGCATTGGCTGCTGATGTTGGGGTGGGCCATCAACTGGCGCAATGGGGGCTACTGAAGTTTGCGGAGAATGAGCTCTTCGGTCATAGGACCGATTTCTTCATTACTTGATCCAGCACTGACGTAAGAGGCACAACATGTTTTTGTTGCGTGGGATGAACCTGGTCATCCATCCTGAGACAGATGTATATTTTTTAACCGAGTTACTACCTCATGGTGAGGTGCTGAGGAATCCACTCCCTTCTAGGAGGGTGGAATGGTAGACGTTTCGAATACGTCAGTGTGGTGGGGCGCCTCTTACAGAGGGGTGCATCAACATTGCAAAAGTGACATATCTGGAAAAGAAATGTGCTCTGGCACGGATTGTGCGACTTGTAGAGTTTTCGGCTCTGCATCGGGCATCTAGCCCGCAGGTTGGAGTATTGCGTTGACTGAAGGCATGACACTTCTATGATTTTTCCCGTTTTTTCTATGACGCGATGGTGACGTAGCTCAACAAAGTCCACAATGGATCAAAGTTGTTTGCATATGCTAGAATTTTTTGCAGCATTATGTACGAGAGTGTAGTGCGGCTGAGACCAATGGTGGCGCTGCCTCTTGGGGGGGGCACAGGAGCCTCATATGAGGAGGTGGGCTCTAGTGATGACACGAGGTGGTGGGGGCATGGTGGGTGTTACTAGAACGCCACGATAGAGGCCTGGTTTGAGGTGAACCCCCAGATGTTCCTACCGTTCCCATATGCGGGGATGGACTTCCGAGGGGATCTAGATATGGGTCTCCCTCCTGGTTATGCTTGGGGATGCACATGTATGTTTTTTATTTTTTCTGCATTTATTTGAGTATATATGTTCGTCTGTGTTTTTTTGTGACACTGACATTGTTTTGGTTACTCTTTGCAGATTTTGGCGAGGTAGGTGGCCCTGTGGCTCGATTGGTCAGCCACGGTCCTCTTTGGAGACCGAGGGGAAATCTTGGAGGGTAGGGAGGAACTACTGCTGAAGGACCTGGTGGTGGTGTTGGCCCTTGCGGAGAGGGCAGCAGCTCGGTCCCTGCCGAGGCTGCGACTGAGAGAGCTAGTGCTAATGCAGAGGTGGCACGTGCAGATACAGCGGAGGCTCGCATTGCGGAATTGACTACTTAGGTGTCAGTTCTAGAGGATGCCTTGGGTCGATTGAACCACTTGACCCAGGGGATGACTTCTCTGGGTTTTATGCATGATCTCGAGGAGGTCTGGCTGGAGATGGTGATGGCCGGAAAAAGGGACTATCGGCCAATTTTACATCGGGTGGCAGTCTCAGTTGTGATGGTGGGTCGAGTGGCGGTACCGAGAGAATTTTTGGGTCCAGGTGCCCCTCTTGAGAGGAAACCACCATAGATTGTACTTTTACACAGGGAAATCACTGATTATGATTATGATTCCCCTATTTTTGACGAATTTTTGCTTATCTTTGGGATGGCCGATGGGTCAGCGACAATATTTTTTGTACTTGGACACATACATCATGATATATATATATATATATATATATATATATATATGAGAGATACTTTTTTTGGCTCTACATGTTGTGTCACCTGTTTTGGTTTATGGATGATGTTATGTTGATGGATATCTATATTTTTTGTTTTTTATGTATGATGGTTTATTCGAGATACATTTTGGTTTAGGATATTGTTAGCTATGCGATCAGCTACTTGGTTTTGACTCCTTGGTACATGTGTAAATGTAATATAGTCAATATTTTTACTTAATCTTTTTGCACGCAAATATTTTCTAAATAGACGTGTATCTCTCGTCTCAAATGTTTGGTTTAACTGCGACACTACTAACTCAGAATCAAGGTAGACATGGATATGGAATATGCCTTGATGGAGGGTGTCGCACATAAGTCTGATGACAACGTCATATTTGGCCTAATTGTTTGTTGTTTAACCGATGCACACGCTGTTTGAGCAGGGTGTTAATCGATCAAGGTGGTAGATGACCCAGGCAGCTGCGCTAAACTTTGAGACCATCTTCATTCTCCATTAGAAAATCTGAAATAAAGTTCCGGTTGGTGATCCATGGCAGCAATTTGAGCGTGTTTAATAAGTCTTCGGTCAAAAAATTTCAGTGGTTGGGTTTGTGTATGTTCGCTCTAGGGAAGGGCTATCTTGGCCCTTATGGGTAGAATTTTTTGAGGTAAAGGCTGTTGATGGGGCTGCTGAGGCATGTCTTGTCCACTTCCATCAATATATATGCCCCCTATCAGAGGAAATTGGTGATGATGTAGGGTCCTTTCCATAAGGTTTCAAACTTTGCTCGCCCTAAGGCTTCTTTTGCGACATCATAGCGGAGGACTAGTTATCCCTCGATGAATGATCGAGGGATGATGTGGTGGTCAAATGATGCTTTTACCCGTTTCTTATGGGCCTTGTTGTGTTGGAGAAACTATCGTAAGTTTTCGTCAACGAGCTCTAGTTGTACTCGGCGTTGTTCTAGAGGCTGGGTATCATCGAGGAGTTCGATAGCAACATGAAAATTTGGGATCTTGCAAAAATAAATGCAAAAGCACAAAGTGCCTTGATTTTTTTTGACAGGAATAAGGTGGAAATCCTGGGACATGGGGGCGGCTCCAATCCTATCTCCTATATGTCATCATACAAATTGTATATGGTGAATCGTGTCATCAACATTTGGTGGGGAAAACATCTATGTGATGGGAGTTTGCGTAAGCGAAATGTTGGGTTCCCCAGTAGGATGGTCAATTTCCTATGGATGGAAATTGTGCCTACTGCAGTTGTTCCTGAATGTTTCCATTAGCGGGCATACCTCTAGTGCGTGGTTTTGGCCAGTGTAGATGGTGCATGGTACCACTATGCCAATTGAGTAGATTTTATGGGAATCAACACTACTCAACGTCCCAGATGTTGATGCTTGGAAAGGATCTATTGTAGAAGAGGTGGTCTTCTACTTCCACTTCCATTTTGTTGGCTTGTGTGTGTCTAACTCTTTGGGGGAGTCTAGACTCAACGCTGCTCTTGCCGCTCTGAGATTGGGAAGATGCACACACTTAATCGTATGGTGAAAGTGTGAACAAATCCAACAATAGGTACGCATGATACTCTCTTGGTTAGAGATGATTTTATGAGGGTGAGAAGAGACTATGTGAAAACTATTTGCAATGGGCTTTAGTTCCCTGCACTGATTGACTTGATGGTCATTCAAATTGCATAGTCTGCATGTTATCCTAGGTTTGGCTTGGGTCATGCTTTGGTGGTGTGTTGTCCTAGCTTTCCCATCACACTTGTGTGGCTGTGGGGTCACTGACTCGGAGGTGGTGTACCTTTTATATCACTCATGGAAGTCATCCTGTTTCTTTTCTATGGTATGAATCATATCGATTAGGGGACAGACTCATGGGATATAAGTAGAACGCTATCCATAGTGATTTCCTTGACATACTGATGCAGGAGCATTCAGGCTAGTCAGCAATGTGATAGTATGGTCACATGTTGTGACTAGCAAGGGGCTGAAAGAAAATAATTTAATTAAATTATTTGTTTAAATATGTGAGAGTGTTTATTTATGGAGGAAAGGGTATAGGTGGCTGAGTGATCCTCTTTTAGATAGAGATTAGGCCAAATAGTTGATTTATTTGGCTAGAATAGAGTATGAGAGATTTTAAAAGCTTTATTTAGTGTTAGTTTAGAAAGAGTGGGATTGAAGAGATTTTTTTGGAGAGGTTGAGAGATTTCTGGTTCAGAATCAGAATTGATTCATGAAACCATGTATTTTTATCAATTGTGTTTTCCTTATATAATTCGAGAGAGTGAGGATAGAGGTAGTAAGAGTGTGTGAAATCAGTTTTTAGAAGTTGAAGGGCCATCAAATGAAGATCTGGCCAAGGCGAGAGGAAGTTTATATCAGGGATTAAGAATGTATGTAAGTATTATGTATATACAGAATTTGATTTCATAATTTTATGGTTGAATCCACATCGATTTTGTATGAGAACCGCACTACTTATCCTCGAATACTGAAGGTGTTAATCTCTGTGTAATTGGTTTTATTCCAATACATTTGAATTTGCGGTTTTGTGTTGAACCCATTGTATAAGACTGTTTCTGTTGGATTCATTTTGCTCTGTCATGAAATCTCTGTTTGCGAATTAAAGGAATTAAAATGGGTGCAGAAATTGTTAAGCTCTGTCTAAGATCGATTCATATTTCATAGCAGTGATATAATTCTGTGTTGAAAAGTGAAATCTTGAGTAGGAACAGAGGTTTGAAAGTCGATGTAGAACAATTAATGGTTTGCAGGCGTGAGGGAGCATACAAATTTAATGGAATAACATATAACGATTGCCGAGAATTCAAATCTCCTATTATGAATCCATGGCATTGAATATATTGGACACCGGATATTTGTCAAACGCTGGCTCAGATTGCTGAAGCCAGTAAATATGTTGAGAGCTGTAGTAATGGCATGAAAGCTTTGGCACATAATTATAAACAATGAACAGCTTTGAATTCAATCAATATAGCGAAGTTGTTTTAAATGATTTTAATGTGTGATGGAAAATTTGATGTGGAATGTGGCATGTAGAACAGAGTAATGGAGCAGTGCTGGCGTAGCTGGATGTGCCATTGAATGAGGCGTTCAATCAAACAAGCTGAAAAACCATAATGTGATAATTGCAGTGTTTAAATCCATGAGAGAACTGAATTGATGTTAATTGCGTCTATGGAAAGAGAGAAGGCGTAGCGTGTTGTTTTTTTTATTTATGTGGAATTCAATTAACATGATTTTAATTGCTGGGTTCCTTATTAGAAATTGATTGATTGATGGTGGCATTGAGTAAAAAAAACTTGGATCTGGAATGTGAAAGAACCAAGGTATCACACAGGCAAGATGACACAGGTATGTTCTAATTCGAAGGATGCAAATCCATATATCACAACAGAGCTATTGCTGGAGAAGGGACAATGTTTTTTCTGCTGAGATCAGATTTAAATTAAGTTCTGGATTAATTGAATTGGGGGTTTTGGATTTTAATTTATGTTTTGAAGCTTCTGCATGTATCTCTATTGAAATTTCCCAGTGAATGGGATCACTTGGAATGAATTTGGAATGACATTTTTATTTGCATATCTCAATAGAGATTCTGGGTATGGCAGTTTGATCGTCATCATTTTGAAGGAATCGATTTGTGAAATGCCAGAAAGCAGTAGAGGCATCCCTGGTATCTGATCTTCCTGGTCTTATCTTGACGGATATTTAGAATGCTCGTGATATTATTGATGTGTTAATGCAGATGCTAAATGCTTTGGATCCTCACAGTAAGGAGGGCATAAAGCAGGAAGTGATAATAGATCTTGTAGAACAATGTCGTTCTTACAAGCAGCGGGTGATGCATCTTGTGAATACAACTTTGGATGAGGAGCTTCTTTGTCAGGTTCTTACATTGTACGAAGACCATTCCAATCCTATTGATGAAATTGCAGAATTATTTTTTCTGTGCAGAGCCAGAGAGTGACCACTAAAGGTGATTGTAATGGTCGATGTGTGACAGTGATTGTTAGATTTGATGAAGGTGGAAGCAAATTGTAAATTTGCAGAGATCACAAGGTATGTTAGTTTTCATATTATTATGAGATGGCCAGATGGAAATTTTAATGGAGTTAGATAGAGTGGAGCGGGATTTAAAATATGCATGTTTATATGCATAGGTGTGAGCAGATTCTGGGTCATGCAGGTTTACCCTGCATCATTTTTGGTATCGGAGCCAGGTTAACGCTCTGAAAAGATTGTTTTTTGGAAACTGAATTTTAAATTTAGTAGATGTATAATTGCAAGGAAGTGTGTTGATGAAGATAAGGATCAGAATGGAGAAGCAGAGAATGCCGGGAAGGTCTGGTAAGCATGTTTAAGTTGATAATTTTGCAGGGATGTATTTGAAAGTCTAAATGAAATAGTGAACAGGTGAGTCCTTTGACTGATGGAATGGGAGTAGTTTAAAGACATTTTTGAAGGAAATATTCGAGGTTTGAAAGATACTTTGATGTGTCTTGAGATCAGATTGTGCAGGTCAATGGAAGTAGTGGATTTGCTGAAGGGAGGAATGAGTTGTACCAACATCATAGCATATGAGCTATGTGAAAAAGATAGAGCAAGAAGAATTTCTAGATGCGTAAAAGTGACAATACCCGACAGAAAAAAAATTTACTGAATGAAGAAGGTAGTGAGCAATTGAAGATGCGGAGCCTACAGCAAGAAGTATTCAAAAGAAGATGAGAACAACTTCCAATTGAGGTTGGGTAGAAGTTGATGAGACAGCTCCACAATTGTGATTGTGGATGGGAGATAACAATTCCAGCAAGAGGAGTGCTGGGTAGAATTGTTAGTCAGTGAAAGGTTCGAGGAAAGAACCAATAGGTGCCAAAAGGCTAAACTCAGGAAATTTTGGTGAGGCATGAAGGAGACTTGTTACAGGCGAAATGGAAAAAGTTAGTTGCAGCTCAATAGTGAACAAGGAAAGTTCACCAGAGGAAGGAAAGGAATTGACTATTGATGGTCATGACAGGGGTATAAAGGAAAGTCACAGACATAGGGAAAAGAATGCTGAAGCAGTTGGAATCAAAGGAATGAGTAAAGAAGAAAGGGACATAGAGTTGGCTGAGATGAAGGCAGAACTCAGTCATTTGGAGAAGCTGCTATTGAAAGGACTTAGAGAAAAATGGAAACAAGGATTTTATGTGGGAAGAAGAGTTAAATGGCCTGTCAGAGAATTGTTTGCTGAGAAATTATTACTTCGAACAACTAAGAATGAAGAAATAGAATACATCTGTGAACCAGAGAAAGGACCTCTCCTTGGGGACGAAGACAGTGATGACAATAGAGAAGAACTGATCTATGCAGATCACAATGAGAGGAATGTGTTGACATCATCTGCACAGACAAGAGGATCTCATATTTTGGGATTAATTATTTCTGTGAATGTAGATTTGCAGGTATGCAGCCTAAAGGATTTGAACCTGTGTATGAAAAAGTGAAAGGAGCAAAGGCAAGACAAGCAAGAAAGGAGATGCATAAGGACTTTCAAGACTTCAATTGGTGGAGAAAATTAAAAGGTATGACTGAATGGTTATGTATTCTTTTAGTGGAAACTTATTGGATTATATTTGAAGGAATTTTAGCATGGAAAGAAGACCAATGGGAGATGGAAACAGGAAAGGAAACAAATGCATTGCAGATTTATGAAGTAAAGAGAAGGAAAGCTGACACCGAGAATTTAGCTGAAGAAGGTAAGCCAAGGAAATATTTGAAAGATCAAAGTCTTATCAGAGAAGAGGAAGAGGCATTATTGTCTTATTTGGACAAACTAGGTATTGGAAGAAGTTGTGTAGAACAGGAAGGTATTCTACAAACTTATGATGAAGTTGCCAAGTATAGTCAAGAAATTGCAGTCCCAGAAGTTTTCTTTGATGAGGAAGAAATCAGAGATGTTGAGGAAGAATTTCTCAATAATTTTGTGAACTATCAGAATAGTTCAGAAGAGCATGAAGATCTGATCATTGAGGCCTCAAATGAAGAGCCTTGCATTTTTTAAACTGACATGTTGTGTATGTTTTCAGGTTTGACAGGTGAGGAACAACGATTGGACAATGTGCTTATGCATGTTGATGAAGAAGTGAAATTGCTGGAAGAAATGGCTGAAACGGAAAGATATTTTGAACATGTATTTAATGATTTTGAGAATGATGGTATTGACACGGAAATTGTCATGATTAAAGGAGCTGAAGATAAATAAATGAAAGAGGACAGTATGGAAAAGGAGAATGTACAGCAGACAGATGTCAGTGGGGTTCAGTTAAAGACAAATGGTAAGAAGGAAATTCAGAAATTGTGGAAGATGAAATTATATGAGAACATGGACAGCCAGAAGGAGAAATTGACCACAGGAATTTGTATCAGCAAGAACAGAGAAAAACATCAAATTAAGATTTGGGAATTTGAAGGAACAGAAGTGACAGTGGCAGAAGAATTGAATCAGCAGCATAATGAAAGTGATGACCAGTTACAAAGTAAAGTTTGGGATACTGGATGGACAGCAGAAGAAACACACGACCAGGAGGTCATGGAAACTTTCAACTTTGAGAGTCTGATGCAGGAGCATTCAAGCTAGTCAGCAATGTGATAGTATGGTCACATGTTGTGACTAGCAAGGGGCTGAAAGAAAATAATTTAATTAAATTATTTGTTTAAATATGTGAGAGTGTTTATTTATGGAGGAAAGGGTATAGGTGGCTGAGTGATCCTCTTTGTATGGAGATCAGGCCAAATAGTTGGATTTATTTGGCTAGAATAGAGTATGAGAGATTTTAAAAGCTTTATTTAGTGTTAGTTTAGAAAAGAGTGGGATTGAAGAGATTTTTTTGGAGAGGTTGAGAGATTTCTGGTTCAAAATCAGAATTGATTCATGAAACCATGTATTTGTATCAATTGTGTTTTCCTTATATAATTCGAGAGAGTGAAGATAGAGGTAGTAAGAGTGTGTGAAATCAGTTTTTAGAAGTTGAAGGGCCATCAAATGAAGATCTAGCCAAGGCGAGAGGAAGTTTATATCAGGGATTAAGAATTTATGTAAGTATTATGTATATACAGAATTTGATTTCTGAATTTTATGGTTGAATCCACATCGATTTTGTATGAGAACCGCACTACTTATCCTCGAATACTGAAGGTGTTAATATCTGTGTAATTGGTTTTATTCCAATACATTTGAATTTGTGATTTTGTGTTGAACCCATTGTATAAGACTGTTTCTGTTGGATTCATTTTTCTCTGTCATGAAATCTTTGTTTTCGAATTAAAGGAATTAAAATGGGTGCAGAAATTGTTAAGCTCTGTCTAAGATCGATTCATATTTCATAGCAGTGATATAATTCTGTGTTGAAAAGTGCAATCTTGAGTAGGAACAGAGGTTTGAAAGTCGATGTAGAACAATTAATGGTTTGCAGGCGTGAGGGAGCATACAAATTTAATGGAATAACATATAACGATTGCCGAGAATTCAAATCTCCTATTATGAATCCATGGCATTGAATATATTGGACACCGGATATTTGTCAAACACTGGCTCAGATTGCTGAAGCCAGTAAATATGTTGAGAGCCGTAGTAATGGCATGAAAGCTTTGGCACAGAATTATAAACAATGAACAACGTTGAATTCAATCAATATAGCGAAGTTGTTTTAAATGATTTTAATGTGTGATGGAAAATTTGATGTGGAATGTGGCATGTAGAACAGAGTAATGGAGCAACGCTGGCGTAGCTGGATGTGCCATTGAATGAGGCGTTCAATCAAACAAGCTGACAAACCATAATGTGATAATTGCAGTGTTTAAATCCATGAGAGAACTGAATTGATGTTAATTGCGTCTATGGACAGAGAGAAGGCGTAGGGTGTTGTTTTATTTATTTATGTGGAATTCAATTAACATGATTTTAATTGCTGGGTTCCTTATTAGAAATTGATTGATTGATGGTGGCATTGAGTAAAAAAAACTTGGATCTGGAATGTGAAAGAACAAAGGTCTCACGCAAGCAAGATGACACAGGGTATGTTCTAATTCGAAGGATGCAAATCCATATATCACAACAGAGCTATTGCTGGAGAAGGGATAGCGTTTTTTCTGCTGAGATTAGATTTAAATTAAGTTCTGGATTAATTGAATTGGGGGTTTTGGATTTTAATTTTTGTTTTGAAGCTTCCGCATGTATCTCTGTTGAAACTTCCCAGTGAATGGGATCACTTGGAATGAATTTGGAATGACATTTTTATATGCATATCTCAATAGAGATTCTGGGTATGGCAGTTTGACCGTCATCATTTTGAAGGAATCGATTTTTGAAATTCCAGAAAGAAGTAGAGGCATCCCTGGTATCTGATCTTCCTGGTCTTAGCTTGACGGATATTCAGAATGCTCGTGATATTATTGATGTGTTAATGCAGATGCTAAATGCTTTGGATCCTCACAGTAAGGAGGGCATAAAGCAGGAAGTGATAATAGATCTTGTAGAACAATGTCGTTCTTACAAGCAGCGGGTGATGCATCTTGTGAATACAACTTTGGATGAGGAGCTTCTTTGTCAGGGTCTTACATTGTACGAAGACCATTCCAATCCAATTGATGAAATTGCAGAACTCTGTTTCTGTGCAGAGCTAGAGAGTGACCACTAAAGGTGATTGTAATGGTCGATGTGTGACAGTGATTGTTAGATTTGATGAAGGTGGAAGCAAATTGTAAATTTGCAGAGATCACAAGGTATGTTAGTTTTCATATTATTATGAGATGGCCAGATGGAAATTTTAATGGAGTTAGATAGAGTGGAGCGGGATTTAAAATATGCATGTTTATATGCATAGGTGTGAGCAGATTCTAGGTCATGCAGGTTTACCCTGCATCACATACTAGGAAGAATAGCCTAGATATGGGGGTCCCATCGTGGTCAGTTTGTGGTCTAGCAGGGTACCAGTATCGTAATGCTGCTAAATCAGGGCATGTGGCGACCACATGATTGGGTGTTTTGCATAACGCACATCTTGGTATTCTCTGTAGAGAGCGATTGGGGGTAAATATGGGTTCCCTAATTGGTCACTTTTTAGTTGAAAAGAATAGGATGGATCTACTCCTCACATCCTCTTGGGTTGTGGAGCCTTCTGTGGATTATGCGTCCATGTCATATTCTTGGGAGAGGAAGACTATGGCTGAGCATAAACTAGTGAGGGCTAGCCGAAATCGAGGGATGTAGTGATAATCCTCCAGAAGGTGATTGTCGGTGCACAAAGGACATGTGAATTTCATTTCCCACAATCCGATGTAGTAAACCCATTCTATAGGATACCATCTATGGATGAGTTCTAGGGCTGCGCATTCTTCGAGGAAGTGACAATGTTCACTGCACAGTGTGCAACATATAATAGGGGGGGGCATTACTGGGGGTCCTTCTGGTGCCCTCCGTTCTTCCTGTAGGTACACGGTGGTACGAGGTTCATTCTAGGATGCTAGGGTGGAGGGATCCTCCTGGTAGGATCGCTCGATGGTGTGTAAGGCATCCCTATATGATGGGATTTCTGGGCAATTATGGTTATAGTTCCCATAGTTGCTGAAGATAATGCATGCGTGATTTGTATGCAATTTTTTTCCTTTACCTTTGGTGGTAGGTTACTTTTTATGGGAACGTGGCATCACGATGTATGTATTAGAGGCAAGGAGTGCTTTTAATTCATCCATCTCTGGGAAGATATGGGTAGGGTGACCTATTATGTCGCATATGACGCAAACTGGTGATTCCCGTTGTATTTCAGGAGTCACCATATTCTTTCTTCTATTCTCGGTTTTCATAGCCATAATCACCAGTTTTGCAATGGAAATTTCCTTTGCAGGGGTGGTTTCAACCATTTCTTGGATGGGTGGGGCCTCATTGGAACTAAGGGGCTTCAACCTTGTGGAAATGATGGGAATGGCTCATGTTCCCATAGGGGGAATGAGATACGAGACTGGTATTTACAATGATATGTTTGGTAACACTAGTGTTTCCAAAACCTGCTGGGAGATGAAACGAGCTGGGGGGTAGAGGAAAGGGGTTTGGGAAGTGGCGTAGGCTAGAGAGGCTATCGTGGCCGATGACTCGGTGCCATTACTGCTCGTGTCCATGTATTAACTAGCTTCAGCACTTGATGTGGACATCATGCACACTGGAACCCCTGTGACATCAGCTGATGACTCAGGGATAATGGGAGGATATCCTAGGAATGACCCTAGAACAGACAATGGTTTGAACTGGCTGGGGCCATATTATTGGTACTTTGAAAGCACATCCGAGGATGTGTCTACATATGGTAGAATTACATCAATTTTTGTTATGGGTCACTTTGTTGAACTCTTAGTTAAACTGAGAGGGGGGGGTGAATCAGTTTAACACATTCATGGACTTTTAAAACTTATTTTACTTTATTAACACTTTCATTTCATGATCAACATAATGTGTAAGAAATCTTTATTTATGAGCAGCAATTAATAAGAAGATTAGATAATGTACCAACAGTCTTAGTATGTTAGCAGCAAGTATTAGCAGAATAGATATATCATATCAACACATAGACATCATGCACATAGACACTAGATATACGTGGAAACCCATAAAGGGAGAAAACCACATCTTATTATTGTTGTGATGCAAAGGCAAGCTCCAAATTCTCTCACCACCCATTTCTGCTGTAGCACACAAACCTGCTGTGAGGTTTCTACCCTGCCGCCCATAACCGACATTTTATCAAGCTACAACTTGATGTGGAAGCACCAACTCCCATCTATTTTCTGCAGGCACCAACCTACAGGAGGCTCCTACCTCAGTCAGCTACAACTGACATTTTATCAAGCTACAACTTGATGTGGAAGCACCAACTTCCTTACTCTTTCAAAATAAAAACACTTGCTGATTTACCTTGGATATCAGCTCTGTTCTGTACCTTCTTCTTTGTTGTTCATCAACTCTTATATCAGACCTGCATCATCTCTTCTGAGCCCCTTCTTCTTCTTTGCTCAGCTCCTCCTTATTCACATTCTTCTTGCAGCTTGTTTATTCTCTTCAACTCTCTTTAATTCTGCTGCACACTCTCTTCTTCTCTCACTCTTTTTCGTCAACCACTTTCTCCCCTTGGATATTACCCTATTTTATACGAAAAAAGCTTCATGGCTGTTTGTATTCCACTGGGAATTCGAAATGGACGGCCATGTCTCTTTTCCTTCTGCCTTCTCATCTCTTTTATCCGCTCATTCAGAAAATATAACAGTAGGTGCTTATTTTAATATTACAGTGGGATATTTTCTCTCTTCCGGAGACTTGCCAATGCATCACAACAATATAAATTTAAATTACAATGTTTACATTCACATATAATGAAAAATCCAGCTCACTCATTTAGCCTCTTTTGGCTCGCTGCACGTATGTCTTTTCTTTGACTGTGTCTATCCTTTCTGTGACTATGTTTTGTCTCTTTTCAGCTCTGTTTGCTCTTCTTTTCTTTGTTGTGGTGTAACTGTTGCATACGTGTACTTGTGCTTTTTATACCAGCTGACTCTAAATCTGGGCAAATTCCAACGCTCTGTACATATTACGTGTCTTGTTGATGTGGCGAGTTCTGCAAGCGGAACATACGTTCATCACAATTTTTTTATATTAATAATCACCCTCCCATTAAGCCGAGGCATATATATAACCCACAGACCATGCGGCACTTTTTAATACAATCGCAACAACTTTACGTTAAAAATCGCCCTCCACCTTAAGCCTTTGTTCTTTTATTACAATCCAATAAATCGAATCACAACCTCTAATATATGAAAGGGTTGGACCCCACATCTGACGGCGGACAACACGTCGCAACGGCGATCGGCGGATCAAACAAAAAATCCCGCAATGTAACATTTGCGATGTGCGATGTTGCGATGGTGCGATATTGCGATTTTGTGATGGTGCGATGGTGCGATGGCGCGATGTTGCGATGTTGCGATGGCGTGATGGTGTGATGCTGCGATGTTGCGATGGTGTGATGGCGCGATGTTGCGATTGCACGATTTTGCGATGGTGTGATGCGAAAGGGTCCCACCATATAAGGCTTTGTTACCTTTGTTTCTTTGTTTACAAAGCGCTCCATATAAATGTATATGTATGCTTTGGACCTCTATGCATAAGGCGCAATATATGTAATGCGCTGCATATATACTCCAGCGTGGGTAACGATTCCCGAAATGAGATTTATATATATGTATACTTTGTTGCTCCAATCGTTAGTGTATCTTCCAGCGGGGGAGGTGATTCTCAAAATTTATTTTATGTATCCTTCCGCCTGGGGTTAAGCGATTCCTGAAATTTATGTGCCTCTGTTGTGCTAACACCTCTTCCTCTGCTGTGCTAACGCCTCTGTCGCTCGACCGCTTCACTGCTTCTGTATTCACTACCTCTATCTCCACTGCTCGACCGTTTCACTCTGCCTCTGTATTCGACTGTTACACTCTAGCAGTGTTCTTCCGCCTATTTCCTTTGCCTATTTCAGCTTCAACGCTGCTCGACCTCTGCCTCTACTGCATGTCCGTTTCATCTCTTCCTCTGTATTTGCTGCCTCTACCTCTGCTGCTCAACAACTTCTCTACCTCTGCCTGTCTCCTTTGCCTGTCTCTGCTATCTTTCCGTTTCTATCTCTTCTTCTTGTCTAATGCTGCTCCTTGCTTCTTCAAATGGTCCTGTCTCTACTTCTCTTTGCTGCCCTACTTCTTCTTTTTTCTGCTTCTGCTACCTCTTCTTATGCTTTCTCTGCTCCTTTTTCAAGTGCTCCTCCTTTGTCATCTCCTTTGCCTTATTGCTGGTTCAGGTGCTGCTCCTTTTTGCTCCTTTTCCATCAATGACAACATTTCCAACAATCTCCCCCTTTGGCATTGATGGCAACACATCCACCAATAATCCAATGCTTCCTCTGTCTATCTGCCATCCAATGGTTCCTTTAGAAGACCCTTTCTTCTATTACTTGCTTTTCCTCCCCCTTTGACAACAATGGCAAAGTTTTGCACATTTATCAGTGTTGATTTCGTCTTTGCATTTCCTCTCTCTGATTTGTGTTTAGACCACCTTCTTCTGACTTTGTACCCTGCTGCTCCAGACTGGTGTACAAGATTGGTTGAGAGAACACTTTGTAGATTATTGGACTTGAATGTACACTACAAGTTGATACAATCCCAAGGTACTGACTCCTTTCACTTGTATAAAGCTGAAAGTGAGGATAATGACACTTCATAGAACACATTGTACCAGCTTTATCTAATAAAAGATACATCATTGGATTAAACCTAAAATTCTGACAATGATTCAAATATACTTCAGTAGTGCGCTAACACATTTCTGGTGAGGAAGATTGTGGATGGAATATGTCTTCTTCTACAATACTCATCTGTAGTACAACATTTGTTCAATTGTGATGAAGCCAATATGTTTGTGATAGTTGTGGTTCAATTTTCTTGCATTCAATGTATTTTTCAATCTCACTTATCAACCATGCAATTCATTTATGACATAAGGAGGTATGTATGTCATTAATCAATCTCTCTTTAATGGTGAGATGTCAGCAAATCCTTTCTGCTGAAGTATGTTCTTGATGATTCAAAGATAGAGTTTTGAGCTTCAACTCACCCAATTAGTCCTTCATACTTTTGATACTTTAATTTTTCTATGAGAATGAACTTCCATGAAAGCATATTCAAGATGTTTAATTGAAAACTCAGCAACCAGACTTCACACAGTTTTGTAACTGATATTAAGAAAAAGGCCTTGAAGATATACATGTGCCAAATTCAAGAAGGCATGCAACTATATATATAGAAGAAGATATTGCTTCAGTGCTCAATATACTACTTCAAGTGTAAGCAAGACAATGTTATTTTTGCTCTGCTACTGACCTTTTCATGCTGAATGCAGATAATACTGGGAATATTACCTTGAGGTTCTTTTGCCATAGTTCTTTGATCCTGAGGACCTGTTTTATCCTTACCTAGCTGGCTGATCTCCCCCTGGAATGATATTCTCGTTTCTGTTCTCCCCCTGAAACTGTGCTTTCTCTTCTTCTATCAATCTGTCAGCTAATTAAAACATCAGATAATCTTCTTCCTCTATAGTTCTCTGTTAGAGGAATTTTCTTTCACTTCCTGATCTCATAGATGTTCTCATTTCATGGAGCTCTTTTTAGACTACTTTCATGGAGTCTATATATGAACTGCTCTCCCCTTGGGATGTCACTTCATATTTTTCACCGGATGGATTTTTGCTTTTCTTCCTATAGCAGCTCCCCCTAAGACTATGGAGGATTTATTATGTGATTGAGATGATAGGCTCCCCTTTTCTCTTTTCTTTCCATACTTTATTGGGGTTCATCATAATGTATGCACTCCTTTTCGATTCATAGTTTTGTTTGACTGGATTGGATTTCATCATCTGTCTGGAGTTCTTTAATATATATGGCAGTTTACATTGCTTTGCTTTGTGGCCAAGCTTGAGGCATATATAACATCTTATTTTATCAAAGTATATTTGAGCTGACGTATAATAATTTGTTCCCCTTCTTGAATACATTTTACATTCAACAGATTTATGTCCAAAATTATTACATGCATAACAGTAGCCATGGAAATGATTTGTGTACCAGGTGAAAGATTGTCCTTTCCATTTGCTTGCTTGAGGGGTTCTTCTTTGTCAGATTTTGTCGGCTGGAGTGATAGGCTTTCCTTACTGTTTCATTATGTCCCGAAGCGTACAAGAGAAATACAAAGGTTTTCATAGAGAAAGAACCCTCCTTTGACAACTTCCAAATTTATTCATCAATTTTTGTGGGAGCACGTGAGCTCTTGAAAGCTCCTCGACAGTTTAATCTTCCTCATTCTCTCGTTTCGTTGCCATTTTTGATTCGTTTAATTCTTGGTTAAATCTTCGTTTTGCATGCTTCTTCTTCTGTGGGAATTTGCCGTAGCCGTTTACCTGCTTTACAAACAACAAAATTACAGATTCTGTTATCTCTTCAAGTTTGACTTACTAGTTTCACCTTATACCATCCCGTCTTTATGAGAGGACCTTTCAGGCATTTAGAATCTAGTCCAACTGTCCAGAGCCTTTCATTAGAGGTGTATTCATTAATAGTTCTCTTTGGGATTTTTCTAAGTTCTTTCTCAGGCTCACTACTTCTTCTTCCAATCTTTCACATTCCTGACTTTTCTTTCTCATTTGTTCCAGTACAGTGTCTTCTACTTTCTTTTCTTCTTCAAGCTGTGTCTTCAGGCCAATAATTTCTTTCCTATCTTCATATTCTTTCTCATCACATATTTGTACCAATCTCTTAAGGTCTTTGTTTTCATTCTTCAAGTTTTCTATTTCAGTCAGAGCTATGTCAAGTTTGGTTTTTTCTTCAGCTGCAATTTCTTCATGGTTCTTATCTCCATTCACACTAGCAGGTACTTCATTTGATTGAATATTTTCTTGTTGACATGAATTTTTCTTTTTCTTAATTCTCTTATCCTTCTTGTCAGTGTAGTCCTTAGTGTTTACTCCATGCATGAAGTGCAATCTATCCCATATTTATTTTGCAGAGGTTAAATCCATTATCAACTCAAGATCCTTATTATGAAGACTATTGAATATCACACATTTTGGTTTGGAATTCTCATGTTTTTCTTTTTCACCATGGGGAGTCCAAAGACCATCACATACAAGCTTTCCATGCACTGTGTCAATGTTTTTATCAACTCGTCTTTCATCTTATTCCTCCATTCAGAATGGTTAGTATTTAGCACAGTACATTTTGATAGTCCAGATCTGTTCCACCTCCTTCAAGCTATTGCTTATGACCAAAGGAAACCCGCCCGACACTAATTTTTGAACTCTTACTTAAACCCAGGGGGGGGGACTGTCAACATGCCCATGGACTTTTAAAACTTATTTTACTTTATTAACACCTTCATTTCATGATCAATATAATGTGGTAATAACTTTATTATAATTAATTAATATAAAAGATTAGACAATGTATACAATTACATGTTAGCAGCAAGTATTAGCAAAATAGATATATCATATCAACACATAGACATCATGCACATAGACACTAGATATACGTGGAAACCCATAAAGGGAGAAAACCACATCTTATTATTGTTGCGATGCAAAGGCAAGCTCCAAATCCCTCTCACCACTGATTTTCTGCAGGGACCAACCTACAGGAGGCTCCAACCTCAATTCTGCAAGCTACAACTTGCAAGGAAGCTCCAACTCCCATCTATTTTCTGCAGGCACCAACCTATAGGAGGATCCTACCTCAGTCAGCTACAACTGACATTTTATCAAGCTACAAGTTGATGTGGAAGCACCAACTCCCATCTATTTTCTGCAGGCACCAACCTACAGGAGGCTCCTACCTCAGCCAGCTACAACTAACATCTATCAAGCTACAACTTGATAGGGAAGCTCCAACTTCCTTACTCTTTCAAAAGAAAAACACTTGCTGATTTACCTTGGATATCAGCTTTTTTCTGTACCTTCTTCTCTGCTGTTCATCAACTCTTATATCAGACCTGCATCATCTCTGCTCAGCCCCTTCTTCTTCTTTGCTCAGCTCCTCCTTATTCACATTCTTCTTGCAACTTGTTTATTCTCTTCAACTCTCTTTAATTCTGCTGCACACTCTCTTCTTCTCTCACTCTTTTTCGTCAACCACTTTCTCCCCTTGGATATTACCCTGTTCTATACAAAAACAACTTCATGGTTGTTTGTATTCCACTAGGAATTCGAAATGGACGGCCATGTCTCTTTTCCTTCTGCCTTCTCATCTCTTTTATCCGCTCATTCAGAAAATATAACAGTAGGTGCTTATTTTAATATTACAGTGGGATATTTTCTCTCTTCCGGAGACTTTCCAATGCATCACAACAATATAAATTTAAATTACAATGTTTACATTCACATATAATGAAAACTCCAGCTCACTCATTCAGCCTCTTTTGGCTCGTTGCGTGTATGTATTTTCTTTGAGTGTGTATGTCCTTTCTGTGACTTTGTTTTGTCTCTTTTCAGCTATGTTTTCTCTTCTTTTCTCTACTGTGGTGTAACTGTTGCATACGTGTACCTGTGCTTTTTATACCAGCTGACTCTAAATCTGGACAAATTCCAACGCTCTGTACATAGTACGTGTCTTGTTGATGTGGCGAGTTCCGCAAGCGGAACATACATTCATCACAATTGTTTTATATTAATAATCGCCCTCCCATTAAGCCGAGGCATATATATAACCGACAGACCATGCGACACTTTTTAATACAATCGCAACAACTTTACATTAAAAATCGCCCTCCACCTTAAGCCTTTGGTCTTTTATTAAAATCCAATAAATCGAATCAAAACCTCTAATAGATGAAAGGGTCGGGCACCACATTTGACGGCGGACAACACGTCGCCACGGCGATCGGCGGATCAAACAAAAAATCGTGCAATGTAACATTTGCGATGTGCGATGTTGCGATGGTGCGATATTGCGATTTTGCGATGGTGCGATGGTGCGATGGCACGATGTTGCGATGTTGCAATGGTGTGATGTTGCGATTGTGCGATGTTGCGATGGTGTGATGGCGTGATGTTGCGATTGCGCGATGTTGCGATGGTGTGATGCGAAAGGGTCCCACCATATAAGGCTTTGTTACCTTTGTTTCTTTATTTACAAAGCGCTCCATATAAATGTATATGTATGCTTTGGACCTTTATGCATAAGGCGCAATATATGTAATGCACTACATATATACTCCAGTGTGGGTAACGATTCCCGGAATGAGATTTATATATATGTATACTTTGCTGCTCCAATCGTTAGTGTATCTTCCAGCGGGGGAGGTGATTCTCGGAATTTATTTTATGTATCCTTCCTCTTGGGGTTAAGAGATTTCCAGAATTTATGTGCCTCTGCTGTGCTAACGCCTATGCTTCTGCTGTGCTAATGCCTCTGTCGCTCTACCACTTCACTACTTCTGTATTCGCTGCCTCTGTCTCCACTGCTCGACCGTTTCACTCTGCCTCTGTATTCGACTGTTACACTCTAGCAGTGTTCTTCCGCCTGTTTCCTTTGCCTGTTTCAGCTTCAACGTTGCTCGACCTCTACCTCTACTGCATGTCCGTTTCATCTCTTCCTCTGTATTTGCTGCCTCTACCTCTGTTGCTCGACAACTGCTCTGCCTCTGCCTATCTCCTTTGCCTGTCTCTGCTATCTTTCTGTTTCTATCTCTTCTTCTTGTTTAATGCTGCTCCTTGCTTCTTCAAATGGTCCTGTATCTGCTTCTCTTTGTTTCCCTGCTTCTTCTTTTTGCTTCTTCTACTTTCTCTGCTCCTTTTTCAAGTGCTCCTCCTTTGTCATCTCCTTTGCCTTATTTCTGGTTCAGGTGCTGCTCCTTTGGGAGACCGACCATGGTTCCCAACTAAGGATACCCCAATAAAAAGATGAACAAATAATGGTGGCAGCATTCTGTCTATGACGCGTGAACGAAGAAAGACCTGGAACCCCTCCCGGTAATGGGTGGAGGTCTGAAAGATGCCTGGATCGATAAGGTCCCGTTGGGTCTGTTCTGGTCTCGACTAGGTCTGGTTTTGGAAAAATTTGAGAGGATAGAGTTTATGATCAAAGAAAAATTATGGTCACATATGTAAAACAAAGAGAAAATAAAATAAATTTTCCCTTTATATTACTTCTATGTGATCAAGCAATCAAAAAAGTGGTTTTTGTTTGTTTGCATATGATACTCAAATCCTAGAATACTTATTCATCCTCTCACACTCAAATGTAATTGGGCCTTGAAAATATATCTTGCGAGTGCTGGAACAATGTCCTGTAAGATTAGGCGACGTCCCTAGTCAGTTGAAGAAAAGCCACCAAGGTAAGGGTAGAGGGTCTAGCACTTGATTGCATCGTCACCTATAAGTAAAGGATGCCCTATATTTTGGAAACTAAGCACCACCGTCCCACGTGAGCATTCAAGTCTTGGGCTTCTTGCTAAGTCAGATAATGGTACCGAGTATCAGCCACGTGAGGTAGCCCCGACTGATACCTTCCCGCACTACGCCAAAGCCTAAACCCCTCTGAAACAGGTCTCTGATGCACTCAGGTTTTATTTTCCTTGGGATGATAGGTGAATTTAAAGCTCCCTAAACAGTTAACTTCTATTTTTCAAGAAGAATAATCAAGGAGGCTTATTTGATTTCCGCCCCCTTGATCCTAACTTAAACTATAAATTATTTTGTGGCCCCTCTGGGGAGAATTTAGTGAGTTTGGGTAAGTTATTTTTAGGTGTCTTTTCTTTGCTTAGTGGGTTGATGTGTGTGAGAAAAAAGTGGACAAGCACATAGTTTGAACGTGTGGATATGTGATGATCCTTTTCAAAATCCCCTATTAAACTATGTTGTATTGTTCCTTTCTCAAAAGAAAAACATGTTCGGTTATGGTCGGTTTTCTATTTTTCCTAGTTAATCTATGTGATCAACTAAAAAGAGATGGCGAGTTGTGAATAAAGAGTGTTCATATGCTTGCCTAGGATCATCGGAGGGTGCAAAGGAAACATATATTACTCACTCTTCTATCGACAATTCAATCCTAGTCCCAAAATCCTAGTGCAAAACTTGAACTAAATTAATAACTTTTACACTAGAAAAAAGAAATTAGCTAAGCATGCGTGGAATTGGGCCACTCACTTTGGCTAGTTATATAGGTGTGTTGGTACCTAAATTTTCAAAACATAAAATTCTTTCAGAATGCAAGTTATTTTTCCCAACTATTGAAACTATGTGTGAACTTTGCAAAAATAAACTTGAAATAAAACTAACACTAAGCCTACAAAAATCAGCTAGGAGTGAGCTTTCGCAAGCTGCAGGGTACCTCAACTAGTGCTGGCAGATGTATTATGGGCTTCCAATCTCTTTACAAGCAGGAAAATATAGAAATGTGGGAGAAATTTCTCTTTCTGTCTTTTGCGCACAAAATTCTGAAACATGTGCAATGTCTACATGCGGGTTAGCTCTGAACGCGTGCCCTGGGCATGTTTGTGGGAGGGAAAAGTGCAAATTTTTTTGAAAAAGTAATTTTTGGAGTTGTTCTACTTTAGTCTGTCACTTGGGATGAACTAGGGACTACAAGAGAAAAAGGGGGAAATTCAGCTCCACTCCACAGCACACACAGGGGTCTCTACAAAAAGGCACAACCACATAAAATTGGTAATAAATGTTACTAGAGTTGCCAATCCTATGTTATTGTGTTTGGTGGATGCATTTATGAAATCACACAAAATTAATGGCTGTGGTTTACCCACTTAAGTTATTGGTAACAGGCAGAAAAAGAAGTGGACTCAAGCAAGTTAGTGGAACAAGCTAGAATCATAAACATACTAGATAGAGAAATAGCATGCATATATAAACTAAAACTAAACCAAAACCAAAACAAATAAACAAAAGCTTTGAATAGAGTCAAACAACTGCAATAATCGAAATGGTGGCTCTTCGACACCTCTTATTGAGCGCTGGTAGGAATTGAGGATGAAACTTTAACCCTCTTGCCAAAGGGCCCCTAGAACATGGGTTCTAAGTCCTGATGCAAGAATTTTTTTACTTCCAAGCTTGCCTCAGTGCAAAGTCTCCCTATCTCTACTCTGGTTGACTAAACTTGTTGGATGGCCAACAATTTAGTCACCTCTATATTCCGCTCCGGATCACAAACTGCTGGTATTGCTTGGGCAATTATGGCCAGCATAACAATGTGTTATGAAATTATTCATCGCATGGTGGCCCTATATAGGATAATTCAAATCCTCCTTCCCTCTCTTGGGACATTGTGGATGGTGACCCAAGAGAGGTGGATGATTCCTTTGTGTGCCACAAATATTCCATTGTGTGTTCGCTTGATGTCTAAGGAGGCTCTCGTGGCTATCCTTAGGCAACTTTAAGTGAGGAATCACTATCCTGGAGTGTGCTTTTTGTGGTCCCAGAAAGTGACTTTTGCCACTCCCAGGATTGCGCACATTTCGGGTCAAAAGGCACGCAAAGGATCTCTTCACGAAGGATTATGCGCACAAAAGCATTTATGACTTGCTCAAATTTGATTTTTCCTCAGACCTAGAGATTTTTGAATACTTTCCATATTATCTAATGTCTTTCAGCCTTGTAAATGCTTCTTCCTCACATTGATTAATGTTGTCCTCTGCTTGTAGGATTTTCTAGTGTTAACAACATTACTGTTGTATGATTACTTTTCAAAGCAGTAAATTCTATAAATAAACTACTATAGCATGGAAACAAATATACATTAAAAATAATGTGGAATTAGTACATTTAAGCCATTTTTTTGTTGTAATATAACTGAGTAAAGTAATACAATAACTGAGATATAATAAGAGATAGTGATAGTAATAAATTGTAAGGAAGAAACCACAAACTGTTTCTAGCTCTGTATTACATTTGAGTTACCATATTTTTTTTTTGTCCCATATATTACAGAGTTTGTACATCAAAATATATACATCTATATTTGTATACAGTCCACATTCAACCTAGTTGCACTTAATTTATACAAGTGGGAAACACTGTCCCATATAAAATAGACTTTACAAGCTCTTTGGAAAATATGGAGACATGATATATCAGAAATCCCCAAGTAGGTTACTGAACCAACCTGAAAGAGGAAAAAGGCTACAGTTATACTTGAAAGAGAAATACTATCACCATTTTGCAAAGCCAGAAATATGTAAAGAATATCTGCACAGAATGACAAGCTAAGAATTATTCCTGGTTTTTACATGCAAAAATAAAATAGGTTTGAAATAGAAAAAGGTAAGGAAGTACCTTAAGTACAATGGAGAAATATCCGACCTGTAACAACAAGAGACAAGTAATTATTATAGTGAAGAAAGGTTGTTGTATAACTACAACAAAAATAATTTAAAATTACTAAGTAATGTTAACAAAATAAATTCAAATATAGAGAGTGGAAATACATATCGCAGAGAGAAATTAAAAAGTAAGAATTCAATTTTAAAAAATTGTGTAATCTTAGGGATTATATCAAGGTGAATTCATGAAGGCAGAATCACCCTAACAGAAGGATGAAAGGAAATTCAAAAATTCTTAAGTTAAAGTGAGAATAAATTTATTATTTTGGGAAGAAATGAGAATACATCCCAAACAAGATTCAACCAAAAACGTTACCACAGAGACATAATATATTCATGTACATGGTTGACCAGAAACACTAAATTTATATGTAGGGAATAACTCCAAAATTTACAGTGGGTAAAATGGAAATTTGTTTCCCCCATAACTATCAAACAAAGCCACTATAGGAAAATGGTAATGGCTAACAATATATAAGAAATTCTGAATTAAGGAAATTATAGCCAGAGAATAAAAGAAATTTTGTAGAGAGTTGATAATATAGGAAAACGTATATAATTTACCTGTAGAATTTGGTGAAATCGAAAGGCGAAAACCATGAGTACCGAAATAGAAACCATGACGAAACTCCATGACTCCCATTTTTCTATGTGACAAACATAGATAGTAAATAAAAGATATATAATTAAAATGATAAGTGTAATGGCCTTGAGCTAAATGTAAACCAGTGATTTTCCAATCTAAAATCATAAATGACAAGAGGAAAATGAAATTATGGAGAAATACGACTTACCTAGTGAGAGTTCAACTGAGTAATTAACTTGTTGGTCGAAGTTGAAACTTTGGCAACACCATTAAACCAAAAACACCAAGCAGAGGAATTCTTCAACCAAAGGATGTTTTCACCTCAACAATAGTGGTCAATTTCAGAAAATGTATTAAATTCTCTCTGTAATGAGACCAAGAAAATGAATTTCGAATTAACATGAAAACTAGGAAGGATATATGAATAGTAAGTGAACAACATGACTTTGGAATCTGCTACTTTAAACCACAATGTGGAAAAATTAAAATCCAGGTAATATAAGAATGATTACTGGAGGGAAAGACGAAACTCCCGATTTCATGAGCAGAGCAGTGGAGGGAGTTCTCTCCCCTCCGTGTAGTGAAAACCAAATTAGGGAAAAATATGAGAAGTAATGAAATTAACAGACAGACCAATGATACACAAAGAAAAGTTGAAAGGGTTGTAATGATAGACTCATTAACATAAAATATTTCATGTAAACCATAAACCTAACTCTGAGAGGATCCTCACCATCCAGGTGTAGGAAATTGGGAGCACTCGTGCGGATTGAAGAATTCAATTCACCCACTAATGAGCCATGTGAATAAGTACTGGTAACTTAATGAGTACCGATCCCGAGAAATCTTGACAACAGGAGTTTGATATAATTAGGGATATGAAACTCAATCTCATTAAAACCAAATAAATTTAAATTGAATGGCGTGTTTAAACCTGGTGTCGTGGATTACATCCAAACCTAATTCTCAGTTGTGAATTCCATATAGGAGTTCAATAAATCATTTCGGTGTTAAATGGAACAGGTAGAAAAGTCCACTTCATGTAGCGTATTTAACGATGGTGATGTGGTGAAGCCTGAACGAAACTAGATATATAACTACAATGCAAGAATTCTTAACGTGTAGATGCAATATGGTTATGTATAAAGTTAATTTGCAGGTATATATTCCAAGGTAAGTGGCACATGGATCGAGCTGTTAGGTTTAATGTGATATAATTTAAATTTGAATTCAATGGTAAATTCTTTGTTATTCTATTGTGGACTCATGAGTTGAATGATTTAGTCTTCAAAGTAAAATCAAACATTCATAAGGTTCATATAGAGGAACAATGGGTATGTGAAAAATTATATCAATTAGAAATGAGACCATACAAACAAATATATATTTCTAAAAATAGAGATAGTCCATAAATTTTAACCAAATTTAATGCAAGGTATACATGGCTATAGAGGAATAGGTTAATAAGGTGTATCAAGAGATTAACATGTAAAAGAATGGGATAAGAATAATAAAAGTAGGATTTAATTATTGCTTCATTAACTCCCATGTAAAATAAATTTGAATTGCTCTAGCTATAGAGTCATATTGGACGTTTAGAAGTGGGATGTTAGTTCCAATGAATGTATGTACAAGTGATGAAATGTTAAATGTATATCATAGTAAAATGTTAATGAATGATATATACATTAGAATGTGATGAACATAAATTAGTTCATGGGGTTTGATGTGTATTAGTTCTATAAATAGAAAAAAATAATTGGTCAAAATGGAGATGTTACAATAGTAAGGCATATTACTATGTAAAAATATATGTAAAAGGTTGATGGAAAATGTAATGAGGAATGGAAAAACCATTAACGTATTTCATATACAAGTCGAAGACTTACAAACATATATAGATAACAATTTGTTTATATATTATCCAATATACATTAACCTAATGATCATTAACATAATCATGCGGTAGGGATATATCTATCATAAGAGAGAGACTTTAATATTAGTTAATGTTTAAAAGTATCAAAGTATATGTTGTATGTAGAGTTGCGTGGAACTCTAGATATAACATACATAGTTCAATTAATTTTTTAGGGTGTGAAACTATTAAAAATTCATACCTTAATATATATTGAAATAAATGTAAGCATGCCATATAGGTAAGGAGAATTCCTTGATAAATTAAGGTAAAAAATATGTTCAAAGGTATGAATAGGTATGAATACAATTATGGTAAAATAAAAATACAAAGTAGAAGTAAAATCCTTTAAAGATAATAAGTAAAAGAATGTACTGTGATGGAAATAATCTAATTAAAGGACAAAAAAATAGTTTTAGTGATATAAATATTTTTTTTTTGGGTAAGTAGAGTTCTTACATCGTGGAATCAATTCATGTACATATCTCAACTTATGACTTAATATATATGCTACTCTGCAAAACCAAACTCACATGTATACATGGCTTCATTGTGTCAAACCCATTTATGATCTATGAATAATTCAGGACTACACAATACTTCAAAACCACAAAATTACTAAGACCGTACCCTTCACTGCAACAAACAGGCGCCAGACCATAGATCTAAACAACTCATAAAAAGACCATGGAAATACATAGTCATTTCAGGTCAAGAGATCTTGATCCATAATTGTATTCATGAGTTCATCTTCATTTCATATCTATCAATCAACTATAGCCCATACCATACAAATATACTTCAGATTTAATTATCCATTCATTATCATTACTCATGAACACTTATAACTTTGATTTTCACCTCCTTATATACTTTGAGCCTTAGCTAATACCATCAGCCAAAACCACACAAGTGCCGATGGTATTCATGGATGGGACCAAATAACCATTACTACGCTTAATATTGTGCGCTAATATCATGGTAAAGACCCCTGGTATTATAAAATTAGTGGGCCATCACATACGTGACTTTGTTTCTTCGTACCCATGTGTATACATTACTTTTCCTTGATGAACCCATGTATAGATCTTTAAAAATTTACCTTTAATAATATTCTTCTTCAGACGTGCAAACCTCTGTCCCGTCATTTTGTCATTTTGTTCCATCACTCTATCACCTCTGAACTGATTTGTGAACTTTGTTACAAGCGGGTTTCCATCAATGACAACATCTTTGTCTTAATGCCAACAATTCAACGATATGTAACAAGATGGAATTTAAAGAATTGGGCATTTGATATTATTTATATTGTGTCCCTATATTTTAGAAAAATCAAAAATAAAATTTTATGTACATATATAAAATTAATCTCGTCAATAATATAACAACAATTTCAATTTCAATATGGCTTTCAAACTATTCTTCAATAATAAGGGGAATTTAAGCAGAATATTATACTATGAACTACTATAATTCATGTGTATGCGTCCTAAAGGATAATATGAGATTAATATGCCACTTTATGTGAAAATATATTTTTAGATAACTTTTAAACCTGACTAGTGCTTTGAGAACAAAGTGCAACGATGCGTTTAAATAATACCAGCACCAGGGTGTTCAAATAATACCTACCTTGGTTTCTCACATTTCGAAAAAAATATGTTATCATATTAGTGCTCTTGAAAAGGAAAGGAACTCACCGATGCATTTAAAAAAAACTACCACCAGTACACCCTTATTTATTTATTTGAGAAGATAAAAAAGAATTCAACCATATCAGTGATATTATAACAATTACAACACTGATGATTTTAAATACAAACCACATCGTTGTGTTAAAAAAAATAACCACGTCATTTAAGGATTTCAAAAATAAATAGATAAATTGTATCATTTTGGTGTATTGAACAAAATTGGTGCTCAAACAATGTTGGTGAAGTTTTCTTACAAATCCATCGGTGTGCTTGAATATTGAATGCACTGATGTTCGAATAAATTGAAAAAAAAATAACCATTATTTTTTTCCTTTTTTTTTTTAAATTAAAAAAGGAGTGGAAATTGTTTTTTTGAAATCTAATTTTAGAAAGTCTTTTAAATAGTAAAAATTTATTCACTATTTCATCATTTTTTTTCAAAATTTTCAAGGGACTGATTTGTAAGAGAAACAAAACAAGATAATTGTGTATCAATAGAATAGTTTGGAGAAACATAATTATTCAGAATATTAGAAGCTGAAAGCTATGGTGATTCACTCAAAACCTTTCATAGTAAAGATTTTCAATTTTATTGCTTAGTTTACTAATCAAAAAATTATTATTTGTGTTAGGGTTTAATTAAAAGAGAGTTCATTTGCAAGAGATACATACTTGGAGAACTGTGGAGTAGCATATTATTTTTTAACCGTAGAAATATCAAAATTCTATAGGTATGGTGATTCACTCTAAATCCTCGATAACAAAAATTTTAAATTTTACTATTAAAATTTTTACAACTTTTTTAGATTTATTAACAATACAAAAAAGGCTTAAAACCTTGTACAGTAAAAACATTATTATTGATTTTACTAGAAAAAAATTTACAATCTCTCTTCCTATTTAACTTGAATTAAAATTCAAAAAAAAAATCAATACTTAGTTTAAACGGTTACTTCTTCTTGCAAAATTTCATCTTAGATTTGAAATTCCTCTACAACTTCACAATAAGGGTTTTTCATTTTAGGAATTTTAGATTTTATGAATTTGTCTACTTTCTGTATATAGGGTTCTTAACATGTAAAGTAGGGGTATCACTTATTGAATTAGATCCAAACCCTGTCGGCCTTGTTGAATTTCTTAATATATATATATGTGTGTGTGTGTGTGTGTTTCATATATACCTGTATACAGAACACATCGGTATATTATAACATTGTAAGATCTATCTAGATTGTTCATCTTTGATCCCTACATAATATAAACTATCAACGCGCCTCCTCAAAATAGCACCATTAAGTCATTGGGATGAATTTAACATTACAAATCACACCATTATAATTTAAAATTATTTAAAAATAATAATTTTTCCAGAGGGTGCCAAGTAATGAATGGGATAAAGAGAACAATTACCAGAGATCTTTTTGGCTGAAACTTATTGGATTTATTTATAAAATATATTTAATTGATTCTCTATTGAATGGAACAAGTTTTATATTGATAAAAAAATGTCTCAAAATGTGTCAAGTAAATAAAAAATATTAATCAAGAAAATGATACCACATCGAAAAAAGAAAAGAATGTAAGTTATTTGTAAGTTATTTAAAAAATTAATATGTTTGAACTATATATAAGTTTAACTAATATGTAATGGTTAGTGTGTTTCATTCAAAACAAAAACGGTTAATATTGATAGTAATATTTTATGTTTGTATATCGAAAATGATCATTAGTAATTGTTGATGACAGCGAATCGTGAATGAAAAATATATTAGATAAAATTTTTCAAAATCTATCAATTCATATATGTTTGATGTTCTATTGGGAGCAACAACGAAAGAAAAGATCAATTTTGTTCTAAGAAAAGAAAATTTATAGAACATGCAGATTACAATGAATTGGTCCTTAGCTCATCTAGAGTGATGTTGGAGGTTAATTAAAGGGGGGTTATTTTTACAGAATTATGAGGGATTTAATGGAATGAATGTATGGACGTTATTTCCATTTATAATACAAAAATCAATTCAATTCTTCTAAGAACCAAATTATATCTAAACTAGAAGAACTGTTTCCAGAGAAATGGTCAATGAAACATGTCACACTTGCAATAGAAAAAACATAAAACAACAAAAAAAATAAAATTCAAAAGCTAATATTCCTAGTTAAATTTATTTCTAGAATTATATGTATATATTACTACAAACCATTCGTTTATTAATATCAATTTTGTTATTTTTAGTTTTAATTTATCAATATAAATATATTTTATTACTTTTTTCAGGAAGATTATGAAAATCCCAAATGCTCAAGGAGATGATATGTGAATCATGTTAGATTGAATGTCAAATGTACAAACAAATGGTCAACTAAATAGACATAATTTAATCGTATGAGGAGCCATCTCAACAAAAAGTGCTTCAAATGTATGTAATCATGATTGACCTTGTACACATAAAGAAATTTATCATTAAATATTACTTTTCAAATATTTTCTTGCAAAAAAAAAAACAAAATGGAACTTATTCAACACATAAAACCATATGATAAGGAGGAAAAGAGTTGATTTCAACGTTTCTGAGTAACTATTAATATTTCATTATCACAAGTAAAGGTTTAATTTTTTTGTATTTTATTTTGTAATAGAACAACCATATTTGAGTTTCTTCAAATAGGTACTAACATACAAAGAAGAGGCATCAGAAGAATTGATTGACATTGGGTTAAATATGGGTTGTGATTTTATGTTGGCATATCAAAAATTAATTGTGCAATTTGAAATTATCTATGGTGTTTTACTTCTCTAAGTTTATAATTAATAGAATAAAAAAATCCTTGATATTAATATATGATTTATAACAGGGTTTAAAATATGTAGGAAAAAAAGTATGAAACTACGCAAATGGAAGACTTGTTGCAACAAGGCATGAGACTTGGGTTTGAAACCATGTGCACAATTTATGGGTCAATTCTTGATGTGACACATCGTTATTCAACTTAAATAAATTTATATTATGTATTCCAATTTTCATTATTTTCACCAATGTAGACACACTCATTAAAATTTATTTTTACATTTGCGTATGGAAAATGAATAAAGAATATGAAAGCAATCGATGTAATAAACAAAAAATTCTTCCAGATAAACCAAGTCATGGAAGTAGCTCGATCACTGAAAAATAGTTCCAACCAAGAATGATGGTCAAGTTCGACATCAATGAAACCTATTGAATTTTTAGAAATAATTGTCTCTAAAAATCACACGTTTTGTTTAATGTAATTTAGATAGTGTCCCAATTGAAAGAAAAGTGGTCACCAGAATGAAACATGGCCTTGTTTATGTATTAGCAGTTGCGTGGTATATATTATACACTGATATTATTTGCATTAAATGCCTAGATTATTTCAGCTATGCATGAATCTGATGCATTTCTATATGTAGTGGATGAGTGTGACTATATGATTTAGTAGTGATTAAGTTACATTATAATATTCTCTAAAACATCCGCTATAAAAAATGATGTTTTTAACGAATGTTTTTTGAGAAAAAATTCTAATTTTATAACACTAAAAACCTTGATTATAACATTTGGTATAAGGTATTTTCCTTGTAGTGATGCATACCTCTCCTTTTAGTGTTCTCTAGATGTCATTATTGTCATTGATGGAAAAGGAGCAGGAGCGAGGAAAAACAAAGGCAAGGGAACAACAAAGAGATAGGAGAAATAAGCGATGCAAGAGGATTAAAGGTGTGTAGTAGTAGTGAATAAAAGGAGAAACAATAGGTGATATGGCATGGTGATATGTTGGTATGTTTTCATATGATTCATTTGGTATTAAACTAATGACATCAGAAAAGAAGGGGAAACAAATATCATGGCATAGTTGGTGCTTGCAAACAGGTTGATTTGGTGACTAGGATATGATGTGTTGATGGCTTGATGCTTGTGTTTATGGATTTGATAAGTCATGATGAGCTTATGTAACGCAAGGTAAAATCATAAGGATTTCATGATACATAATTTCAAATGTTTGGATATTTTTGCAAAGATTCCATAGTTAAGAATTTTTTATGACACCAAATTGTTTTTGAGTTGAATTATTATGATGAAAGGCAAGGGAACTACTCCATGATAGCAAAGGAAAATCTCCATCACAAAAAAAATAAAAAAATACTCAAGGTTATAGAGGAAATTTCCTAGCTTTTATGATATATATATATATATATATATATATATATATATGTATGTATGTATGTATGTATGTATGTATGTATGTATGTATGTATGTTATGTATGTATGTACATACATACATACATACATACATACATACATACATACATACATACATACATACATACATACATATATATATATATATATATATATATATTTGGAGAGCGAATGTTGCATACATATCCTTTCATTTCCTTCATATGTTGTGTGCAGAGTTTCTGCATTAGAGAGTGTCTACGTTGTGTCCATATGCTGTAATGTTGTAATATTTCTTTTGGAATTATGTTGATATTGGCGTACCTAATAATTTTAGATGGCTGCAGTAATATGTGGTAACGCCTTATTTTTGTGTTCTAATATTCAAAATTCGAATATTTTGGAATCGAATGAGTGGAAGGAAAAGAGTCAAGCACACCCACTTTATATTCTTATGTGGGATACAAATAAGCAAAAAACTATCTCTATAAAAGATGTGATTTTGGAAGGAAAGAGAGGGATAGAGAGTTGTAGAAAGTGTGAGAGATTATTGACGTGTTATGCATTATTTACAAATAACATATAAAACTTATGTGAAGTATATTTTAAGTGAAGTAGAGGCAAAGATGAAGATGGAGATATGTAGAATTGATGGCCATTTAAACCAATATATTATTATTTCTTGTTTTCATCAAGGGATTGTAGTCTCTTTTCAAGTAGTGCCTTGATAAATATTAGGCTGGAGCCTATTACAGTAGGAGCCTCTTGTTGGTTGTAACCTACATAAAACGTATGGGAGTCATAGCTTCCTTGCATGTTGCAGCTTGCAAAAACTTTAGTTAGAAACCTCACGTAGGTTGCAGCCTAAAAAAAAATAGAGTTAATAAAGGAGTAGGAGCTTTTATTTGCATCAACACAATAAAAAAATCATGGTTCTCTCATTTTATGGGTTTCTACTTATATCAGGTATACATATGTGTTTTTATTATGTGTTGAAGTGATGTTTTGGTTTTATTATTACTTGTTGTTCACTTATTCCATCTGTTAGACATTATTTGTTAGGTCAATGAGTTTAAATAAAATAATTTTAATGTCTATGAATGGACTAAACTTATTCACCGCCCCCCCACCCCCTCTTACTCTAATCAATATTTCATCATTTTTTATCAAAGCAAGGTTATTTTTTAGTAAGGATAAAAACTTGAAGGTAGATATTCTTAAGTTATGGACTATTAATGTATACATGTTATAAGTTCGACAAAATTTAAGGAATGGAGAGATAAGGTAAAATATGAAATCTTATGGTTTTGGTGTATGGAAACTAATATGTGATGGTTATCATAAATACTCTTGCTATGTGGAAAAACAATGGTGGGATGGTGAGGAAAATTGTGTTATGTATAATAATATTCATAATAAGGAAATTGATGTAGTAATAGTTTTAAACTTTGCTAAATAAATCTCATATATATTGTATCTGATTCATGAAAGAGTGACCAGAGGCTTAGTATTTAGTTAAAAAATGAAAGTGCTAAAAAATGCTCCAAACAAGAGCGACCGGATAGAGCTCGTCACCAGGATTCAAATGCAACTCGTTTCATCAAAATTTGAGTTTGTATGAGTCAGTTATAGTCTAGTTCATTCTCTTAAACAGGTAAAAATTATGCAGAATAATGACAAACTGATGACTTGGCAGTCCAGTCAGCACCTTAAGAACATTTAAGGAATATTATCCAAATTTCAACCAGTGACACTGTCACAAGTGTCGGAATCAGATTCACCAATGTTGCATGGGGAAGTTGAATTTTTCTCCTAATCCTAAGTTTCAAATTATCTATGGTGGATTACAATGTTTTTATGGTGGATTTTAGGCCAGTGGAGAAGGGCTACGTGGTGTAGCCAGTGGCTACCTTGTGCCCTCCCCCATTGCAGGTTGGATGGGCGCATTCTATTAAGCCAAGGTTCATATAGAATTTAAATGTCAGGCATATATATCCCACATACATTTATTCCAATGTTGAAATCATAGTCATGGCGCAATATATATATATATATATATATATTAACAAAACACATTTTAAACCAAATTTTATACTATGGTTGGATCCTAAGTTTTATGCAACAAAAATTTTATGGCGGGGTCAGGGTCAAACCCACGACCACCCACCTACACCGCCAACGACATACCACTATGCCATCCACCGTGGTCCTTACCCCATAAGGATCTCACCACTATTTGAAGTCTTTTAAGTGCTGAGTTTGGGATTCAAAGGGGGGAACCCCCTCCCACATATCTGTGCACTGAGACCAGGAGCTAAAACAGATTCCGTCGGAGTTTTAAAACAGTTGTTAAAACTTTATTATTAACGATAATCTGTGGGTTAACCACTATAATCCAAGATTAATGGTAAGGGAGGGTTAGGGCTAAACACTCACATTAACCTCACTAAATCCTAGTTATCTATAATTAACTGTGGGTTTATCTTAGCGATGCTTTTGGTGGACCCGCCTGGTTCGGTGGAATCTGCACATTTAGCAGAGTTAACTTGCGGACTTCCAAAATTAGTGGAGAAAAACTAAGAAAAATTGGTTTTTCCATATTTGAGGAAATTTTTGACCAATTTTGTCTCAGGAAGAGTCATTCTTGGTATATTTTTATGTTTTTGGAGCCATGGAGCAAGTTGCAGAGGCAATAGGAAATTGTAAACAACACGTTTGCACAATTGAAGCTAACACAAAGGCCCACACTATGAAGTTGGATGAAGGAGATGTAGCCTAGGAGCGATGAACTCCTTCATAAAAAAATTGCGTATTTGTCTCTGTTATTGGCGCTTGCTATGTTTTTAAATACTACTATTAAGAATTGAGATTCCATTCTTTTAAGTTCATGAAATACACTTAATATCGTCAAGTTTAATGAATTGTAAATCATAAACACATGTATAAACCCTTGCATAAGGAGCAAACCAAACCAATTTCATGTTAATTCTGAAACAGATACTATCACACCATTAATTAACAATCAATTTCAGATCAAGTTGCTATCAGAGGGCAAGGTTGCTAAAGGTTATTTTCTTGCTTTGCTTGAGATTGTGCAATAAGGGTTTTAATAGTTGCAATTTTGTGATGCTTACAAGGTTGAATTTTCATAGAGGAGAAGGGAAGCGATTGTTTTTTAGTCGTAATATTAGGAAAATAATAAAGAGAGCCGAGGGAGCATCATCTTCACCTAAAGTTCCACTCAAATCTGCACTTGGAGCACCTCAAGTTCTATCTCTAGCAGTTGAGATTTTAGATGTACAAATTTCACAAGAAGCAGAAGTGATTGAAGAGGTACAAGCATCAGAGGTTGATCTTGAATCCTTAGCCATTATGTCAGGAGTTGGAGATACTCATGGAAATTTAGAAGAAGAGTATGTCAAGAGAGACTTCAAAGACATTTCAAGAATGGTTAAAACTATGTTTTATGCATTCACTACAGAAAGATCCGGAGAATTTTCTATGCCTCCACATGGAGGAGGATATTTAGATGGTAAGAAGGATGAAGAGAAGAGTTTTAAAGGAAGTGGAGGAAATCCGCCTCCATCTCCACCATCCTCATCCTCATCATCTTTATCAAAATCTTCATCTTCCACTTCCACCACAAAAACCACCCACACTCATTCAAAAATCCCAAAAGGAAAAACTCCATTACTCAAGTTGGACGTCAAGTTTGAAAGTCCCATGTAAGATGGTGAGGTAAATGTAGAGAAGTTAGACAATTGGATCCATGAATTGGAAGTATACTACATAATTCAAAATCTACAAGAGGATGACATAAAGTTCCAGTTGGCTTCAATAAGGTTGGGAGGAGCAACACTAGATTGGTGGGAGGCAAAGACTCAAGAGGAAATTCAAATTCACAGTAAGATATCCATTTCTTATATTGAATTCATTTCTTTTGTTAAAATAAAATTTTATCCATTAGCCTATATGAAAAAATAAATAATGAGTTGGAAAAACCTTAGGAAACTCAAAGGCCAAACTATTCAAGAGTACACTCAGGAGTTTAGAAAGAGTGATTTGTTGTTAGGACTAAACTTGAATTCACAAGACACACTCTTAAAATACATTAGGGGTTTACATATATAATTGAAAAATACCAACCTTATGTTTAACCCAAAGAACTTAGATGAAGTATGTGTGAAAGCCACGCATATTGAAGCAACGGGAAAGATCATTCAGGAAGAGGGTAGTAATAAGAATGCATTCAAGGGTAAGGGAAAAGAGAAGGTAGGAAAATGGAAGGGAAAAAAGAATGCAAGCATGGGGAAATAATGGGAGAAAAAAAATGAAAACATTGTTCGAAAGAGGGGCATGATGAAGTTCACTATTGGAAACTACATCCCGAACTAAGGCCAAAGAAACCAAATAATAAAGGGAAACAAAAGATGACTTCCATCACACAACAAGATCTTGGATCTGATTCAAGAGATGAGACCAAGATTCTATCCATGGTTAACAAAGGAAAGGAATCCATAGCAAGTAGTAGTTCCTCAAATATTCGCAAAAACACTCCAAATGAAGACACAAGGATAGAATTGTTCCATGTTAGAGTGATTTGAAATCATACAAAGATTGATGCATTGTTTCGTCGCGGGTCACAAGAAAACTTTATTTCAAAAGACTTAGTCAAAAATATTAACCTTGAAACTGTACCACATCATAAATCATACCCTTTGGTTTGGATAATTAAGAATGCCAATTTACAGGTTACAAGGAAATGGATATTTCAATTTTCTATTGTTTCAATCGTTTTTGATGAAGTTGAGTTAGATGTGGTTCCACTTGACATTTCCGAGATTATATTGAGAAGTCCATATTTGTATGATAGGAAAGTGTTGTTTTATCACCATGAGAACAAATATCATTTTATTAAGGACAGGGTGGAGTATATTGTGAGAGATCATTGCAAGAAATGGAATATTTCTTTAGTTAATGCAGAGAAAATGAAGAGGGTAGTTAATGCAAGTAAAAAAAAATTGCTTCTCATGATCAATAAAAATGATGATGTTGACTATGAATATTTGGAAGGATGTGATGACAAATTAAAATCTAATTTTTTTGATGTGGAAATTTAGCATGGCGAGATGTTTCAAGAACCAAATGGGTTTCCTACCGAGAGGGAAATTCAACATGAGATTCAATTACAACAGGATGTTCCACTTCCAAACATTGGTATGTATCACATGTCAATTTTGGAGAGCTTTGAAATCAAGAAGAAAATTCAAGAATTTCTGAACAAAGGTATCATACGCCCATCTACTTTTCCATCTGTCTCACCAATTGTTTTGGCACCAAAGAGGGATGAGACTTGGCACATGTGCATAGATTTTTGTGCACTAAATAAAATCATGATAAAGAATCGCTACGCATTCCCACACGTTGATGATTTGCTAGATCAGTAAAGTATGCAAGATATTTCACTAATTTAGACTTGAAAAGTGGTTATCATCAAGTTATAATAGTTGAGGAATACATTTGAAAACTTCTTTTAAAACAAGACAAGGATTGTTTGAGTGGCTAGTTATGTTGTTTGGTCTAACAAATGCTCCAGCTACTTTCATGAGAGTCATGAATGATGTAATTAGAAAATTTATAGAAGACTTCATTATTTTTTACTTAGATGAAATACATATATTCAAAAAATCAAGAGAATAATACTTCATGCATGTGAACAAGGTACTTGATGTCTTGGAAAAAGAACGATTATTTTTAAAGATGTTGGGGTGTGAGTTTGGCAAGGCTTATTTAGTGTATTTGGGACAAATTGTTGGAGGAGGTGAGTTTAAGATCGACCCTTCCAAAGTAGAGGTCATTCTGAATTGGCCCAAGCCCAATAGTTACAGAGGTAAGAATATTTCTTGAGGCAGCCCAATATTGGAGGAAATTCATTCCTAATTTTTCTTCCATTGCAACTCTGTTACATGGATTGAAAAGTGTTAAGAAATTCTTCCATTGGCGAGATATGCAACAAAAATAATTTTATGCTTGAAAGAAAAATACAATTTCACTGGTATTGGCTCTTCCAGATCTTAGACAACCATTTGAGATCCAAACCGGATGCAAGTGATTATGCTATGGGATAAGTTCTCATGCAACATGGTAAGCCTATTTTGTTTCATTCTGAAATTTTTAATGGAGCTGTGACTAGATATGCCACCTATTACAAAGACTTATATTCATTGGTACAAATTGTAAAGAAATGTAAGTGCTATTTGATGGGAAAAGAGGCCATTATCGATACCGACCATCAGCCATTGCAATACTTAAAATCATAGTCAAAGTTTTAGCAATCAAGACATTCAGATGGATGGGATTTCTACAACAATTTCATTTGGTTATCAAGTACAAAAAGGGAATTTGCAATAAGGTAGTTGATATTCTCTCTATTCCTATTGTAAATTCATCTATTATACTCAAGTACAATTCAATTATGCATGAAAGTTACATTAAACAATATTCATATGATAGTGATTTTCAAGATGTGTATGAAAGCTTGAGTCAAGGAAACTAAAATTAAAAGTTAGATTACCATGTGCATACTAGTTTGTTGTATCACTTGGGAAATTGATGTATACCACAGGGAGAAAGAAACAGTATCATAATGGAGGAAAACACATCAGTGATTACTGGATATTTTGGTGTAGGAAATATAGTAGTGGATCTCCAAAGGTGTTGTTATTGGCCACACATGATTGATATTGTATCTCGTTTTATTAGAGGATGTTATTTATGTGAAATATGCAAGCCTATTAATAGGAAAATTGGATTTTACACTCCACTTATGGTTCCTTCACATCCTTGGGAGAGTATCTCAATGGATTTTGTAGGTGGTCTTCCTATGTCAAGAAAGGGTCATGATACTTGTATGTTGTGGTACATAGGTTCAGCAAAATGTGTCTTTTGATGTGATGTAAGAAAAAATTTATAGCCAAACAAACTGCTAATATTTTCTTTCGAAATTTATGGGTTCATTTTGGTCTTCCTACTTCTATTGTAAGTGATCGGGATTTCCAATTTGTTAGGAATTTTTGGTCAAAATTATGGGACATTATGGAAAAAAAGTTGAAGAAGAGTACAACATGTCATTTGCAAATAGATAGTCATACCGAGATGGTCAACATGAAAGTCATTCATATTCTTATAGGCTATTGGAGTAAGCATCCTAAGTTGAGGGATGAACAATTGCATTACATTCAACATGCACACAATAGGGAAAATAATTCTTCCACGAACACATCGCCATTTGAGGCATGCCTTGGGTACTCGCTAATATCGCATTTGGAGTTCATATTTGAGAAAGATGTCACTATATATGATCATACTGACATAGATAACGCAAGGAGGTTAATTGAGAAAATTTAGTTGATACATCACACAGTGAAAGAGCAACTTCAAAATATTCAAAGCATCTACAAGGCAAAGCACGATAAACACCGTGTTGATCACAAATTCCAGGTTGGAGATTAAGTTTGGTTTTATATCAACAACGAAAGGTTGCAAGGGGAAGGTAAAAATATCAAGTTGATCTGTTATGGTCCCTTTAAAATTTTGGAAAATATTGGTACTAATGCATTCAAGCTAGATTTGTCTCCTTATATGAAAATATATTATGTCGTTAATGTTGACAATTTGACATTTTTTGAGCCTCTGTTTGATGATCAAGGAGATCATGTTTAGCTTCCATCAATAGATGACTTCTTAGTAGAATATCTTGATGAAATTCAACAAGATCTCATACTTGACAAAAGAATCAAAACTTCAAGAAGAGCGAATGTCAAATACCTTAGAGTGGGACTGAAGGGAAAAAATCCTTCAAAGGCCAAATAGATGGAGAGTGAAAGGGTGAGGGAGTTGTACCCTCACATGTTGAATAATTTATAGTATCTTTTGGGTTCCAAAAGGCTTCTACTGGGGAGGAATGATCAGAGGCTGAGTAATTAGCTAAAAAATGAAAGTGATTAGAAATTATCCAAACTAGAGCAATCAGATAGAGCACATCGCTAGGATTCTAATGCAACTCGTTTCATCAAAATCTGAGTTTCTATGAGTAAGTTATGGTATGTTGTTCTTTTTCTTGGACATGTAAAAATTGTGCAGAACGGTGACAGACTAATGACTTGGCAGTCAAGTTAGCACCTAAATAATATTTAGGGAATATTCTCCAAATTTTAGCGAGTGACATTGTGACAAGTGTCGGAATCGGATTCGCCAATATTTCTTGGTGAAGTTGAATTTTTCTCCTAATCCTAAGTTTGGAAGTATCTATGGTGGATTATTATGTTTCTATGGTGCATTTTTAGGCCAATGGAGAAGGGCCATGTGGTGCAGCCGGAGCCTTCCATGTGCCCCCCGCCCCCCACCTTGCCCCATGGCAGGTTGTATGGGCCCATTGTATTAAGAAAAGGTTCATATTGAATTCAAATTTTGCATATATATCTATATTAGGGAAAATTTTAAGGATGAAAAAGTATTTTGAAGGTTAAAAAATTGGCGAATCTCACTAGTCCCTAACGTGAAAAATATAAAATGTTTATTTATGTATTTGTAAAATTACTCAAATTTCTAATGATATTATATATATTGTCTATATAATGTTGGTGATTTGTAAGGTAAAATAATTTTATATTGTAAAATTTGGGCGCATCACTTTTTAAAAAAAAATGGAAATTGGCGAATCTTTTTTTTGGAAAAACCATGAAAAATTAACCCACCTGCGAATATTAGCCCCCAAAGTTTTCCGTGATATATATATATATATATATATATATATATATATATATATATATATATATATATATATATATATATATCACATACATTTTATTCCAATGTCAAAACCATAGTCATGGCGCAATATATATATAAAACACATATATATTAACAAAATACATTTTAAACCAATGTTTATAATATGGTGAGATCTGAAGTTTTTTGCAACAAATATTTCATGGTGGGGTCGGGGTCAAACCAACGAGCAACTGCCTACACTGCCAATGACTTACCACTATGCCTTCTACCGTGATCCTTACCCCATAAGGAGCTCACCACTATTTGAAGTTTCTTAAGCGCTGAGTTGGGGGTTCAGAGGGGGCCAGCCCTACGGGCCAACCCCCTCCCACATGTCTAAGCGTCGAGACTAGGAGCTAAAGAAAATTCTAGGTGAGTTTTAAAATAATTTTTAAAATTGTATTATTAACGATAATTCGTACGTTAACAACGATAATCCGAGATTAACGGTAAGTGCGGGTTAACACTTAACGCACCCATTAACCTCAATTAGCTCCTAATTATCGATAATTAACTGTGCATTTATGTTAGTGACGCTTTTGGCGCACCTAGTAAATTCGGTGGAATCTCCACATTTAGTGGAGTTAACTGGCGGAATTCAAGAATTAGTGAAGCAAAACTAGGAAATTTTTGTTTTTCCATATCTGAGGCAATTTTTGACCAAATTTGGCTCAGGAAGAGTCATTCTTGGAAGATTTTGATGTTTCTGGAGCCAATGGAGGAGGTTTCAAAGGCAACAGGAGACTGTAGACAACACTTTTGCACAATTGAAGCTAATAAAAAGGCCCACACTATGAAGCTGGACCAAGGAGATGTAGCACATGAGGGGCGAAATCCTTCATCAAAAACTTGTGTATTTTTCATTTGTTATTGATGCTTGTTGTGGTTTTATATGCTGTTGCTCAACATTGAGTTTCTTCAAGTTTAATGAATTGTCAATCATAAACACACGTATAATCCCTTGCATAAGGAGCATACCAAAGCACTTTCATGTTAATTCTGAAACTGATATTATCAAGACATTAACTGACAAACAATTTCATATCAAGGAGAGAGTAGTAGCAGTGTAGAAAAGGAAAAAAGAGAGAGAAAGAAGAAAAACCCCTATCAAGATGGAAAATATCACTTAAATGAAATCTCTCCATGTGTGAGTGTACGTTACTTTCATGATGGAAATACAAATGGAAATTTAAGTGAACATCAACATAGGCTTGACTTATTATTGGCATAAATAGATAGACTAAAAATTGCAAAAAACGACCTAAAGAAATTTGTGTAGATATGTGATGAGAGAAAGCATCAGTACAAGGATGTGATTGTAGAAGAGATGATGAATAGTCAGGGAAAAGAGAAAGAGGTACTATGTGAAAGGTTAGAGGTTAATAGTAACTCATCTAAAAGTGAGTTAGATGAAAACATGTTGTGTAAGTAGCTACAAGAGGAGGTCGTGTCTACAGAAAAGCCAAAAAAGTGTAGTAGAGGAAAGGCATCCATAAGGGATAATGAAACAATGCTAAAATGAACTACAAAAGAAGAGGCCAATAACAACATGGTTTGTAAATAAGAAAACAAAAATAAGGAGGAACATAACGAGCCAAAGGATAAGTGAAGAAATGGTTATTTGTAAAAAGGTCATTTCTTTGTAGAGATAAATTGTGGAAATTTGGAAGATATCAAAGGAGATCCTTTGCTCCTTTGAAAGATATCAATTATTTTTATTTCCATGAACTTGGGCGCATTGTAGCAGAATGTAAGACAAATAAAATTAATTTAATCAGAAAAAGATGCATCAAATAAGAAGGATCCCTCAAGGAATCAAACAAAGAATACATTCATTCACGAGATACACAAATCATTTCTATGGTTAATGTTCTCTATGCAATGAACTTGGACATAGAACTATTGAGTACAAAATATTAAATATAAATGAATAAAGAAATAACACACCACTTGTATCTTTAATTGACCATATAAAATTATTTTTTGTAGCAATATTGGTCATATGGAGAAAGAGTGCAAAATACTACATGCCCTAAAGAGTTATAGAGAGAAAGTAGAAGAAATTTCAAGAAGACCAGACAATGAGCCAAAGGGAAATTAAGACAACAATAGAAAGCAACCAACTAAATTATGGAATATGAAGAAAAATGAGTAGCTTGATACTTTTCTAGAAAAATGAGGTCATCATAGCCTCAAGGGGAGCTGCACACGAAAGCAAAAGAAGAATTCATTAGGTGTTATAGGAGAAACAACATCACGGGTGGAGAGGAGTCCAAATAGTAAAATGGCAATATACGATATATGTTGAATTCTATGCAATAATAATTTAATGAGAGGGATGAACATGAAGAGAATTAAATTCAAAGGCCAATAAGGACATAAAATGAAAATTATTTTTTTTAACAAAGAGAAAATGAGTCTTCATTGTAATATCCTAGATGTACAAGAAGAAGAGAAGAGTTGGTTAGTGTTCGTTAATCTTCATACTTCCTTAACCATGCTAAGAATTTATTATGACCACTAATTTTAAGTGTGAAACAAGAGACTACGACATTTAAAAATGATTGTATTGGACGCTTCATAAAGTTATGCCATATAGAGGAAATCGAAGGAAACACCATGATCAATCTCGTCCATTCTAACAAGCCTTCTTGAATTATTGAAGTATGAAGTGGAAAATAAACAATTTCTACTTATTGTTGACCATTCAGCTGGCTCTATAGTCCTATGGAATAAGTTGCTGATTATAAAAAAAAACCCACATATTTGACAACAGTAGAACAAAAGAAAACTATTCAGAAAGAGCACCACTACAACTGTTATTGAATAAATATTATCCCGGCTACAATGTCATTATCGTATAGCACATTGAGAGAGCTAGTGAAATTTTCAAAAGACAAGCAGATCAATCTTTACAGCAACTGAATATGAGGCTCGTTGTCGTTATATTGACAACAAGATAATGAATCCAATATCGATAAGTGATTATCAATGACACCAACGGCTTTTTCATGGAATTTGCACTCCACATGGAGAGGGACATAAGAAAAACCCTATCGTTCCTTTAAATAACTAATTTCGATGGCGCATTATAGGTAGGACAAAATTCGACTAGCACATAGGTGCGAGCTCTGTGCGCATGAATTTCAGAGTTCACTCGATGACAAAGTTGATATCAGCGGGGATGAAAATGGCGATGACGGTGATAAGGTAAAAATGAAAATGAAAGTAAATCCAGTCACGTGTTAGAAAATAATAATAAAAAGCATCACAATAAATGGCAATACAAACGGAGAGGTCAAGAGATTGAAAGATGAGCAGGAACAAGCCAGAAAGGAAACATGGTAGAGTGTGAAACATTAATGGCCCTGTATCACCTTTTGTCGAGCCAAGAAGATACGTCAAAGGACTAAAGGATCAAGGATTCACCTGAACAACCAAATATTTTTTTTTGTAATGCACTACATCGTGCAACAATAGAAAAATCTACATTTGCAGACAGTGGAATATTTTTCGACATTATGTTTTTAAAGTGGACAAACTCGAAATTGTCAAATTCATGACGAGGCAGTCTATCATCTGATTCCCACATTGTATTCCAAGTTCAATCACCAACTCCAAACAATACTACTGAAAACTCATAATGACTTGAAAATCTATAACGTTGATTGTTCTCTCTTCGTGCTATGATTCAATGCAGAATATAATGATGGATAGACACGCCAGTTACGAAAGTGGCATGCCAAAAATGAAAATATTTAATGATATGGATGTCACAATTTGGCTAACAGAGGTCTTTAAAAGGCGTTACAATTTGAATTCCAGAAGGGTATAATTAAAATGATATCAATCACTGATGTTTCAGATTAATCTTGCAAGTTTGAAATTCTAAAGAAGCATTGCAGTAGCAGGTGGTAAGACAATTACAAGAGATGCATTGCAGCATTACGTTTCCATTGTGAAGAGCTGAAACCTACATGATATAAAAGGATATAATGAGCATTATAAGTCTTTGTTAATACAAAGGAATTATAGGAAAGAGGATTTACAATTCTGAGTGGAAACCTCACAGTGAATATTATGATTGAAGGCACGAACCCTATCCCTGAACATGATTTGTTTGAGCCAGACCTCTCATAAATGGAAATTTTCAACGCACCACCATCGTTGAGCTAGAATTTCAAAACACCCTCGCTGATATTTTGGATGAATCCAAGGTGGTTTCAGTGTCCATTGATCGGGATTTGGATGGAGTAATCATAGGAATTCAAGATCACTCCAAAGAAGTGCACCTCAGGGAGACAGGTCTCAATATATAGTTTTTTTAACTATTTGGTTGACATCCAATGTTGAAAATATTAAAGTCACCTGCCGTGCCTTTGGGAAGGAAGAAAACGAGTACACAAAGGCAACAGAGTTTTGAGTGCACAGCACTCTGTATTTAAGAAGGATGATGGAGAAATCCGTAAGGAAGATTTAGATTGTGATGGGCTGCAGCCACAACAGCAGAGAAGAAATTGAATTCGTGATGGGTAGAGCCATTTTTGTCTACGGAGGAACAGACTTAATTAAAAACCAGTCATTTCGGGCTTTAAAGCCCTCAACAACCGCAATGTCTTGTTGATGAAGAGTTTGCTATGCGATGCGATCAAATCGCAATTGCAAATCGCAATGCATATATTATAATACACAAGTGTCTTGTTGATATGGCGGAGTTCTGCAAACTGAAATGGTTATATAAAACATACAACCGAAACATATATAATAATGCCCCCCCTCCCCCACAGCAGCGGAGGCCCGTGGGTCCACTTGACCATGTGGTGATATTTCAATGGAATCGCAAAGTTCCAATCGCAGGGATCAATTGGCGGTCCTTTGTTTTGTGCCCCGATCAAAGGCCGGACCCAATCACATGATATACCACAGTTGAATGGGCAATCGCATCCGGGCTCCCAATCGCAATCGGAAGCTCTTAAGTGTTGGGCCAAATTGCAATTTGAATTTGGCGGACCTGATGATCTTATATATTACAATTTATGCGTCAATCGCATCTGGTTGTCCAATCGCAATCGGAACTTTCCGGTTGATCGCACGCTTTTGTAATATATTGCGATTGGAGTGGCGGACCCGATCCATATTATAGGCCGGAGTTTATATGACCCATCGCATCTGATAGTCAATCGCAATCAGAGTTTTTGTTTGGTGCGATTGTTTGTTTAAATCGTGGACCCGATTGTTTTTATACATTGAATTTAAATGTTTTGACCGTGCGTTCAAAGTAGGGCCCGCATGTATTTTATTTTAAGTAGACTTTGTTTAAAGTCTTATATAGTTTTATGTAATTTTTTAATATGCGCGGCATATAAAAGCCAATAGGCCTGCGAGCCAATATATAGAATTGCATTGTTTTGTTTTCACACAGCAGCGCGGAAGAAATACACAGCGGTGTGGTTTTAACACAATGACAGAGTTTTTTTTTTTTAAAAGACAGGGAGTTATTTTGGGCACTGCGTCTGAAGCAGTCCTGCTTTTGTTATCCCTCTCCTAAGAGGAAGAATTTGCAACAGTTTATTTTTAAGTAATAGAAGTTCTCTTCAGATTGAGAAACTTTGTCTCCTGTCAAAAGAAATTTATATTTCTCTGTGTTGTAGAGGAGAGCTTATTCTCTCCATTTGGAATTTTCAATATTCCAACATGGTATTGGAGCTAGTTCAGGCTCTTTGAAGGTTTCTAAGAAGCTGAAGAAGAAGAATACTTGTTGCAGCATTTTCTCCAGCAGAGTGAAAGCCTAACAGAAGTCAAAAAGTTCAGGTATTTCTCAAAGAAAAAAGAGCTGTTGTTTATTGTTTAAAAGAGTTTGTTCTTTCAAGAAAAGGAAAGACAGTTTGTTTAAGTGTAGAGTTCAGTTTAAGAGCAATGGCTGGATCAAGCACATGAATGAACATTGGAAATGTTCAGCTTCCACATTTTAATGGAAAAAATTATGATTATTGGGCCATTACCATGAGAGCCCTGTTTGTCTCACAAGACTTATGGGAACTTGTAGAAGATGGTTTTGTTGAACCAGCTGATGAGCAGGCCTTTAATGCCTTGACTCAAGAAGAGAAGGAAATATTGAAGAGAAATAGGAAGAAAAATGCTAAAGATCTCTTCTTATTGTATCAATCTGTTAATGAGAGTGTGTTTCCAAGGATAGTAGCAACCCAGAAATCCAAGGAGGCATGGGAAACTCTGAAAGTATCCTATCAAGGCATGGAGAAAGTTAAAACAGAAAAACTTTAGTTGTTGAGAAGAGATTTTGAAACTCTTTGCACGAAAGAGTCAGATAATGTGGACACGTTTTTTACACATGTGATTGGGATTGTAAATGAGATAAGATCCCATGGAAAAACTCTTGAAGAAAGAAGGATTGTGGAGAAACTTTTGAGGAGCTTACCCTCAAATTTTGATGTTATAGTAACCACCATAGAAGAGACCAAAGATCTCTCACAGTTCACAGTGGATGAACTTCATGCCTCGCTGATAACTCATGAATAGAGATTGAGCAGAGATGAACACTCATCTCCTGAGCATGCCTTCAAGACCCAGATGCCCTCAGGAAGAGGAAGAGGTCAAAGAAAAGGAAGAGGAAGAGGCAGAAGCCAAAATAGAGGTGGAAGGAACAGCCCTTCATATTCACACAGAAGGGGCAACAGTCAAAGTCAGAGCCACGGCCAAAGTAACAGCCAACAAGGTGGACATCAGCAAGGTGGACATGAACACCAACATGCTCATGGACAAAGGTATGACAAATCCAATGTCTAATGTCATTATTGCAAGAAATATGGTCACTATGCAAATGAATGTAGAAATAAGCAAAATGACATGAAAAATAAGCAGAATGCTAATGTAGAAAAAGAAGAAAAGAACCCAAGTAATGTGCTGTTAGCTTGTAATGTAGCACAAGATAGAGAACATGATGTTTGGTTCTTAGATTCAGGATGTAGTAATCATATGACTAGAAACAGAGCAATGTTTGCCAATCTAGATGAAGAAATAAAATCTGAAGTGACCACAGAGACTGATACTAAGATCTCTGTCAAAGGAAAGGGCAGAGTAATTATTCAAGCCAGAAATGGTGAGCAGAAATTTGTTCCTGATGTGTATTATGTTCCAGGTTTGAAATGTAATTTTTTGAGAATTGGGCAGCTGATAAACAAAGGTTACAATGTAATTTTCAAAGATGATGTGTGCACAATAAATGATATACCTCCAAGCAAGAAAATCATTGCTGAAATACAAATGACCAGCAATAGAATGTTTCCTCTCAAGCTCAACACTGACTTGAAGGGAAAAGGAAAAAGCATTGCAGCTGTAACACAAGAAGCCTTTCAGAAGGAAGCAAAGGATGAAAATTGGTTATGGCATCTGAGATTTGGACATCTCAATTTCGGAGGATTAAATTTACTACACAGAAAAGGAATGGTAAGAGGTTTACCATTGATTGAGAAGCCTGACAACCTATGTCAAGGCTGCATCTTGGGAAAGCAACACAGAGAAAATTTTCCTTCAGGGAAAAGCATAAGGGCGAAAGCACCTTTGGAGATAATCCACTCAGATTTATGTGGGCCGATGCAGACAACATCATTTTCAGGCAGCATTTACATGCTGACCTTCATAGATGATTTCACAAGAAAAGTGTGGGTTTATTTTCTGAAATATAAGAGTGAATTTTTTCAGAAATTTCGCCATTTTAAAGCTCTTGTAGAAAAACAGAGCGGACTGCACATTAAAGTCCTCAGAACCGACAGAGGAGGAGAATACATATCAAAGGAGTTTCTGCGTTTTTGCAGAGAAAACGGCATACACAAGAAATTTACCACCAGGTACACGCCGCAACATAATGGAGTCGTTGAACGGACGAATCGAACCATAATGGAGATGGTGAGAAGTATGCTCAAGGAAAAGAATTTTCCAAATGAGTATTGGGCAGAAGCAGCAAACTGTGCTGTATATATTTTGAATAGATGCCCCACAAAAGCTGTAATGAACAAGGTTCCAGAAGAAGCGTGGAGTGGCAGAAAATAGGGAGTCACCCACATGAGAGTTTTTGGGTGTGTTGCATATGCACACATTCTAGACAAATTGAGAAAGAAGTTGGATATTAAGGGGGAGAGGTGCATTTTCCTTGGATATTGTGAAGATTCCAAAGGATACAGACTATATAACCCATCCACAAAGAAGTTTGTGATAAGCAGAGATGTGAAATTCATTGAAGAGGAAGCGTGGGATGGAAGCATTGAGAAAACAGTCAATGTTAAAAGTTGTTTTTCTCATGATGAAGATGAGGGAGATGTGGTTGAAATCAACAATCCATCCGTTGTATAACCTCCAGCAGCGCAAGGACACCAAGGGACGCCTCAAGCGGTAGCTAGAACACCCTTGAGAAGAAGCGGTAGTGGTTCTCCAAGCACACCACATGGAGCAAAATTGAGTGCTTCATCAAGCACGGCTACACCAAGTGAAAGCGGAACAAGATTCAGAAGTCTTAGAGAAATTTATGAGCAAGGAGCAGCAAACGAAGGTATGAATTCCTTATTTTCTTTGTATTGTCAAGTTGATGATCCTATTCATTTTGAAGATGCTATTAAAGATAGAAAATGGATAGAAGCTATGGATGATGAAATTAATGCCATAGAGAAGAACAAAACATGGGAGCTGGTTGATCTCCCAGAAGGAAAGGAAGTCATTGGAGTTAAATGGGTATATAAAACCAAAAGCAATGCTGAAGGAAAAATAGAAAGACACAAGGCCAAACTTGTTGTCAAAGGATATAAGCAGAAGAAAGGTATTGATTATAAAGAAAATTTTGCACCAGTTGCAAGAATGGAGACGGTAAGAGCAGTGTTGTCCATAGCAGCACAAAACAAATGGAAAGTATACCAAATGGATGTAAAATCTGCATTTTTAAATGGAGTTTTAATGGAAGAGGTATATGTGGAACAACCTCTTGGATATGAGAAGAAAGGCCAAGAACATAAGGTCTGCAAATTGAAGAAAGCTCTTTATGGGCTCAAACAAACACCAAGAGAATGGTACAACAGAATAGATTCTTATCTATTGGAGAATAGATTTGAAAAGTGTGAGGGAGAACCCACCCTCTACATCAAAGAAAATGATGGTAAGATGTTTATTGTTGTTTTATATGTTGATGACTTAATATTCACAGGTAATGATGATTACCTTATTGAAAATTTTAAAACAGTCATGAAAGATGAATTTAAAATGACCGATATGGGTTTATTAAGATACTTCTTGGGAATAGAAGTGGAGCAAGGTGAGAAATGAATTTTTATATCTCAAGCAAAGTATGTGAATCAAGTTTTAGAAAGATTTAACATGCAGGAGTGCAAAGCTGCAATTACTGCCACAGTAATGGGATTGAAGTTGAGTAAAAATGACAGCAGCAAGGATTTTGATCCAAGTCTGTATAAAAGCATAGTTGGCAGCCTCATGTATTTGACTGCAACTAGGCCAGATATTATGCATGCTGTTAGCTTAATTTTCAGATTTATGGAGAAGCCAAAAGAAGCACATTGGCAGGCAGCAAAGAGAATTCTAAGGTATGTGAAAGGAACTAGAAGATTTGGTATTTTATATAAAGCTTCAGAAAATTCAGAATTGGTTGGATACACTGACAGTGATTGGGCTGGAAGTGTAGATGATCGGAATAACACTTCCGGTTATGTTTTTCATATGGGTTCAGGAGCCATTTCATGGGCTTCTAAAAAACAGCCTATTGTAGCATTATCTACAACAGAGGCAGAATATGTGGCAGCTACAACAGCAGCGTGTCAAGCAATTTGGATGAGAAGGATGTTGAGAAGTTTGTGCCAAGAACAGGTAAAGGGCACTATGATTTATTGTGACAATAGCTCAGCTATTGCATTGTCAAAGAATTATGTGTTTCACAAAAGAACGAAACACATAGAAACAAAGTTTCATTATATCAGAGAATTGGTAAACAATGGTGAAGTTGTCTTACAGCATTGTAAAACAAAGGAGCAATATGCAGACATTCTAACTAAACCATTGGGACAGAAGACATTTTAATTTTTAAGAAAATGCCTGGGTATGATGGATAACTCAGCAGCTGACTTTAAGGGGGAGTGTTGAAAATATTAAAGTCACCTGCCGTGCCTTTGGGCAGGAAGAAAACGAGTACACAGAGGCAGTAGAGTTTTTAGTGCACAACACTCTGTATTTAAGAAGGATGATGGAGAAATTCGTAAGGAAGATTTAGATTATGATGGGCCGCAGCCACAACAGTAGAGAAGAAATTGAATTCGTGATGGACAGAGTCGTTTTTGTCTATGGAGGAACAGACTTAATTAAAAACCAGTCATTTCGGGCTTTAAAGCCCTCAACAACCGCAGTGTCTTGTTGATGAAGATTTTTCTATGCGATGCGATCAAATCACAATCGCAAATCACAATGCATATATTATAATAAACAAGTGTCTTGTTGATATGGTGGAGTTCCGCAAACCGGAACGGTTATATAAAACATACAACCGAAACATATAGAATAATCGCCCCCCCCACAACAGTGGAGGCCCGTGGGTCCACCTGACCACGTGGCGATATTTCAATGGAATCGCAAAGTTCCAATCGCAGGGATCAATCGACGGTCCTTTGTTTTGTGCCCTGATCAAAGGCTGGACCCGATCACATGATATACCACAGTTGAATGGGCAATCGCATCCGGGCTCCCAATCGCAATCGGAAGCTCTTAAGTATTGGGCCCCATTGCAATTTGAATTTGGCGGACCCGATGATCTTATATATTACAATTTATGCGTCAATCGCATCCGGCTGTCCAATCACAATCGGAACTTTCCGGTTGATCGCACGCTTTTGTAATATGTTGCGATTGGAGTGGTGGACCCGATCCATATTATAGGCCGGAGTTTATATGACCCATCGCATCTGATAGTCAATCGCAATCGGAGTTTTTGTTTGGTGCGATTGTTTGTTTAAATCGCGGACCCGATTGTTTTTATACATTGAATTTAAATGTTTTGACCGTGCGTTCAAAGCAGTACCCACATGTATTTTATTTTAAGTAGAATTTGTTTAAAATCTTATATAGTTTTATGTAATGTTTTAATATGCGTGGCATATAAAAGCCAATAGGCCTGCGAGCCAATATATAGAATTGCATTGTTTTCTTTTCGCACAGCAGTGCGGAAGAAATACACAGCAGTGTGGTTTTAACACAGTGACAGAGTTTTTTTTTTTAAATACAGGGAGTTATTTTGGGCACTGCGTGTGAAGCAGTCCTGCTTTTGTTATCCCTCTGTTAAGAGGAAGAATTTGTAACAGTTTATTTTTAAGCAATAGAAGTTCTCTTCAGATTGAGAAACTCTGTCTCCTGTCAAAAGAAATTTATATTTCTCTGTGTTGTAGAGGAGAGCTTATTCTCTCCATTTGGAATTTTCAATATTCCAACATCCAAATCAGTTAAGAGAAAGCTTGGTTAAAGAATGTAATCCCAACCACCTGCTAAGTGTCGAAACTATCCGTCAAAGTGTCTAGTTCAGTTTTAGTTACTCCAGTTTAGTCGAGTTACAATACAATAGAGTTATTTATTACTGTTGTTTCCAATGTAATCCTATTTAACTAATTAGTAATTTTGAGAAGAGCAATCCTCTGCTCCAGTTTTTCGCTCTCATACTTTGTGATGGTATCAGAGCTAGCTTGCATAAACCTCCCCAGAGAGCAGCGACAAATCCAATTTGGAACAGTAGAGAAGAGAGGCGAGCCTGCATAAAACTCTTTGATAGAGCAGCAGAAGTTTGAGGAATGTAGAAGACGCCTCGTGAGAAGAAACTGAAGAAGAAAAAGCCAGACCAAGCTACTAAAAGTGCCAGCAAAACAAATAGAAGAAATCCCTAAAAAAATGTTTTTTTGCTTCAATAACACACTATTTTAAAAGTTTCTCAATGTTATTCTTAGCACACCCCTTGTTAACAAGCTCCGCGTTATAACGTGGGAGCCAGAGCTTTCAGCGGCGTTAACAGCTGCACCCAGAACAAAGGTTCCATTGTCCGCGTTAAGGTAATTTGTTCAGAAATACAGATCCGTCATGGTCAAACGCATTCAAAGGATTTTTAAAAAGTTAAATGCATGAAGGTATCTTTTCTTTCAATGGAATTCAACGTGACTTCAAAAAAAGCCATTAAACGTTACTTTTAAAGGTTTTAAAGGTTTTATCTTAAGGTATTTATGAAGAAGAGGAATCCCTTTTATATGAATGAAGAATTGTTTTTTTAAAGGTTTTTTTTTTTTTAAACTTCAAAATTTGCAAAGGAAAGAAGTCTATTTTTTAAGAAAAGGGATTTTAAATTTTTTTTTTTTGGCATGAATTTTTAAAACAGTTATTGTGAAGAATTCGTAACGAGGCATTCAAAATCTTAACGGAAAGTTTTTTTTTTAAGTTTTTTTTTCTATAAAAAAAAACTTAAAATGTGCAAAAGTTTTATAAAAGGAAACGAAAAGGGCTGCAATTTCTTAAAAAAAGGATATTTTTAAGTTTTTTTAAAGGAGATCAGATTTTGTTGAGAAAAGGATTTTTTTTTTGGAATTTAAAAAAAAAAAAAAACTTAAAATTGTGAGTGTGAAAGCCTTGTAAATGTGATTTTGTAGAGAGATATTTTTTGAGGAAGAAATTTTTTTAGAAACAAGGTATTTGCTGCATATGTAGACTCGTTTGTTTGTGGAAGCCAAGAAATGAAGTAATGGGAAAAGCCAAGAGGCTAAAGCAAAAACGAAAGATGTTCGAGATCTTCTTAGATCTGGAAATAAAAAGGTAAAAAGACGACTATGCATTAAAATGCATAAAATAATTTGTCGATGACAGCATTATCCCTCTGATCTCAGATGCCCAGACAGCTAAGGAGGCGTGGGATACCCTTGAGAGATGTTTTGGTGCAAAGGGGTGAATTGAAGTTGAAGATGAAGGTGGATCTGTAGCAGCAGATCTACATCGAGATGAAGAGTTTGTTGAATCTCACTGTGCTCAGTCACAAGTGGATGATGTGTGGGAAGAAATTGCAGAAGCAACAGAGAGAGAGAGCACGAAGATGCTTGTGAACCCCACTGTACATAGCTACATGTGGACGATGATTTGATGATTCCAGCAACGGAGCTTGCTGACGAAGAATTGATGATACCAACAACATGGCTTCCTGACGAAGATATGCCGATTCCAGCAACAAAGCTTGTTGATGATTATATGGCGATTCCAGCAACTGAGCTTACTCATGATATGCTAAATCCAGAGACTAATATTGTTGGTACAAAATTTGATCAAGATTTATTGGCTAATGATGAATGATTGCAGATGATGCAACGAAAACATGATATTGACATGATGCTATTTGGTGAGATAACCCCACTTCAGTTAGTGGAAGACAACCTGTTTGCAGCAACACAGGTTAGTGAAGAAGAGACAGAGAAAAGTATAAAGACAAAGATAGAAGCAGAAGAAGAGAAGGAAGAGGCAACGAAGGAAGTACAACAATGGAAAGCTCTCATTGCAGAGGAAAAGGAAGAAATAGAGAAAGAAGCAAAGACAAAAACAAAGAAAAAAATCTGCAAAGAGAAAGCGAAAACAGAGAAAGAGGTAGAGAAGGAAGTGCAACAGCAAAAAGCTCTCATTGTAGAGAAAAAAGGCGAGAACCAACGTCGTTTTGCAAATATTTTTAATTATAACAATGATTTTTAGTGTGCAGATACACAGATTGATTATGAAGAAGAGCTAAAGGTTATTGAAACATGACTTGCAACACCATGTCTGGATGATATCTACACACAAGATGTAGATATGAATGATGAAGATGACATGCATGAAGAACATGTAAATGAGATTTTCAGGTATTGGAGTTTTGAAGAAATAAGATATTATTCTAATCTTATGTTGCAGTAGATAGATGATAAAAAGCGCACTACAGAAGACAATATGTAGCAGCAACCCACATTTCTTGAAGAAGTCCAAGACATGCTTAGACAACCTGGAACAGTAAAAGACCTATACCAACAAATGAAGAAACAGAGGTTTGAAGAATAAAAAAAGAAGAAAATGATGAAACAATTTAGACGCTACAGAATCTGGAAAAAGAGAAGAAAAATAAATCTAGTTGAAAGTAAATTTTTTAAATTGTAAGCCTCGCTGAAACATAGACCAGCAGGTATTTGAATTAAATTTTTATGTGGTTGAAATTAAAGGGGAGTGTTAAAGAATGTAATCCCAACCACCTACTAGGTGTCAAAACCATCCGTCCAAGTGTCCAGTTCAGTTTCAGTTACTCAAGTTTAGTTGAGTTTAACTCCAAACATTTATTGTTGATGTTCTCATTGTAATCTTATTTAATCTATTCGTAATATTGTGAAGAGCAATCCTCTGCTCCACTTCTTTTCAGTTTTTCAATTATTTTTCCAGACTTTTTTCTTTGTTTAGCTTGATGTCCATGCTTAACGTGGCTTGAAAGGCATGCCCAGGCCATACTCATGTGCATAGAAGATGATTTGCAATTCATGAGAATTTTTTGAAACTGAAATAATTATGTTGAGAAGCGTTAATGAGGGCTATTATTCTCTTGAAATAATGGAAGTGCAACTATAGTGGCTCCATGATCGGTTGGAAAATTCTTTGATGCATATCCTAAGGTGTTGACTTTGGTGATAAACTAGTCAGAAGCAGAACTATTTGAATAAGCGCTTGCTCGTGTTAAGCATTACATTGGGGCTGGTGCATCTCAATGGGATTCAGATGATAATGATATTGATTTAGAAGTGGTAGCATAATTTGTTCCAGTCAATCTTCGCTACCCTCTAAGTGTATCAGCCCTTCTCTTTTATGGAAGGCACAGAGAAGTTATCATAATCGATATTTAAATAATCGTTATTTTTTGAGCTTCTTGAGAATGGTTTGAGTAGATGGTTATATTATAGAAGTCGTAGGCACTATATGCAGGTCTCACGGATACCATTTATGCCTATGGTTCCAAAAGTTTATTTTTTCTTCCAATCGCTTATTTGTTCTACCAATCGAATCAAATGGCTTCACCATTGAACCACACCCTCATTCGTCTTTTAAGGAAAAAGTTGAGATGAGGTCGAGGAAGACGGTCACAAGAAAGTTCAGAAGGTATGAGGTGTGTAGGAACATTGGCGAGGGAACCTTCGCGAAGGTGAAATTTGCCAAAATTTGGAGACCGAAGAGAGCCATGGCCATGAAAGTGCTCGACAAAGGCACCATACTTAGGAATAGAATGGTAGACCAGATTAAACAGGAAATATCTTTAATGAATATTATGAGGCATCTGAATATCGTTTTCTTGCATGAGGTTTTAGCAAGTCGGACGAAGATATATATTATCTTGGAGTTTCTCACAGGCGGTGAATTATTTGATAAATTTGGCATCTCAATATTGTTTGATTGCATGAGGTTTTAGCAAGTCTGACGAAGATATATATTATCTTGGAGTTTGTGACAGGGGGCGAATTATTTGATAAAATTGCTCATCAAGGAAGGCTCAATGAGAGTTCACGAAGATATTTTCAACAACTTAATAGATGTTGTTTATTATTATCAGATCAAATGTGTTTATCATAGGGATATGAAGCCTAAAAATATTCTCCTGGACTCTTGGGTAAACTTGAAAATTTCATAGTTTGGAGATGGACTGTTGCACACAATATGTGGAACACCAAACTATGTAGCACCTGACGTTCTTTGGCGCAATGGTTATGATGGTGCAACATCAAATATCTGGTATTGTGGAGTAATAATGTTAATGGCGCTATATCTTCCTTTTGATGAGGCTGATCTTATGCGCCTATATATAAATATAAATGAAACATATGTTTCTTGCCCAAACTGGTTCTCTCCTAATGCTCGGTCCCTAATATCTAGAATTCTTGATCGATATCCCTAGACACACATAAAAATCATAGAAATCTCGGGAAATGAGTGGCTTAAGAAGAATTATATGCTTGTGAAACTTTATGATGATGAGAAAGCCAACCTGGATGATGTACTTGTAGCTTTTAATGATGTAGAGGACGAATATGTAATTGACCAAAAAGAGGAAAAATACATAGGTCCATTGGTGAAAATTCATTCGTGTTGATAAAATTATCCCAAGGGATTAATCTATCAACATTATTTGACAGGCCATAGGATTATGTTAAGTGCCAAACATGGAAAGGGTCTCCCTATATTTATTTCTCCCCTCAAAGCTTATGTTGTTTCTACGCACATGGAATCCTTCAATGGACCGCACTTGGAATCGTATGTTATCCCTACACTAGATCTATTAATTTATACATGGAGAAGAAGCTATCAGCATTATTTGACAGGCGACATGATTATGTTAAGCGCCAAACCTGGAAAGGGTATCCCTATATTTTTTTTCTCTCCTCAAATGCACATGGAATCCTTCAATGGATCGCACTTGGAATCCTATGTTATCCCTACACTAGATCTATTATTTTATACATGGAGAAGAAGCAATGCAATGGTATCATGTTGGCACTGTGAGTATCTCACAATGCAATTCATTTAACAATATGCTGTGTGTTTATTATTTGAGAGCATATTATTTATATTGTTGAGCAGTCCCACATGTGTTCCCACTTGTAATGTTAATTGGAGATTTGGCTTTTTTCTTTGGGATCATAGCGGAGAACAAGAAGCCTTCACGTGGGACCCTTATGTAACGAAAATACATCAGCATCTGCAAACACCCACATTATTACACTATTGCCTTGGGAATATTTTCTGTCATATTCTTATTATTATCATTGATTTTTGGTGGTATATCCACATTTTGTCCCTACAACGGTAAGGTAGTGACTGCGTATCCTTTTCAAACAAGTCCCACTCTTATTTCCTTTCCTGTTATTATTGTGGCTCTCTTTGTCATTACAGAAGGCCTCGTAATGTGGGCTACCATAAAAAAAGATGGTTACTTTTATTGCAATATCAGATTATGATTCTCTTACTGACATTGAGAGAGTATTATATCATTTTCACCATACTTGATTTAAATATAGAGATATTGTATTTGTTATATGTTACGATTTTGTAGATGCTTTTGGTCCTTAGGTGCCAATGTGATATAATATGTTTATTTCCCATGCTAGAAACACATAGAAAGCTTATGGTTCGGAATTTTGCACATTGTTGACCCTCAAAGAGTATCAAAGGTGACCCACAACCAAACTTGAAAAAATTTGATTGTGAGCTCCATATAATTTTATCTACAAAAATTCATGATTTAAAATTGTCTTCTAACAATTATTTGTATTTAGGTCGTTTCATGTTATAAAATATCCAAAAACATGCAAGTAAACCACAAATTTTTTGAAGAAAAGTGAGGTAAGGAGAAATTATATGTGGAGAGGGAGGATAAATGTTTTTCCGTCAATTCCAAAAGGGAAGATTGATGGAATTTTTGTCATTGATGGCAAAGGAGGATGAGCATGTAAAAGGAATGGCAAAGGAAAAACAAAGAAATAGGAGAAGCAATGGATACACGAGCATTGAAGGTACAGAGTAGTAGAAAAGCAAAGGAGACGTATCATGTGATATGAAATGGTGATATTTTTCCAAGTTTACATATGCTTAATTTCGTATTGAACTATTGATAATAGAACAAAAGGGGAAAAAAATATCATGGCATAGTTGGTGTATCCAAATATTGTTGAAGCATGTACCTAGTTTCGGCCTTCATAATTGTACTTGAGTCATTATGAAATATATTTATCAAAAGAAAGAAAAATAAAATATTTATTAAAAAAAATGACTTATAAAAGAACTTGTTTCATGCTCGGTTCAATTATTTTTCGGTCAAATCCTCCATTGAATGCTTTTAGGGTTTATGTCAAGTGTCTCTGCCCATGTATATTGTAAAGAACCGTTGTTGGGAATTATTTGTCAAAGAAAATATTTATTTTATTGTAATATAGGCTCCGTGCACCAAGTCGGCCTCAATCTGTAAAAGTCGGCATAAACTAGGTAGGTGAATAAATATATAAAGGCAACAACTTGACGTCATTTGTCACTCCCTCACAACAAGTTCGATTTGGAACTTATGGGGCCAAAAAATGTGTGAATTTGAAAGAAGAAGTAGAAAAAGGACAGTGAAGCAGAAGGATGTCTCTTGAAAGCATAAGAAGTTGAAATTATCTCTCTTTTTCCCAAATGTGTGAATTTGTGAAGCTATTGGAGGGGCGAAAATTTGCAGTGGTAAAGATGGGCCGAAATTTTGTACATATGGTGAAAATTTTGTTTGTTGGAAAGTTGAATATCTAGATTGTTACTGGGGAGAAGCTTCTCAAAAAGAAGAGACTATTCAAGTTTGTTAATCGTCTTGGGAGGATAATTGGGTGGGAGAGGGAACTATCTTGGTCTAGGGTCTTGGTCTATCTCATTTGAAGTATTGGAGGAGGATTTCTTGGATGATTTTTCCCCTATATGGGGGTTTTAGTCTTCGATTACTGTGTACATCCAGTATCCTGATGGAAAAGGACCATATAAGAAGAGAAATATATTGTATAAAGGAATTATGTCAAAATAAATTAAGGGATTATATAAATTAAACAAATTAACTCGAAAAATAATGAATTCTACAGGTGGAGAAATTAGGGAAAAGTTTAAGGAAACTGAAACATTATCCATGAACATAGGAGTGGATGGAGTAAAGGAGAAACTAATTCCATACATATCAAAACCATATTTTTCTCAAGAAATGTATGAAGCTTTATCCAAATTATTCAATATAAAAAACATTGGTCAACTAGCAAGCCTCAAGAATGAACTAAGAACCATTAAGATGATGAAAGGAAATATTGTGGTGTCCTTAATTATAAGGATATATATAATTAGAGACAAACTTCAAGTAATAGATGAAATTATACAAGACAAGAAGCTTGTCATTACTGCTTTTCTTCGTCTATCGAAATCTCAGAGTACTTTTGCATTAGCAATGAATAGTTGGAAGGATACTTCAAGATTCGAATTTTTTTTGAATGCATGCAGTGAAAAAGAAGACATAACATCGCTAGTAAACAAAAATAAGGAAGATGAAGGAGATACCATCTCAAATTCTTATTCCACTCATCATAAAAAGAAGCAAACCTTCAAGAAGTTCAAAGGACCAAAGAAGAAGGTTGACCTATCACAGATTGAATGCTATAATTTCCATAAGATGGATCATTATAAAATACATTTTTCTAATAATACAAGGAATAAAAGGAGAGATAGACATCAAGAAAATATTTACGATAAAGCGTGACCACCCAAGAAGAGCAAGATAAAAGAATAAAAATTCAAGGAATTATACTACTAACTCCTCTCTCTCTTATCCCCCTTAGTCTTATGCTTAATTTTTGAATTGCGTTCCTTTATGTTTTGATTTATAGAACTTGGAGGTATAATGTGCCTTGTTAGAACATTTTTCTAATTGTTTTGGTAAAGTTATAAGTATCCATGAAGATTGGACTAAGAGGTATCCCTCACCATTTTACAAAACATATGTATCTTAATACTTGTATTATATATTATGTTTTGTCCACCCCCTTACCAATATGTTTTTGTATTATATGGTATTAACCTTTCTCTTTATATATTTTTTGTTGAGAGGAAAGCTTGTTAAATTCTCAAAGGATATGGAGGAGACTTAAAAGAATAAACTTGAACAATCGAAGAAGTTTCATTACAATGGAAGCCCTTCAATAATTAATGTTCTAAAAGTTTTGAAAGGAAAAACTTAAAGGTATGTCTTGGATAATAAGATTTGTTAGAAAATTCTCTTCATACCAAAAAAGTATGTTTTCTTTTCTTTTAAAATTCTTTCTTTACATTACTGACATCGCTATGTCTATTTTATATATTTATATTTAGGGTTTGGAAAATTACGGTTTGTAAGCAAGACCCTTATATTAGATAAGTTGGTGTCCTATGAATGAAACATTGTGTATATATTCATTTGTATCATAGAAATCCTAGTCTGAATGAAATTGTTGTATATCTATCTTAAATTCTTTAATGTTTTTATTTAACTTATTGACATTGATCTGAAATGTTAGTGCATGAATTCCTAGATATGTATATTAGATGCTCATGGTTTGTGAATTCTAGGGCTTATAACAAAAGCCCTAGTAGAAGTTTCATATTCTAGGATATGGTGACATTATTTTTTATATAATCATAGATGAATTTGTCATATATTTCTAAAAATAATAATAAATCCCTAGATAGAATGAGACGTATTTATTGATTAAATTATTTTATGTTATAGTTTAAGGTTTGTAACAAAACGCTACAAAAAAGTTGAAGTTTATAAGTACGTGTCTCCTGCTGATTATGAACCTAACTAGGTTTAGGTATTTGATGTATAAACTCTAATGTTTCTATTACTGTATTTACATTATTCTCATACAGTTCAATTCATGATTTGGTATTTAATTGTATTTTTTCTTTAATTTGTGCATGTACATAATATTTAACATGATGAATATGGTAAATTAATGATGATAATCAATTTAACCTTGAGTTCATATGAAGGAATGATGTTGTGAGGGGTTTTATAATTTTATATAAGAATCAAGTAGTTGATCCCCATATGTTGAGAGGGAGCGTAGATAGAAGAAAATAATTCATATCCTCGGTTGCGAGGGAGGGAATATTATGATAGTATTGATGGATACCTTGAAGACTAAATTGTATAGTGGCTGAAATTACCAGAATGCATTGAAGATGTATTGATGTCGTTGAAGAAATGAAATAAGAAAAGCTTCTGACTAGTTGCATTGAATAACTTTATATAAGTGGCATGAGGATGATTGAGGACCTGTAAGTTTTATGTTTACTTGTATATATATATTAAATAATTTATTGTTGACTGGGGTTTTTGTTTTCCTCTCCATAAATAGGTTGAACACTTTGGAAGCATTCTTGGAGAAATGGATATATAGAGATTATTAGGGAGAGTTGAAGCATCTAATTCAAGATACATGGGAGGACATCTGGCTGAAATATGTGTGTTTGATGTCTAGATCCTAAAGGGGGAGGGCGATTTTGGCCTTAGAACTATGACATTGGATACACACCTAGATACATGAGTTTATGTTTAGTTAGTAAGCCTCATGGTGCTTAGAATCGCTAAAATATTTAGGCCATCCTATCCCACCCAGATAAATTACCCTAGTTAGGAATTTAGCCCATAGCACTCAGTGTCCTAAAATATTCATAGATCATTTTTTTATATTCCATGTACCTCTATAGATATAGGTAATTATGAATACCTCCATAATTAAAAGGGGTGTTGAAGAATCTAACTAGTGTTGGCCTTCATAATTATACTTTAGTCATAATGAAATATATTTATCAAAAGAAATATTTTCTTTATTAAATAAATTGACTTATTAAAGAATGCTTTTCATGGTTGGGTCAAGCATTTTTAGGTAAAAGCCTTCATTGAGCAATTCTAGTGTTAACATGAAGTTTCCTTTTTAATCTCATATTGTAAAAAACCCTTATTTGGAATTATTTGTAAAAGAAGAAATATATTTTTATAGTAAAATAGGTCAGTTATGCCTCCTCCACCAATTTAGCATCAAACTGGACAAGGGGGCCTAAACCCAGTAGCATAATCACTATATAAATGCAACAAATTCACCTCACTTATCACTCACTCACAAGTGTGCACATCGAGGAAGAAGAAGAGAGAAGATAATGAAGGAGAAGGAGGTCTCTCACAAGCATAAGAAGTTAAAATTATCTCTCCTTTTCCCACACGTGTGAAGATGTGAAGTGTGTGTAGGGTCAGAAATATGTAGTGTGGAAGGTGAGACAACATTCTATAGCTAGGGTACAAATTATGCTTGCTCAGATGTCGAATTTCTGGATTTTTTCTTGGAAGAGGTTGCTAGACAAGAAGAGACTATTAAAATTTCCTAAATAATATTGGGAGGCTGAGTTGGTGGAGGAGAAAGTTCTGTTGGTGTAGGGTCTTGGTCTACCTCATTTTAATTATTGAAGGAAATGTTCTTAATTGGGCTGTCCCCTATATATGGGTTTTAACCCTAGTTGAGTTCCTCAATCTAGTTTCCTTGATCTTTGTGTTTTGATTTTGGAAATTTCTTCATGAACTAATATAATATAAGAACATAAGAAAGATAAGAAGAACACAAGTAAATAAAAATTAATTATCAATAAGAAAAAATATATCTTCCTTTTTTATTTTCTAACAAAATGTTTGATTTGATGGCTTGCATATGTTATGTTCATGGCTTTATGCTTGTGCTGACGACTTTGATAAGTTATGATGAGCTGATGTGATGCAAGATAAATACATAATGAGTTGTGATAAATAAGTTAAAATACTTGGATAACATCATAGATATTTCTTATTTAGGAATTTTGTGTGATGCTAAATTGTTGTTTATCTAAATTATTGTGATGCAAGCCAAAGGAAGAACTCCATGATAGTAAAGGAGAAACTCCATGACAGAAAAAAAAAAAAACAAGGCTCAAGGTTATTGATTAAATTTCATGAGAAAAATATGGATTTGATCATATAGATGGATTTGGAGAGTGAATGTTGCATACATATTCTTGCATTGCATTCATATGATGTGTGCATATTGTTTGCATTAGAGAGTGCTTGCATTGTGTGCATGTTTTGTAATGTTATAATGTTGAACTTGGAATTACGTTGATATTGGTGTACCTAATCATTATAGATGGTTGAAATAACATGTGGTGGAGAATTTATTTTTTTGTTCCAATATTCAAAATAGGAATTTTTTAGAAATGAATGAGTGGAAGACAAAGAGTCAATCTTGTTCACTTCATATTCTTATTTCGAATAAAAAGTACTAGAAAACTATCTATTAGAGATTTGGATATTTGTGAGATTTGGTTCAGGTGTTATGAATTAGTTTCCCAGAACATTTTAAGATTATTTGAAGTATATTTGAAGGGAAGAATAGTCATGGATGAAGAGAGAGATATGCAAACTTGATGACCAGGTATATCATTAAAACTTTGTTTCTTGTTTTCATAAGGGGATTGTAGTATCCTTTCAAGTAGTGGCTTGATAAATATTAGGTTGGAGCCTATTTTGGTAGGATATTGTTGGCGGTAAAAGTTACCTAAGGAAAGGGTTGAAAGCCTCAACATAGCATAGTAATACAATAAACAAAGCACACTAAAACAAGCATGCCAAACATAAAAATTATCGAAGTTGGATTTTGTGACGTACCCGAAGGTCCTACGTTTGATGATGTTCTCATAGGGTCAAAAATCGTTGCTTCCTCCAAGACAAGCATAACTAAAAGTCATTCACAAAGGCATATATATAATAGATAATTCAAGTTTCATATATAAAAAATACGTTACATCTTCATGAACATATAAAGTATTGTTCATGAGACAATAACATATTAGGAAGGAGACATGAGATTATTTATTTATTAACAACATTAAGTGTAGTAAATTTACAACCTAATATAGGCCAAAGGTAGCAACGAAGCCTTCCTCTAGATCCGTCCAACCCAAGCCACAAAGGAAACCTCTATAATAAGTGCAAGAAGGAATAAGTGTGAATATCAAGGAAGAAGAAGAGAGAAGATAGAAAAGGAGAAGGAGGTATCTCACAAGCATAAGAAGTTGAAATTAACTCTCATTTTTACATAACTGTGAAGCTGTGAAGTTCATGGAGGGCCAAAAATATGTAGTGCAGAGGCTAAGAAAAAAATTCTATAGCAGGGGTCCAAATTATATTTGTTGGGATATAAAAATTTTGGATTGTTGTTGGGAATAAGTTGTTGGACAATAAGATACTATTAAAGTTTCCTAAATAATATTGGGAGTTTGAATTGGTGTAGGAGGAATATCTATTCGTCTAGGGTCTTCATCTCTCTCATTTGAATTACTAAAGGGAGAGTTCTTAACTAGGTTTTCCACTATATATGGGTTTTAGCCCTAGCTCAATTCCTACATATGGTGTACTTTATCTTCTAGTCTTGGCTTTGGTAATTTCTTGAAGGATAAAATAAGAGCATAAGAAAGATAAGAAGAACACAAGGAAATTACAAGTAATTATCAACAAGAGAAAATGTCTCTTCCTTTTTTATTTTCTAACAAACCGTTTGATTTGATGGATTGCATATGTTTTTTTGATGGCTTGATGATTGTGTTGATGTATTTGATAAGTCATGATGAGCTTATGTGATGCAAGATAAACGCATAATGATTTGTGTTACATAAATTAAAATAATTGGATAATGTCATGGAGATTTCTTACTGAATAATTTGTTGTGATGGTAAATTGTTGTTGATCTAAATTATTATGATGTAAGGAAAAGGAAAGACTCCGGGATAGAGAAGGAAAAAATCCATAACATAAAAAAAAATACAAGGCTCAAGGTTATTGAGGAAATGGCATGAGGAAAATATGGCTCTGATCATATAGATGGCATTTGAGAGTGAATATTGCATACATATGTTGTGTTCATATTGATTGCATTAGAGGGTGTGTATTGTGTTCATGTTTTGTAATGCTATAATGTTATTTTTCGATCTATGTTGATATTGGTGTACCCAGTCATTATATATGATTGGAATAAAATGTGGGGGATAATCTATTTTTGTGTTATAATATTCAAAATATGAATATTTTGGAAATGAATGGGTGGAAGGAAAAGAGTAAATCTTGTTACTTCATATTATTATGTGGGATTCAAACTACAAGCGAACTATATCTTAAAGAGTTGGAGAATTTGTGAGAGTTGGTTTAGGTGTTATGGATTAGTTATCCAGAACATACGAAGAACGATTGAAGGACAGAAGAGGCAGGGATGAAAAGGGAGATATGCAAAATTGATGACCAGGTATACCATTAAATTGTTGTTCCATGTTTGAATAAGGGGATTATAATCTCCTTTCAAGTAGTGGCTTGATAAATATTAGGTTGGAGCCTGTTGAGGTAGGATATTGTTGGTGGGAAATTTTCCCTAAGGAAAGGGTTGAAAGCCTTAATGAAGCAGAATAATACAATAAACAAAGAGCACTGAAACAATCATGGCAAACCTAAAAAGTATCGAAATTGGATTTTGAGACATACCTGTTGGTCCTACATTTGATGATGTTCGCGTAGGGTCCAAACCCTCTTCTTCCTCCAAGATGATCATACCTACAATTCAATCACAAAATCATATATTTAATAGACAATTCAATCTTAATATATAAAAAAATTGTTATATCATCATGTACATATAAAATATTGTTGAAGAGATAATAACATATTAGGAAAAAGAAGTGATATTCTTTATTGATTAACAACATTAAGTGTAGGAAAGGTACTACCTTATCTAGGCTAAATGCACGAATGAATCATAACTCTAGATCCATCCAACCCAAGAAAAAAGGGAAGCCTCTATAATAAGTGCAAGAAGGAGTAAGTGTGAATATCAAGGAAGAAGAAGAGAGAGGATAGCAGAGGAGAAGGAGGTCTCACAAGCATAAGAAGTTGAAATTATCTATATTTTTCCCACATGTATGAAGTTGTGAGGTTCTAGGAGGGCCAGAAATGGGTAGTGTAGAAGTGAATCCAAAATTCTATAGCTGGGTTCCAAATTATGTTTTCTAGGATGTTGAATTTATGGATTGTTGCTTGGAAGAAGTTGTTGGACAAGAAGAGACTATTAAATTTTCCTAAATAATCTTGGGAGGCTGATCTGGTGGAGGAGGAAGGTATGTTGGTATAGCGTCTTGGTCCATATCATTTGAACTACTTAAGGAAGTGTTCCTAACCAGGTTTTCCCCTATATATGGTTTTTATCCCTAGATTAGTTCTACATCTGGTAGATTAACTCAACAAGAGAAAATGTCTCTTCCCTTATGATTTTCTAACAAACATCTTGATTTAATGGCTTGCATATGTTGTATTCATGGCTTGATACTTGTGTTGATGGCTTTGATAAGTCATGATGAGTTGATGTGATGCAAGATAAATGCATAATTACTTGTGATACATAAGTTAAAATACTTGGATAATTTCAAAGAGATTTATTATTGAATAATTGTTTGTGATGCTAAATTGTTGGTGATCTAAATTACTATGATCCAAGGAAAAGGAAAGACTCCATGATAGAAAAGGAAAAAATACATGACAAAAAAAACAAAGAAAAAACTCAAGGTTATTGAAGAAATTGAATGAGGAAAATATGGCTTTGATCAAGTAGATGGATTTAGAGGGTGAATGTTGAATACCTATTCTTGCATTGAATTAATATCTTGTGTGCATATTGTTTGCATTAGAGAGTGCTTGAATTATGTGCATGTTTTGTAATTTTATAATGTTTCTTTTGGAATTATGTTCATATTGGTGTACCTAATCATTATAGATGGTTGAAATAACATGTGGTGGAGAATTTATTTATGTGTTCTAATATTTAAAATATGAATAGTTCAGAAATGAATGAGTGGAAGGAAAATAGTCAATATTGTTCACTTCAAATTCTTATGTCGGATACAAACTACTTGCAAACTATTTGTTAGCTAGTTGGAGAATGTGTGAGAGTTGGTTCAGGTGTTATGCATTAGTTACCCATAACATATGATGCTTATTTGAAGCATATTTGAAGGGAAGAAGAGGCAAGGATGAAGAGGGAGATATGTAGACTTTACGACCATGTATACCATTAAATTATTGTTCCTTGTTTCCATAAGGGAATTGTAGTCTCATTTCAAGTAGTGGATTGATAAATATTATGTTGGGGTTTGTTGAGGTAGGATAATGTTGGCGGGAAAGGCCCGCTAATGAAAGGGTTGAAAGCCTCAACAAAGCAGAATAATAAAATAAACAAATAGAATGGATACAAGCATGCCATACATACAAATTATTGAATTTGGATTTTGAGACATACTCAGATGTCCTACATTTGATGATGTTCTTGTAGGGTCCAAACCCTCTGCTTCCTCCAAGACGAGAATACCTTCAACTCAATCAAAAAATCATCTAGATAATAGATAATTAAATTTTCATATATAAAGTATATGTTAGATAATCATGAACATATAAAATATTCTTCATGAGATAATAACATATTAGGAACAAGAAATGAGATTTTTGTTTCTTTTCAAAATTAGGTGCAGGAAAGGTACAACCTAATCTACACTAAAGACACCAATGAAGCCTTCCTCTGGATCCGTGTAACCTAAGCCACAATGGAAAACTCTATAATAATTGCAGTAAGATTCTATATATGGATGATGAGCATCTCTAAAAAGGAAACCAACGTTTCCTAGAGACTCATAGTTGAGGAGGAATGCGAAAAAAAACTTGATCTGGGAGAATTTTGCTATAATGTCGCTATCCTTTCTCTTATCATAATTAGGCCTACTGAAGGGGTGTATATATATGACCCAAGATTTGTTATTTCAGTTAGGCCACAGGATCCTATACGTGGGATCATGGTGAAAACTGTAAAAACCACCCGAAAAATAGAATTTTATTTTATGTTTCCATATTTTAAAAGGTATGCATGGATATAGTGTGATGGGACCCGCGTATGTACGTGATTTCGTATGGGAAAAGTTGCGTATGGATTTTGAGATATTGTTTTTTTTATTATAAAGTCATATATTCGTGGAAAAATGGACTGCCTAGGGCCATACAAGAGCATCAGGTCTACAAGAGTGTTGAATGATGCTATAAAATATCCCCCCTAATATATGAGGTTGGAAATTAAATTTAATGGGAGAAACATATTAATAATAGAGAGATAATTCATCTGAAAATCCTGAAGAAGATCACCGCATTCCATCCCATAGAATACCTATTGCAGGATTTAAAAATAAAACTCATTTCTGAGGCCAACATACCATGCTCATAAGTAGTAAATTGTTAGCCACAGTGTCATGAAAATAATCATTAAGTAAAAAATATTCAAAATAATTAAAATTGTAAATCTTCGATTAATTATAAAATGTGATTGTTACTCAAAATTTGTATTTTATTTAGATCTAGTTGGTTGAGAGACTCTCTCCAAATATCTAGGATGCTAGATTAGTGTATGGTTGAGATACTTATTCAACCAAGGTGATTGAGTGTCTAAGATAGATTTGTTGATCAGTGGTTGTCATTTATGTCAACCCAAGGAACACGAGGGGCTACCACCATCTTGCATAGGAATTTTGAATTTACAAATTATTCTATTCTGAGCCAAGGATATTTTGGATGGTTTCTACTTATCGATATGTTTCCATTAATATATGGCATGCCATGTAATTCTTGGCGGTTTGAGAGATATTCGTGTTTGAAGTTAGTAACCCCAGTTAGTGGGCTAAAACCCCATAGGGTTGTCGCATGATACTAGTCATTGGTCATGGTCATTAAATTGTCAATAATTAATAAATTCTTAGAGTCCTAAAATCCCTCCAACGTTCCCTTGTTGAATAGCCTCTCAACCTAAGAATTTATATAAATTGTGACCCTCATATCCTCCCCATGTAAGGAGTTCACTGCTTATAACAGGTCATCGTGGCATTTTTGGTATACCTTTTTGTCTGCGAAGCTTCAGATGCTGAAACGAAAACCCCATTGGGGTAAAATCCTGATGTAGCTCGTGTTTGACATTCAGATATTGGTTTGCTATATTTTTAGAGATATGAGCTGAGGAAGTTAGGATTTTTGCAAGCTCCCAAATTTCATGTCAAACATGTGACCTTGGGAGAATCATCTTAACTTTCTACATGAGATTTGGATTCAAATTTGCTAACAAGTGATAGAAAGAGGATAGGATTTAGTTTTTTGTGTATCATTTTCAGGACCAAAGGTTAAAAATATGACACGCGGCACTTCATACAAGTTTGCTCTATGCAACCAGTCTATAATGAGGTCGTCATAGGAGATTTGGCATAACTAATTATTGAAGAATACAATGTTTATCATACATACGGGGTTGGAATGAAGACTCATAGGGATACCATAAAATGAAATTTTAGACCTTAGAGATCTGAAATTACATATATATGGCAGATTCAATATCGAGCTTCTAGAAGACAAGAAAAAATATGCATTCAAGGGTCACTGCAGTAAGGACAACACATCAACGGTCATGGGAAGGAGGACACAATAAGAAAAATCACACACATACTAGAATGAAAATGAAACACCAAAGTACCATTACTTGAAGCAAGCACAACAATACCTGAGCAACTGCTACTGTTCAAAGAAGTAGTGTCAAGTCAAGTATTAGGTCATGTCAAAAGTCAGTATTGTAAAAATCATCATTGTAAAATTGTAAAAGAGTCAATATAGCTAGAGTTTGAGAGGCATTGTTGGGAGGTATAAGTGTCATTGTTGGATAATGCTATGGTTAGGTTGCAGGTCACAGTGTGAATGGGTGATTGGTCCAGTCCAAGAAAATAATTATGAATCATATTTTATCATAGATCATTGTCCTTGGTATAGGAGTCCACACTCTTGTCTCATTTATAATGACTTTAGGGTGGCAGGGAGGTGCTATGTTGGTGCATGAAGTCACCTACATGATGGAGCATGTGCACACTTCAGGGTGGTAGGTTGGTCTAGGATGACGGGGCGTCCATTAGTTGACTATTGAAGAAACTAGGGCATTTGGGAATCCTTCCACTGGGAGATGGAGAAGAATGATTTTCTAGAATTCTAGGAAGTTGTAACTTTCTTTATAGTTGGGGCTGAATATTAATTATAAAAGTGTTTAGTTGTTTTTGACTCGGAAGGGGGTTTTCCACCTAAAATTTGTGTGCCTATTGTTTTCTATTTTTATTGTTGTTACTGGATAAACATCAAGAATAATTGAATATTAACTAATGCTTTGAAAAGATTCAAAAAGTGCTAATTGATAAGAAATACTGATTCACCCCCCTCTCGGTATTTCCAAGGAGATGCACTATCTTCGGACATACTATTGATGCATTTATATGTTGTATGATTATCATTATTTGGTTGACAGAAATAAAATACAGGGAAGCTTTATGGATTTTCCACCATGGCTCATTTCTTTATTAATTTCATCTTTTCAGTTTATTAAATCATTTTTTTGGTACCAAAGAAAAGATATCTGACTGCTCAGATCATGTGACAAAGTTTCTCTTGCATAGTGCTCATGTGAAAATTCTATAAATGAAAAATCCATAACTGAATGGGGATCACCACATATGTAGCAACCAATTACCTTTCCGCAATTGAAAAACAGTTTCTTTAGCTGGTAATATCAATCTCCTCCTTTGCTAACCTTTCCATTGTAGGACGAAAGTGAACACTGCTAAAGTTAGTGGTAGAGCTTTTAGAATTACCAATATCTTGGAGACCATGGAGTTTTGTTGTAGGGGAACTATGTAGGGATATGATCCCTCCATTTTTCAGCACCCAGTCACATAGATCTGTGTCTGAGTGCTTCAGTTCAGGGGAATTTTCGGATATGTTTTAGTGGCATTCCGAGGTCAGCCTTTGATTCAGACTCTCCAGAATTTGAACCCCATGGTGTTTTGACATATTCAAGATTGCTAATTCCGTAATAAGAGGAGTCAATATGAGAGTTTGAGCTTCTAATTTTTGTTTTTAGATTCCTCCTAGGGATTTCGATTTGTGATGTTGATGGGAGCACAATAGATGAAATAGGGTTCAAACTTTGTGTTGGTGATGTCGATGACATGGATTGAGTTGATTATCATTGATCAGTTGTGATATGAGGATATTCATGGTGTCATTAAACCTAATGTGTGAAAGAAACAAATCAGATGATCAAGGAAAAGTCTGCAGCATGTAATCTACCTTGTGATTTTTAATATTAGGTACGAAACGATCGAATTGCATTGGAGCCCTTTCCATTAAATTTTACTTTATATAGGTCACATGTATACATTTTTTTTATATTATAGGTTGTGGCCATATTTTTAAGAGCATATAATTTTGAGACATTTTCCTCCCCATATGCTTTGGATGTTTTTTTTTTAAGTGAACTGACAATTAAATCATTTGAATAGTTGTTATCCTCCAAAACTTAATCTCCCCAACCATCATTCTACCATGGGCCTCATGCGGAAACATTTTTATCATGTTTATCCATAGTATAGCCCAAACCATTGTTGATTTCTTCTTGCAAAATCTCTTCGTTCATCATCAAAATCTTTCTTTCGTACATCTCTAAATCTACGCCATTATAGATCAAATTCAAATACCATTGGTCTCTTCCTCTAACGAGAACTAAATAAGGGCAGAACCACAAAGGGCCTTGTTTCCCTAACATGGTGCAACAGAGGCTCAGTATTATCCATGTTGGTTGAAAAAAAAATGTTCAACATCTTGAAGTTTCTCATCATTAGATAAATAAGCTGCTATTATGATTGCGTGAACATTGTTGATGATTGAAGGAACTTTTTTCCTTGTATGAAAAAGTGTACAACGTGAATCGCCGCCCAAAAAGAAAATAAATTCAATTCTCAGAATTTTTGGAGCGTGAGAAATTTAAAAGTCTCAAGATGAGAAAAAACACAGAGTATATAGGGTGCAAGGTATGAAATGATGGAAATAACATTGGCGGGTGCGAGATTGAAGGCATTCGCCCAAATATTTCTCGCACGAGAATCTTCAATGGCTCACATAACTCAAATATTAAGAATGCAGATTCCCTATAATATGCCATAGAACAAGATAAAGGTAAGGCACATCAATCTGTGGAATTTCCAGACAGCAAAAAAAGTCACGTAAAGTTTATAAATTTTGATTTTACAGCAAATAAGCATTAATAATTCCATGATATTTTGACTGAGAGCAATTACTCAAGTATGGAATCGATTTTATGAAATTTTATTGTGTTGGGAAGTAATGAATCATTTTCAATTTCCGTTGCAGCAATATCATCATAAACTTGTGGTACTAATTAGAATTGCGATAGAAAATTAAATGATATTGAGTTTTCATTGGGAAGTGTTGCCACAACTTTATAGACCAGTAAAATGGATCGATTTGTCAGTAGGAAATCTATGTTCAATTAAGTGGAGAAATAGAACAATGAAAGTTCAAAAATTAGACAATTCAATACGAGTGACCATGCGCATAAAGGGAATATAGATCTACGTGGAAGAAAAGTGTGATATCTGAATTGTACAATGCTGGATAAGCAAGAGGATTTTTTGCGTCCACATATTTCTGAAGGACTCGAGGCCTAAAGAAGGTATCTACATTATCTCTTCTCTCAAACCAAACAAATGCATGATGTGTGCTTTATACTTTTACACGCATTAAACTTAAGAGTTTTAAAATGAATGTGAATTCACCTTTTATAAAGTGATATCATAAATTCCCTTTTAAAAAAGATGATAAAGTAGAGTTTTTATGGAGGGAGAAGAGTGGTCATCAAAGTTTTATTTTTAAAATATGTGTGATAATGAGGATTTTGTCATGGAGTGAAAAGTTTTTTTTGGGGTGCGAGTTTTGTTGGAGTTATAAGTCGTAAGTCTTAAAAGGATAATTCTATTTTGTTTGGTTGAAACAATGTGTGCATTATTCAATTTTATTTCTCAAATATGAATGAGAAAAGAATATTTGTATTAGAAGAAAATATTTTTTTGGAGTAATAATTTGTATCCTGGACTAATAAGAAGATAATAATTTTAATTTTGGAGTGATAAGAAGATATTTTGGAGTGATAACGGATGGCCCATGGAGAGTCACAAAGTCCAGTGTGATTTTGAATATCATGGTTATAAAATTAAAGTAGAAGTCATTTTTTATTGTTGAGAATTCACTTGTAATATAAGTGAGTCAAGGTCAAGCTGGAATCATTCATTTTATTTGTGTGCATGATCGGTGGAGCCGAACACCTTAAACTAATCATTAACTCAAAATTTATAGGGAGTCAGTTAAGTGAAGTGAGTCAATCATTGTGATTTTTCAAGTAATTAAGTCAAGCGAGCACGAAAACAAACGAGCGAGTACAAAAAGCATGTTAAAGACCAAAATGGGTAAATGAGGGAAATGTCTTCAAAGTGCAGAACTACAAGTCAAATAGTTTCAATAGTGCAATCACTAATTACACAACATAATTGAAGTGAAATAAAATGAACTAGATATAAAAGAACAACTCATTATTAAACTCCAAATAAAATTAAGTGAAAAACAAGATCTACTTGATGCATGATGTACATTAAATATAGATGCAGTGTATGAAATAGAAGATTTCATTCAAACAACAAATTCAATATGTGAAACATATGAGCTCCTTTAGCATGTTGATCAAAGTTGTGTCACAAATGATTTGATCCACGAAGTTGATGCAAGTTGTGACACACATGTTCTAATCCACCAAGTTTATGAAATATGCGACACTAAAGATCTCATCCAGCGGGTTTTGCTACTAAATGATGCAACTAGTAGTACTAAATATCTAATTAAAAAGTTTGATACAACATGTGATACATATTAATTGTTAATTGGTGCTCAATGTGAGATAGATGATATAATATATCTAGCATAGAATTTCAACAAAAATAGAAGGTGTGAAGAACAATAAGAAAATTATCTTTCCAAGAAGGTGATCAAACCTTGGGAATAAATTTATTTCAACAAATATCGACATGGATTTGGATACAACAAAGAAACACCTTTTATGTTACAAATTTCTCAAAACCAGTTCAGTTTTTAAGTGTTTGTTTTCTAGAAATTACCCAAAATATTCTTAAGTGTAAGCATTGTACGAGAAATGGTCATATGGAGAGTAAATGTTTTGATCTCCATCCTTGTCACCAATGTGGAAAGAAAAATCATCTATCCGAGAAATGTGTAATGTAGACTAAAGTGATAGTTAATTATGGATGGATAAATCCTTGGAGATGGAATCTAGAATTGAAGAAATTGCATAAGTCCTACAATCTACTTGAGACAGAGGTAAAGATAAATTTTCCCGAAGAATTTAAAAAATAGAAACTCTCCTAAATATTAAGGGGGTGAGATCAAAAATTAAATGCAAGTGATTTTATCTCCTTTCAGTTGACAAAGGGGGTAAATGATAATGGAATTGAAGATGATTGTTAGACTAGATGTTTCGACAAATCAACAAATCAAATAGTGGGCATCAACAAATCAACTAGTGGGCATCAACAAATCATCGAGTTGGCATAATCAAAGCAACGAGTGGGAATCATCAAATTTTCCAATGGGAAAGAAATTAGGAATATAAACTTCAACAAATATTCTAATAGACGTCATAAAATTTTTGTCAATGGACAAGTGATTGGGATGTTGATTGAGAGAATTTGTGGACATTATTTTGTTCACTTGGATTTTCATTGGACCTAGCAAATGATAAATGGATCCCTGTACATTGGAGCTTGGAATTTTATGGATTAGTCAAGAAACTTTCACGGATGTATCATACTTGTATCTGATTCATGTTTCTTGGTTTGTGGTATTCATAATGTTTTTTTCGACATCCAGTTTTGACGGTTTTTCGGGCACTTCTTCATTGAGTATGAAGTCAAAAATTTAAACATCAGAACTTGGAGATGGTTTCGGGTTATTACTTTGGACATATGATTTGCGCAGGGGTGGGGGATGTTCGCTCCACTCTCATAAAAACAATCATTAACTCCAAAATATTCAAAATAATTAACATTGTAAATCTTCGATTAATTCTAGAATGTCATTGTTCCTCAAAGTTGGCAATTTGTTTAGGTCTAGTTGGTTAAGAGATTCTCTCCAACAAGTTAGGGTCATGGATTATTGTATGGATGCAATATTTAGTCAGCCAAAGTGATTAAGTGTCCAAGATAGACACACTATATTGAGACATAACGTTGATGTATTTATATTTTGTATCATTATCATTATTTGGTGTGAGAGAAATAGAATAAAGTGATGTTTTGTTCCTTTTCTTCCATGACTCCAATATTTCTTAATTTTAGTTTTTTAGTTTATTAAATCGTTTATAAATCATGTTCATTGATTAATTATATATAAAATAGAGAATGTATAAATAAATGTATAAAATAAGCTGAATAATACATAGTGGTCAATCAGATCATAGAAGTGAAAGAAAAAAATGGATTTATGTCTCAATATGACATATAGAAGAATGTATGATCAATGATGCTAGAAGAGTGTCTCATCAATGATGATATATAATTGTTCCTAAGTTAAGTACCAAATCTTATATGTGGAATAGTGGTCCTACATAATCTCAAGTGCCAACTTCTAATATCTTGTGAAAGACTACAACATATAAATGCGGGAGGTGTCAATAGTAGAAATGTGAATGAAATTTCAAGTGAACCAAGATGATGACACAAACCGAGGTATTTGTCGATAGAAGATGGTACATTTCTACACTATGGGAATAAGTGAGATGAAGTCAACCATGTGAGAAATCATTTTATTATTGGTCATTTATGTATATCATTAACAAATTTGAGACAACTAACCAATAATGATAGTGAATGTCAAGGTACCCTAGTACAATATAACAAGTGTGAATAAATGTGTTGAAGTTGAACACTTCAAAGAATCGTTCAATCATGATACATTGATGTATTCACACTATCGATAGTGAAGGATTCTTCCACTTGTAACTGCAAACCCTAAGGTAATGATAAAAGAACACTAGACTTTGTTTCCAGTGAAATAAGTTGGATTTGATCAGAAAATATCCACTAGAAGGAAGGAATTAAGGCATCCCATATGAACCAGCACAAGTGTAACCTATAAGACAACTATTTTCAAGAAAAAGAACAAGGAGATATGAACTAACCATTATGAGGTACATTTTCGGTGTACACAAGTTGTAGCTAGCACATGATAGAAATCCACTGAACCATCCAATAATGAAAGATGACAGGAGGTGACGAATCCACTAATAGGGTGAAATGGAAACGAAGGTACTACATGAATCCCAATATGCGATAATGTAAGATGATGTCAAACACAAGGTAAACTAGTCAATCAAAGACCTATAATATTGCTCGATGTTTAGCACAAGTTCACCTATCAATCATGTAAATAGTGCCACGGTGCAACTCTAGGTGTACCGTTAGATCAATTTATCGTAGTTGATGAGAAAATACCTCCCAGTAAGAATTCAATGGGGAATTTATTAACTAGCATGAGTAAAGGACCATGTCAATATGCGATACACAAAATAACTTGACAAACCAGGTCTGGATGACGGAAATGAGTCAAGAGACACTGCAAAATGGCTGAACATATCTTTGGTTGCCTTTAAAATAAGCACGACTTGATGTGACCTCATGGAAGCAGAAAATAACTTTGTATAGGTGTTTAGTCAATTTAATTGTCTTTAATTGCTATCATAAGTTATCGAGCAGGGTTGGTAATTTTTTGAAGTGCAAGTGCACTATATATGCTAGAAGTCTTTATTGCTTAGTCTATTTTTGTGATTTAATGTGTGAAGGTTATATTCGAAAATGTTTTTATTTTAGATATCCTTGAATGAATTTAAGAAACTTTTTTATGAAAAATAAAATAACTCCAAATTTAACTAATGTCCTAGAAATTCAAATGAAAAATCTTGTTAGTAGCTAAGGATTAATATTGAGAAGAAGTAAAATTATAAAACTATAAAGCAATTATAATTCTTATATCTTTTGAAAATTTAATGTGAATGAATATTAAACCAAATAATAGCTAAAATTATATTTTATGCTCAGAAAATAAATCACTGTTAGGAGGTAAAACTATTTGAACTCACGAGACAGAATTAATTTAAAACTAGAAAGGAAATCTTCTATTACTACTTACAATATGTCTCATAAGAATTAATCTATGATAAGCTATTGTTGCATGAAAAGGAACTAATATAATCCTTGATAAACCAATAGATGATGAAATTATCTATGCCAAGATCTTATGATAAATTTTCTCTGCGTTTTTAACCATATAGGAAATAAATCTATTCAAATGATAAAATAGAGCATCTACTCTAACATAATGGCATTCTAGAAATCATGATAACAAGTAATAAAATAACAATGATAAACTGGACATCTACAATGTTGAAATATGGAAATGATTGCGTTGAAAATAGAAATGAAAGCAGAGCATGTATCTACACTACGGAAAATTGTAAATGCATAAAAATTAATCTATGAAATAACATCTAAATGTAAGAACGTAAACAAAATAGAGATGAAACATAACCTCTTCTATTGCAGGGGCCCTCCAAAACAAATGGCTTTGAATGTACTCTTTACTAACTTCACATTGGAACTCCAAAACGCTTCTTCATTTGATTAGGAAATAAAAATAGATCTTTTAAAGATATCATAGTCTCACAATACTTCGTATTGTTTATACAATTTCTCCGCCCAATATTTATAAAAAAAGCTCATTAAATGTTTTGAGCCGTTTACGCCTTATAGGACTAAGAAAATTCTATCTGAAATTATAAATAGAAAGGATAATTTTGTTGCTTCACAATTTTCTATGTGGAATACCAAATCGTGAAACTTCATACATCTTCATTCGCTTGTTCTAGCTCCTCATTAGCCTTCACTTTAACCGTATTTCTGGTGATTTATTTCTTGATTATGGATAGATGGATAGGATAGAATCCATGACCAGAACATTTTTCAACTGCCCCTATGGTGGTGGCTACAAAAGTAGAGTTTAGCTGCAGAACTGCATTAATTATGTAGCTAGATACAAATTTCATTCTAATAATAAGAAAAAATTTAAAATACAAAAAATAGATCATTAAGATACCTTACAAAGTCAAAATATGCATTTCAACACTTGTTTTAGCTTATGATGTTCTCTAAAATAAGGAAATATAGTGAAAAGGAGTGTCAAAACTAAGGTAGTTTTGAGGCTCCACAATAAGGTTATAATGTAGGAGCCATTAATAAACTATCCATATGATTGGAAGAGATAACCAACCAATGTAGGACTAATTCAAGAACAAGGATATGGATTCCTTTAAGTCTAACTAAGTCCCATCCCAATGGAGGAAAGACTCATTTTAACTTCTTTGTTCAAGGATGACACAACCGACTCTGGTTTCCATCAAATGATGAAGACATTATCCCGTTTTCGCTCTCTCTTTTTTGGAATTATTATTTTTTTTATTGTTATTTATTTATTTTCTGTAATTTTCATATTTAAATCTTGAAAAAGAATAAAATAGTTCCTATAATACAGTGGAGAGAGGATTGTTAAGGGAAAGTGCACTATTTACTAAGACTAGAACAGTCATATGCTCAATGAAAGGTGGATGATGCTAGTCATCGACACTCAGGGGATGTCCCCTCTTCACAGAAAGGTGTCAACTTACAAATGATAATGAATGCATGGTTTGAAATTTATTGAAAATTCATAGTCAAAATTGGCTTATACACAATTCCAAATGAATCCAACTTAAGGGAAAAATGGGTGAAAGTAGTCAATATGTAATGAAATACTACAACTCAGCACATGGGAGCCTATACGATGATGTAGTAAATCGAGCACAGAATAATCAACAACAAAAGATGTGAAGAACAAGAAAAAAATTGTGTTTCCAAGAAGGTGATTAGACCTTGGGAATACATTTTTTTCAAAAAATATTGAAATGGATTGGGATACAACAAAGAAACACTTTTTATGTTCCAAAATTCTTATAACTATTTTAATTTGTAAGTGTTGAGATTGTATAAGATAACCAATTTCTTGTTAAGTGTAACCATTGTAAGAGAAACTGTCATATAGAGAGTAAATGTTTTGATATCCATCCTTGTCACCATTGTGGAAAGAAAAAATCATCTATTAGAGAAAGGTCGAATAAAGACTAAAGTGGAAGTTAGTTATGGTTGGATAATCCTTGCAGATGGAATCTAGAAATGAAGAAATTACATAAGTCCTACAATCTAAATAAGACAGATGTCAAGATAAATTTTCTCGAAGAATTGAGTAAGAGAAATTCTCTTACATATTAGGGGTGGGAGTTCAAAAATTCAATGCTGATGATTGTTTCTCCTTTCAGTTAACAAAGTGTTGTCTTGAGGGGTCCTGACCCAGGTTCGGTGTGCAAGGTTTGCCAAAAAACCCCTATACTACTGGCCCTTTCGGTAGTGACCTACTTTCGCAGGTCAAAGTCTCACCCGAAGTAGTAAGGGTGGGTGCTGGAACCAGGTTTCTGCACCTTGAGAAAGGATGGGTAAGGCGACCAGAGTTGCCTTCTGTATCTGTAATTCCCAAATTACCTTTTTCTGTGCAAGGTTAATTATGTATCTATTTTCATCCACATGCACTAGATCTATAACGTCAACACAGTATTACATAAACTGATCAGAATAGATCTAGATTTAATCATTCAGTACACATATCTTCACAGTGAAAAGATATAAAATACACGACACAACAATTATCAGCAATTCATACAACAATATTCACAGATTCAGATCTCTAATAATCCCTCACATTCATTCATTCATCAATCTTTCCTTACAATTCCCTTCACAACCTCCGCACACAGCAGCAGGGTTCGCACACAGCTGGACTAGGATCTCCGCGTACACAGCTAGTAGGAGTCCGTTCCCCAAACCCAAACAGATAGCTTAAAAAACAGATCACATCAATAGCTCATCATTTCTTATCCTTTACAATACAAAATACATCTCTATTTATAACAATCTAGCCTAGACTTTCCTATGGTCTGCAACCCATGGCTTTCGGATCCCTAGTTTACCCTCTGACCCATTAAAATGCATTCGGGGCTTTGACCTGCCCCAAAACTCCTACGCTAGACTAAATATAATAAAAAATAATCAAAATCGACTAGTTTCACAACTTTTTAGGAGACCCCGTTCCAACAGTCCCCCAACACAATCTTGTGACTCGTCCCGAGTCACTATAATAGTGCAGCTTGTATGTGTCCACGCAAAGCATCTAGAGTGTGGAAAAGTAGAGGGAGTACTTCCTGACTTTGGGCCACAGCTTGTTGCACAATGTTGACTAGTGTCAGGGGGGTAGGCCTATCTGTAGCCACAGTAACATGCTCTAACAGCTGGTGGAGGCGCGCAATGGCGGACTGAGCATCGTGGGCAAGATGGAGTGCAGTTTCAGACCATGGTTTCAATCATTTTCGAACAACCTTCTTGGAGTGGCGAAGGTTCTCAATCTTATATATAGTGGCTAGGCGCTACGCAGATATGTTGGAGGGTGTGAAGGCTCAAATTTGATCCAAAACAGCTTCTGTCGGCTGTAATTCCTGTTGAACCTTCCTAAGCATAGAGTGGTGCTGTATTGCTGTCCATAGTTGTGTAGCAATTTTGACCGATGGTGAGCCCTGCGTCAGCTGTTCCTCAATAATACGTGTTGTTTCCATGACAACTGCAATTTTCTGGGCTCGTACTTCTGGAGGTAAGTCATACTTCTGTCGCCTGTACTGGTCACGGTGGCGAACCTCTCACAGCACTCTAGAGGAGAGTCCTTGGAGCTCTGTACTAGATAGCTGCACTAAATCTATTTGGACGCCCCCAGTAGTTAGGTTAGGAGTGTTCACTAGGGAAGTGCGAGGGAGTGAACATACATTGCTTCTGGTGGGCGGCGCTCGGGAGTTGCGGAGAAGTTGCAGCATGTCCCTGTATCTCAGCATTCCTTTCGTGCGTGGCCCACAGACAATCCCTTCTGTCGAGAGCCCGTGCTAACTCCTATGGCTGCACTCAGCATAGCCACGTCCTCTCAAGATGATGTCTATTGTGCACGGATCCACCGGTGGGTTAGGGTTCATCCTATTAACAAAAATACGAGTGTCATAGAGAATGTGGATGAACGCAAAAAATAGTACGCAGATAGCGAGATAATTTTGTAGGGTGAATAAATAGCCTGGCGCAAAGTCTTCCAGCCATCTGCACACCATCCAGAGCTGTTTAATGGTGAAGTAGCTCATTCGTGGCATGTACCCTCGATTATTCAGATCGTTCTTACCATATATGGCTGCATTGATGATCGACCGCCCGTTTTTCATACTTGTGAGGTTCTTTTCTTATCAAATGGGGATGTGTTGACAGTTTTCCTTCATGTCCGAGGTCATATACACGGAATGTAAGACCATGGATGACACCTGTATGTCATTTGCGACCCTGAATGAGGGTCGACACAAGGTGTATCTGCAAGTTGGCCATCAGTATTTTCGAGCCGTTTACTTCACCCATAGGTGGGACGTCCCTATGCGATAGGGCTGCGTCACGCGTCCTTGTGCCATTTATTATTTGAGACGTTCACAGATTCTCCCGGCTATACATGGGTTCAAGCAGGTATGTAATCTGACGCATTCTTAGGCCAGTGGTACCCTGGCAAGTCTATCTCGGCAAGGTTCGATTGCACCCCTGAGTGTTGCATGTCAGCAAGTATCTGCGTAGGTTGATTGACCTCGGAGCCCATCTAGCCACTAGGGTCCCTATGCACAGGATCACCTTACTCCAATACTATCCTTGGGTGCATAATACCGGTCCTTGCACAGGTGCTTCACGTAGTGCCAGTGGCAATGCTCCTAGCCTGCGCTCTATGGGAATATTAGGTTCAACAGGTTGCTGACTATCACCTATGTCCTCCTGGTAGGGTAGGGTTCTTTCTATTGTAGAGATGTGATGGAAATTCCTGATGGTATGAAGGCTTCGAAGCGCCGAGACCTCATGCAACCAACCTTTCCAATTTTCTAGCTCCTCATTGGAGTCAGAAAAACATTCACTGTCCTTTTCTCAGCAAAGAATTCCTTCATCTGTGGGGTTCACCTGATCTTCATCCTGCGTAGTTAATTTATAAATGTGATCTAATTCCTCCTTCTCATAGGCTGGCTCTTTATACCGAACAACTTCTGCTAGATCTAGTGGTACTATGACATGCGTACCTTTTTTTTTGAACACCATGTTGTGTTTCTTGAGATTGATGATACCCCCCATGTCTATTGCCCAGTCCAGCTCGAGGAGTGTAGGGTAGGGGTCTGCGTCTTCTACTATTTTGATTACTTCAAAATCATCTAGGACCCTTACCCTTGCGATGTCAACCATGACTTTTGTTAACCTCCCTAGAGGGATGATATTTTGTTGATTTTCCATTCGCAGTTGGATAGTGGACCATTCCAATTTATGCTTTCCCATTCGTTGCCATGTTTTCTTTGGTAATATGTTTGCATCTGATCCAAGATCTAAGATAACCTGATCCATCTCATAGTCACCGATCTGTGTAGTTAATCGCATATCTCTTCCGTTGCATTTCTTATAGCTGTATAGTTTTTGTACATCCTTGGTATCAGGGATCAAATTGGGCTGAGCTGCGTAGGTATTCAATAATTCTTGCAGATTTCCTACGGCCTGTAGATTCCTTAGCAACTTCAGACATGCCTTTAAAAAGGGCTCAACTCCTTCTTCTATCTCAGGCTGCACGGGGGTTTCCAGTGGTGCTTGTTCTTTGAAATACAGTCCTTCTTGAGAGGCAAGCTCTTCTTTAGCTCCCTGGGTGACCAGCCCACTACGTTTCATGAATTTTACACTTGGATATGCTTTCCTTAGCTAAGCTTTAACTCTTTGTACGTTCTGCGTAGGGGTGGGCCGCTTTTCCTGCATCTTGGCTATTAAAATTGGGTAGTCCTGTACCTCATGGTCCAACTGTCTACAATATTTTCACGATGGTATGGTGGGATTAGGGTATTCTCTGGAAAAGTGGCCTATTTCTCCACAGTTGTAATAGATTATTTGTCCACGTCCTCAGCCTGCGTTTCCTCCCTGACCTCCTCTGCCTCGGGCCAGTGATCCTCCAAAGTGCACAACAAGTTTAGGCGACGTAGGGTCCTATTGTACCCTATATAAGTTCTCTTGATCCATCATTAAGTCATACGTACGATAGTTCTGCTCATCATGTCCCACTGATCAGAAAAATCGCCACCATTGTTGCTTTAGTTCTAGGACATATGCACCTAGCCGAGGGAAATGGTTTGTATCATGTAGTCCTGCTACCTGATAATCATCACCCCATAGCGCAGATCCAATTGAACCTGGTCACAACAGGATAGGTTCCCTACTTTCTCCTGGGCGAATTGGACTAGGTCCTCCTGCTTGCATGTAATCTGTCAGTAGAGGGCACTAATCCTTCATATGGCTAAACACTTGACATCGTATGCACCAGAGATCTGTGCAGATTTCCTTTTCTCGCTCTTTTCGCAGGTTCTGTATCTCCATATGAAGAGCCCCAAGTTGTTACTAGATTTTTTGTATCATTACTGACGTATCCTCCCAGGGTGCATCTTCTAGTTTCATAGCGACTTCCACAGCTTTCTCCTGCGATTCAAAGGTCTAATGACTCATCGGCATGTGTAGGTGAGGAAAAAACATAGCGATGAACCACCTCGTATGTTTTCTATCATTATATTCGAACCCTCCTTCCCTAATCACCTTCTTCAATCGATTGTCGGCCTCCCATACTGACTCCAACGCACCTTGTTTGAAGTCCTTTACTTCCGTGACCAGCTGCGAATAATATTTCGGCTTTCAGAATTATTGCTTCAGAGCATATTTGATATCTTGAATAGAGGCATTCCCATTCTGGGCAATGTATCACATATACCAGTTCAGAGCTCTGTCTTCGAATTCTAAAGACAATTGTGCCCTCTTTATCGTGTCACTCGCCAAATTCTGCGCAGTCTAGACATAATATGCCACAAACCAAAACTGGTCCATATCCTCATCTCCTACCCCTTTGAAGGTAGGCAGTTTCAGATACGTAGCCATATCACTATCCAGGGGAGGTTCTGGTATGGTTGAATTCTTACCCTTGTGCAGCTTAGGAAGAGGTGTAGCTGGGGGTTCTTGCAATATATTATAGGCGGATATTCCTCCATCAAGGTTGGTTCGATAGTACTTACCACTGTGCGTTGTGCTCCCATCTAGATCTGAGGTCATTCAACTAGGATGACTACATAGAATTCTCTTTTCGCACAGTAATTTCTTGATCAGCAACGGTAACGACCTCATCAATTTTCCCCAGAACTCTTTGAAGAATTGTCGTTCAGCCTTAGAGTAAGATACGAACTGATCAATGGAAAATTTCATCACAAATCCTCCTAGCACATTGTCCACCCAGTGATCCACAGTGCGTGTGATATTATTATCAGCTTTTTCCTGCTGCTCGAGCAACTCTGGGGTCCACTGAGTAACTCGCTCGTCCTTCCAGCACTTCTTTAAGTCCACCAGTCTAGCTAGCCACTCCTGGAGTTCAATCCCAAAGGTCACAAAGAATATTTCGTAGCTTTCAGCAAGGACGTACCTATTTTTCCACCTTTCCGCCGTTAACTTCTCACTGTTCTTTCACTGCGAACTCCTCGATCTACCTTTCGAGCTAGTCTTCGATATCTTTTCTTTCAGGCTTCCAATATTCTCTTGTCATTACCTGATTCCTCTCTTAGACTTCTTCCAGTCCCAACAACGGAACCATTTTTTGGCTTGAGGGGTTCTGACCCAGGTTCGGTGTGCAAGGTTTTCTAGCAAACCCCTATACTACTGACCCTTTCACCAGTGACCTGCTTTCGTAGGTCAAATTCTCACCCGAAGTAGTATGGGTGGGTGCTGGAACCAGGTTTCCACACCCTGAGAAAGGATGGGTAAGACAAGCAGATTTGCATTTTGTTTTTGTAATTCGCATATAACCTTGTTCTGCACCGGGTTAATTATGTATCTATTTGCATCCACATGCACTAGATCTATAACGTCAACACAGTATTACATAAACATACCGGAATAGATCTAGATCCAATCATTCAGTACACAAATCTTCACAGCAAAAAAACAGAAAATATACAACACAACAATTATCAACAATTCATACAATAGTACTCACAGATTCAGATCTCTAATAATCCTTCAAATTCATTCATTCATCAATCTTTCCTTACAATTCCCTTCCCAACCTACGCACATAGCAGCAGGGTCTGCATACAGCTAGACTACGATCTCTGCGCACACAGTCAATAGGATTTTGTTCCCCAAACCAAAATAGATAGCTTAAATAACATATCACATCAATAGCTCATCGTTTCTTATCCTTTACAATACAAAATACATCTATATTTATAACAATCTAGCCTTGACTTTCCTATGGTCTACAACCCATGGTTTTCGGATCCCTAGTTTACCCTCTGACCCATTACAATGTGTTTGGGGCTTTGACTCCCCCCAAAACCCCTGTGCTAGACTAAATATAATAAAAAATAATCAAAATGGACTAGTTTCATAGCTTGTTAGGAGACCCCGTTCCAACACAAAGGGGGGAAATGATAACGGAATTGAAGATTATTGTCAGACTAAAATTTTATACAAATCAACAAATCAACTAGTGGGTATCAAAAAATCATCCAATGGGCATCATCAAAGTAGCGAGTGGGAATTTCAAAAAATTTCAATGGGAAAGAGATTAGGAATCTAAAATTTAACAAATATGCTAGTGGGCGTCATCAAAATTTTTTCAGTGGAAAATAAATTGTGATGCTGATAGAGAGAATTTTTGGACATTATTTTGTTCACTTGGATGGTCACTGGACTAATGAAAGAATAGATGGATCCTTTTTCATTGTAGCTTGGAATTTTATGGAGTATTTAGGAAAATTTCAAGGTTGTCTCAGACTTGTAGCTGATTCATGTTTCTTGGTTTTGTTCACTTCATATTGTTTTTTTTTACATCTTGTTTTTGCGGTTTTTCAGGCACTTCTTCATTGAGAATGAAATCAATAGTTTTAGCATGAAGAATTGGAAATGGTACCGATTGTTACTTTGGACTTATGATTGAGAGGGAAATTTTAGCCTCACTCTCATAAAAAAAATCATTAAGTGAAAAATATTAAAAATAATTAAATTTTAAATATTGGATTAATTATAGAATGTGATTGTTCCTCAAATTTGGGAGTTTGTTTAGGTATAGTTGGTGGAAAGATTCTCTTCGACTTGTTAGGCTCCTAGATTAGTGTATGGTTGATATATTTACTCAAAAAAAGTGATTGTGTCCAATATAGATAGGCTCTCTTGAGACATACTCTTGATGTATTTATATGTTGTATCATTATCATTGTCTAGTGTGAGAGAAATAAAATATAGTGAGGTTTTATGCCTTTTCTGCCATGGGTCCTGTCTTTCTTAATTTCAGTTTTTTTGTTTAATAAATCGTTCATAAAGAATTTTACTTGATTAATTATAAAGAAAATCAAGGATGTGTAAATAAGCATACATAAGAAGTTAAATAATACATATTGGCTCATCAGATTATAAGAGTGAAAGAAAAAAATGGTGCTATGTATCAATATCACATATAGAAGAATCTATGATAAATGATGCTAAAATATTGTCGTGTCAATGATGCTACGTAATTGATCCTTAGTATAGTACCATGTCTTATAAATGGAATAGTGGTCCTGTATAAACTCGAGTGCAAACTTATAAGATGTTTTGAAAGGAACATATAAAGGTGCAAGGTGTCCATAGTAGAAAACTGGAGGAGATTTCAAATGAACCAATATTTTGACACAAACTGAGGTCTCTGTCTATTGCAGATGGTAAATTTCTACACTATGGGAATAATTGAGCTGAAGTCAACCATGTGAGAAATAATTTGATTATTGGTCATTGATGTATACAATTAACAAATTCTAGACAACTAACCAATAATGAAAATGAGTGTCAACTCGCCGCAGTACAATATAACAATTGTGAAGAAATGTGTTGAAATGGAACGCTTGAAATAATATATAAATCATGATACATCGATGTATTTTCATGGTCGATAGTGAAGGAGTCTTCCACCGATGACTGCAAACCCTAAGGTACTGAAAAACGAACTCTAGAGCTTGTTCACAATGAAATTAGTTCTAAATGATGGGAAAGGATCCACTCGAAGGAAGGCATTAAGGCATCCCATATGAACCAACACAAGTGTAACCCACAAGCCCATTATTTGGAAGAACTTGGACGAAGAGAGATGAAGTAACCATTTTGAAGTACATTTTTGGCATACACAAGGTGCAGCTAGTGCATGATAGATATCCCTTGAACAAAAAAATAATGCAAGATGAAAAAGAGGTGAGGAATACACCAATAGGGTCAAACAGAAACCATGGTATTGCACGAATTCCAATGTGTGATAATGTAATATGACTTTGAACACAAGGTAAACTAATAAATCCAAGGCCCATAATTTTGATCGATGTTGAGCAGAAGGTCACCTATCAATCATGTAAATAGGGTTGTGATGCAACTGTAGGTATACTTTCAGATAAAATTTTTGGAGTTGATAAGAGAAGGCCCGCTAGTAAGAATTCAAGGGTGACCTTCTTAACTAGCATGAGTAAAGGAGCATGATGATATGTGATACTGAGAATATCTTGATAGACCGGATTTGGACGATAGAAATGATTCGAGAGTTACGATAGAATAGCTGAAAATAAATTAATTCCCTATAACAAAACAATGACTTGATGTGACATCAAGGATGTATAAAATAACTTTGTATAAGTTTGAAATGAAGGAGGCATTAATAAACTCTCCATATGACTGGAAGGGGTAACCAAAGTATTGAGGACTAACTTAGGAACAAGGTTATGTATTTCCTTAATTCAAACTAAGTCCCATCCCAAAGGAGGAAAGACTCCTTTTTATTTCTTTGTTCAAGGGTGACACAAATGACTCTTGTTTCCATCAAATGATGAAAACATTATCCCATTATCACTCTCTCTCTTTTTTTTTAATATTTTTTTTTCTTTTTCATATTTAAAGCCTAAAAAGGAATAAATAATGACTATAGTAATATGGAGAGAATGATTCTTAAGGGAAAGTTCACTAGTTACCGAGACTAGAGAATTCATATGCTCAATTCAAGTTGGATGATCCTGATCATCAACACTCACGGGTTGTCCACTCTACAAAAAAATATGTCAAGTTGTAAAGGCTAATGAATGCATGGTTTGAATTTTATGTAAATGTCGTGGTCAAAAGTGGCTTATCCACGATTCCAAATGAAGCCGAATTAAGGCCAAAAGCAGTGAAAGTATTCAATATACAATGAAATATTACAAGAAGAATGAGTCTTCAATGCAAATTCCTGGTGGGAATAAAGAGTACTCTCGAGCTTCCACAATACTTGAAACATGGGAAGCATATTCTAGGAAGGATATAACTACGAATCCCATGGAAGAAAATTCTCTACCACTATGTTATGATTTTACAAGAGGGTGAGTGAGAGACATTAAAAAGGTTGCAACATAATGGGGTCAACCCTATTGAAAAAATCGTAGTATGCAGTGAATGTGCACGATGCAATGGAAAAGGGACATGTCTTAACCTATATGTCAGTTAAAAATATGGTACTTTCCATGATAAGTGAGCAATCATGGATTCAAAGTGATGGAAAAAATATCACAAAATCATAAAAGCTCTTCATCACCTTGAAAATAACCTTTCCAAACACTTCAAGGAAAGGTCAAACATTCATAAAATAAACTAATAAATTTTAAAAATGAACTTTAGGAAAGCGGGTTTTAAAATTTGACTATAAATTTGTTTTTTTAACTCACCCAATTTCTTTTCATGATCCAAGTGTTGAGAAGAGGGTTATTGGAGAAAATTTGGGCAATCCAATCTAACCAATTGCACCAAAAAATATGGAAAACATGAACTTCAGGTAATCCATGACCTTAAATTCATCCATTTCATAGAAAAATTTATATATTAGATCAAAATTTTGAGAGGATTTTTTAATTTAAAAAATCTGTCTATGTGTACTTGGGTCTGGGATTTTAACGTCACTTATAGAAAACTTTGTATGTATGAAAAGGGAAAGTCACTTATGTATGCAAGTTAATAAAGGTAAAGATGTTTATGTATGTGACCGTCTCTTACAAAACTCATTTATGCGCAGAGAAAAGTTGGAAAAACAAGTTATAATGGATAAAATCTCTCAGTTTTTCATATTGTCGATCATTTAGAAGGAAAGAGAGCACAATGATGTGGATAATGAGGTATTAAATTATCAATAATCATTCGATGCATTGAGAAACTGCAGATTTCTCAAATTATTTATGATGCAAAATATGAGAGCTCAAACTCGATTATTGGAGATGTTGATTCATTACTGGGACCAAGAGAAGGATAAATTCATCATAGACCAAATTCCTTTACAGATCTAAGTAGAATCTAGCTCATTACAGGATTCTCCCGAAGGGGAAAAGTAGTAGATCTGAAGGGGAAGGTCCATGGAGGCCTTAATGTTGTTGATTATATTGTTGTGTACTATGGAATAAATACTAACAAAGCCATTTCACATGCCCTGGTAAAAAAAAATCACAATAATGCTTATCAGGAAAATCCTTTTAACTAGTTCCAGGATAGTAGGTTCAAATTTTATGCATCAGGCCTCCTGGCCATCTATTTTTTTAACAGTAGAATTCATAAAACCAATAGTATATGACTAGTGAAAAATTCTCGTATATAGCATGAAACAATAACTAAAATCAGTGAGAAAATGGAAGGAAAAGAATGTCGGTTATGCCAGCATCATCTGCTCATTTCTTTGTCTGAATTCCTATGCTACGACCCAGAGAATAAAGTGCCATCAATAGTCTTATAGATCTTGGGATGGCTAGATGGGATGATATCTTCAAGAGACTTGGCAGAGGTGAAATCATCGAGGAATCCTTTGATGATGAGTTCTTCCAATAGTGGGAGAAGCAAGTCATGGCCATAGAGGATTTCCAGTATGCAGGAATAGACTTCCGAGCATATCTAGAGTTAGTACATCCTATGGGAGCTATATGGAGCAACTTTGGTAAGTTTTTTTATTTTGAACATTTTTTATTTATTTAATTTTTTTCATGAAACCAAAATCTTCGAATATTAAATTATCATGATACAAATGTTGGAATAGTGATACTTGAGGATCTATTGAGGCAGAGACATCATGATAGAGATGCGTAGAAAGCATCAACTCAGTCTAAGAGTGTCCTCCATACTCTACAAAGGAGCTTGGAGAGTTTTACTTGCCAATTTTGAATGGCAACAGTAGAGGATTTTCCCAAGGTTGTACAACAATGTTTGGTTAGAATACCACGAGATTTGGTGCAACTCTTATGACGAGTTAATAATTTCAATGTATTATATCGAGATGGTCATCTAGGGTAAGTCCGAGAGACTTAGTTTTTAGGTGGCTGATATTCTTTTTTGCATACACATCATCATGCTTGAGCCCTAATTTTGTAGGAAATCTGTCCACATTTTTAATATTTCGACACAATATACCTAGATATATATAGATATCTCATGATGATTTGATCATATGTACAATTTTTTTTGGATGTTTTGATTTAATTTTATTAGTGATTAATGTGTCAATCCAATGCTTAGTTAACTATAGAATAAAAAAATGCATCATCTAATCCTTGAATGTGACTGAAATTAATAAAATTAAATGATCATTCAATAATATCACTCTTAGAAATTTATGATGTAATAAAGGATCCCTCAAATGATAAACATTATTTAATAAAGAGAAACCCCATTGCAAGTCCAAGTAAACCACTAACGATTCAATACCATTAGATATTTTTTCAGAAAAATAATTAATAATAACACTATACTCAACCATATTATTAGAAGCAAGATGGATACGTATGCCTCTTGCAGCCAAAAAATGGTGAGATGGATAATGTATTACCGAAGCGGAAAAATATAAATTTTGATTATGTATACTAGTGCCATTTGTGAATCCTAAGTACACTGAATCACCCATCGAAACCTACCAAAGAAGATAAAAAATTCCATCATCACCACAACACCTTTAGACAATAACTAAAACTATGTACAAGGTTTACAAAACAAATAAAATTATATACAAGATCATAGGCACACTAATTCTTGAGATAGAGCCCATTTATATGTTCTAATAGAGCATTTTCTTCAAAATAATCAATTCATAAGAACCCTTATTCAATACCATTTTAAATAATGAAATTATTTTACAACATAGGTTTGAATTTTTCCTGCCCCTAATGATTATTTATGATGGTCATAGACCAAGACAATGTCACCTTCAGAGAAAACCCTAGGTCATACAGACTTATCATACTAGGCTTTGACTCTTTTCTTATGGGCCTCATTCATTTTGGTGGCATCCCAATGTTGCTCATCAATATGTTCCAAATGCAAAAAGCGTTTTTTCAGACCCGAGGTGTCTAAAAGAAGTTGGACTTCCAACTTAAGGGACATAGTCTCACATTCTATAGGAAATATCGATTCCAAACCATAAACTAATTTAAAAGGACTGAATCATGTAGCAACCTTATAGACATTCGGAATGCCCACAACGCAAGATATAGCATGATGTGTGAGTTGGACTTACCTTCATTAATCTTACTTTAAAGGATATTCTTAAGGGATTTATTGATATATTCAACTTCTCCATTAGCTTTATGGTAATAATGAGATGAATGCTCTTACCAAAACACCAATTTAAAATTCAACTCAGACACCATCTTTCTTAGGTCCATATATTACTAGTATAGTCCCCTATTGTTGTTAGTGTAAACCCCCTTATTATTATTTTTGTACCCATGTAACCCCAATATTTTTATTATTGTGCCCTTACATTATCATTGTTAGGTCAGCTAGGATTACATTGTGACCCCACAAAATCCTATATATAGAAGGAGGTTTTGTCATTTGTATCATCCAAGAATTTTTCATTTATGTAATGTAAATGATGTTTCCCCCTCAAATTAGATTATTTCTAAGGCATCGATCTCTCTTTTCTTATATTTTTGGAGTTGTTTTCATAACATTTGGTATCAGATATTTGGATTCTAGGGTTTCGCTGGTCCAAATAGGTCATCATGGAATTTTCGCTATAACGTTCTTTTATACAAAGGCTCTGAAGATCAAATTTTTATCATTCAAAGCCAAAATCTCTAGGAAGTTCTTGTAAAAATTTCAGATCTCGTTTCACAATATTTCCGAAGATATGATCTGTGGAAGTTAGGATTATTTTAGGCTCCTGAATTTAATCTCAAAGAGGTGACTGTGGGAAAATCGTCATAAATCTCTCTCTCAGCATCAGATTCGAATTCTATAAAAAGTGCCCACAAGTACACAGGTTGTAGGTTCCTGTGTATGAATTTCATTTTTGACGGAGGAAACAGTGACACGAGGCATGTCGTACAAGTTTTCTCTACTGAACCAGTCGATAATTAGGTCATTCTGGGAGATTGGGCATAAGTTTTGCTTGAAGAATCCAAATTAGGTCAAAATTGTGGCACTCGAAAGAAGATTCAGAGGGCTACTATAGGGTCAAAATTGATATATTTAATATCTCAAATCACAGAGATAATTCAGTTTCAATATCGAGCTCCTCAAAACCAAGAAAAAGGTGTGTATTGTTTTTTGAATTTCATAAGTCTTGTGTGAAAAATCACTTTGAAGTGATTCCAAGGGCATATTGGGGCATTTATATCAGTATTGGGTTCTAAAATGCCACCTAAAAAGAAATCAACACCCATTAAGACTTTATAAGGCTCTACTATGACTCATGAAGATGAAGAAACACAACATGACATATCAGAATTAAAAGAGCAAGTGCACCGAATTTTGTTTTCACAACGAGCAACAAAAAATCAAATGGAAGTTTTGAAGAAAATCATGCAAGCTAAGATGGATGGTTTGAATAAAGGTGTGGAAGCTAAGATGGTGGTTTGAAAAATGGCATGGAAGCTAAGATGGGTGGCATGGAAGCTAAGATTGATGAAAAAATGAAAGATAACATGGAAGACTTGAAGAATGATCTAAAATCATACATGGAAGGTTTGATGACAATGTTAATACAAGAAATGATTCCTATTGGTGGAAAGATAGTAGAGGAAACTCATGATGAGAACAAAATAAATGTTAATCGTGATTCAATAAATTGTAATGTTGGAATGAAGAACCACCATATTCCAAAGATGGATATGAGTAAGTATAATGGCAAGGATCCCGTAACATGGATACTACAGAAGGAGAAATATTTTGATCTCAATAATGTGCTAAACACACAAAAGGTATGCATTGCAACTTTACAGTTATAAAAAACAATACATTTGTATGGTATTGACAGCTTTTCTCCCATAAAAAAATTGTCACTTGCTCAATTTTAAGCAGGAAATGATAGCACATTACGAGGATATAAAGCGAAACACCTTCTTTAGAAAATTGATAAATCTCAAAAAAAAGGGTTTAGTGGTGGAGCACATTGAGGACTTCCAAAAATTGAATATAAGGGTAACTGATATTATATACAAACACATGGTCGATGTCCTCATAGGGAATTTAAAGGATAACATCCAACATGAAGTTCCTATTTAGGAACCAAATTTGTTGGAGAAGGCATTCAGGTTGGAAAGAAAAATTGAATATAAAATTATGGCGACAAGGAAGCCAACCACTCACATCTATAAATATGGAAGTGTTGCTACTACTATACTTCCACAACCTACAAGGTTGAACCACAAAAATTGGAAGAAAAAAGAGAAAAAGGGCTTTTCTACAGTTGTGATAGCAAATACACTAAAGGTAATAAGTGTGCTGAGAAGAAATTAGTTTACATAGATTGTGAAGAGGAGGAAAAAATGAACAAGAAACTCAAAGGAGAGGATATACATGAGGAACCAACCCTAGAAGAAGAAGAAATGAGAGTGACCATATCGTGTAATGCATTGGCAGGAATTACCACTCCTCAAACTCTCAAGATAGAAGGACATATGAAGAAGAAAAAGGTAATAGTGCTGATTGATTCAGGTAGTACCCATAATTTTATTCATTGTAAGGTATCCAAGGAATTGAATTTTTTCCTATACCGAGCATAAAAATGTCGACTGATGGTTGCAAATGGAGGAAATATGAATTTCTATAGAAAATAACATAATATAAAGCTAACCATGGGGTAATATGTATTGAATACTCCAATTCTTTCCATTCCAATCAGAGGTGATGATGTTTTACTAGGAGTACAAAGGTTACAATATCTTGGGATGGTAGCTTTTAATTCTCAAGAAATTTTCTGGAAATTGTTTTTGGAAGGAAAGGAAATCGAATTATGGGGTATCGTAGGGCAGTGAGGAAATATGATAAGCTCTAATGTCATGAAAAATCTTCTGAAGAAATAACAATGAGGCGTAATTGCATAATTATGGTCACTAGAAGTTCCAACATAAAAATCATCTATTTCTCAAGATCTCCAAAAAGTCTTAGACAATAATTCGAAGGTGTTTGAAACTCCCGAAGGACTCCCACCTATTGAATATCATGATCATGTTATTCATTTTATTTGAGGAATTTTTCCTCCAAACATCAGGCCTTATATATATCCTTATGTCCAAAAGAGTGAAATTCGACGTATGATTGTAGAAATGTTAGAGGCTGGGGTAGTTCAACATAGTCAAAGTTATTTCTCTGCTCCAGTAGTATTGGTGCACAAGAAGTATGGATCATGGTGCATGTGTTCAGATTATAGGGAGCTCAATAAGCTCACTATTAAATATAAATTTCCCATTCTTGTGATTGATGAATTATTAAAACATGGGGAAATTTATTTTACCAAGTTAAATATTCATTCAAGATATCATAAAATTAGAATGAAGACTGAAGATATTCAGAAAAAATAATTTTGAACTCATGAGGGTCATTATGATTTTTTTCTCATGCCTTTTAGCCTTACCAATTCACCTTATACATTTCAAGGGTTGATGAATTCCATTTTAAAACCCTTCCTTAGAAAATTTGTGATAGTATTTTTTGATGACATACTAATATACAGTAGGTGTTGGAAGGATCATGCTCAACATCTTGAGAGGGTGCTCAAACTATTGCAGGAGAAACAATTATATGCAAAAATATCCAAATGTTTCTTTGGATTACAAGAGGTGGAATATCCGGGTCATATTGTATCTCATGATGGTGTTAAGGTAGACCCTAACAAAATTAAAGCCATTAACAAATGGAAAGTCCCCGCAACCATAAATCAGTTGCGAGGATTTCATGGGTTAACATGGTATTATCGCAATTTTGTTAAGAATTATGGGAGAATAGAAGCACATCTAACAACATTATTGAATAAAGATGAATTTTCATGGAATCCTGAAGCAACTAAGGCCTTTGAACGTCTTAAAGAGGCAATGTTCCTAGCACCAATATTAGTTACGCCAAACTTCACAAAAACCTTTATTGTTGAATGTGATGCATCAGGAAATTGAATTGGTGTTGTTTTAAAGCAAGAAGGAAGACCCATTTCTTTTTAAAGTCGTAAAATCAAAGAAACGTATTTACAGAAAGCTATTTATGAGAAGGAAATGTTGGCAATGCTACATGCACTAAATAAATGGTGACCTTACCTACTGGGAAGACACTTCATGTTAGGATATTCCAACACATAGGAGTCACAGACAAGATAGCGAAGGTTCTAGCCAAAAAGGACATTAGAGCAACCTTCAAGCCTCTAGTAACCATCAGGAAACGAATGAATTTGGTTAAGGATGACCCCGACCACCTCCAACAAAAAGGTGTCTACAAAATCAATTATTCATGTGGAGATTGCTATATTGGGGAAACAGGCAGAACCTTTAAAATAAGGTTTAAATAACATGGGGCAGACATTAGGCTTGGAAGAATTAAAACCTCAGCTTTGGCAGAACATTCAAGCAAAACATGTCACCACATATGCCTAGAAGAAGCAGTAATCATTTCCAAAGAAAAACATCATTTCAAACGCAAAATACGTGAAGCCTTGGAAATATTAAAACACCCGTACAACCTTAATAGAGATGGAGGCTTAGAAATTAGCAGAAATTGGGTCCACGTGTTGTATGGTTAAAGCATCTTTCTCTCTTGATTCAGTAGTCTCCTTGTACCCCTTCCCTTCCTTCATCCCTTTATGATTCTCTTGCTTTACCTTGTACCCTTTCCTCTCCCCTCCGTTTCGCTCCTTACCCTTACCCTTCTCCTTAGCCTGACCATTCTACCCTTATTTAAAAAATTAATTAGTGTAATTATTAAAATCAACCTATGAATACCCTTTCATAACCTTAAACCTCAGTCTAACCCATACCTTCTGCATACTTAGTTTATTGGATCAATTGGTTACAATCCTTATCTATGGGTTAGAATCAATTGACCTTTTCTTATCCCTCTCTAATATCTCATATGTCTTCGTAATTATAATATATAGTACATAGGACAGTATTATCATAATGTTAGCATAAGGGGATACTTAACTCTAAAACATATCTAATAATACTACTCATCTTTAAAAGAATTCAATTAATCTAAAACATTAGCTAAAAGAGGTTAAAAAAGTCTCAGGACTTTTATCATTGATTCTTAGTAATGAAATAGTAATCACTATAATCTCCTTGTGACCTTATAACATTGTTAAAGTCAAATCCTTATCTTTTAGTATTTTCACCTTAGGCCCTTTTCATAATATTAGGTTATCAATAAAAATTCTATTCTTTAATAATATAGAAAACTTAATTTATTAGTATAATTCATAAGCCAAATTATATAAAATTCTTAGAACTTTTTAAGGTTAAATAATAATAGTAGATATTATAGTCTGCATAGGGTCTTTTAAATTTAATGAGAATCAAGCCATTAAATCTAACCTTTAAATCATTCTTCTAGGACTCCTCTTCACATCATTAGGATAGGAATATAATTACTATTCCCTGATTTTTCTTGACATTTAGAAATCATTAACATAATAAAATAAAATAAATATCCTTAGATAAGATAATCTTAAGACTTTATTAATATGAATATTAATATTTGGAAACATTAAAAAATTATTAGCATTACAGCTTGAAATATCAAAATAATGATTTTGATAATCAAAAAACATAATAACTAAAAAACTCATCTAAATAAAAATTAAAATAAAATAAAAATAAATTGGAAACTAAACCATTTAATGGATATTTGGTCGGCTCTCTTTCTTGTCATTTTTCGACTATTTTTTTAACACTATTTGTCTCTCTTTTTTGCAAATTTGTCCTGATGATGGGTCTCGCTTTAGACCCGAAACGAGACTGAAAAATGAGAACTGTGGAGATTCCGAGCTCTGATTCTGAAAATCTACACCACAGAAATCTACAATCCAACATAGGAAATAGTTAAGAATAACTTAGTCTAGTGTGGAGTTAGGTAAAGTGTGTTTCTTTACTGTGTACATTTGTAACTTATAAATCCGACGGTCACAATTTGTAGTGATCCGACGGTTATCTCTCACCTCGGTATTAACGACACTTGATCCATGGCTTAACACCCGATTTGTCCATCATCTCTATTTAAAGAGCATGGAGGGTCATTTTTCTAGTAACTATTTATGAGAGAAACATATGTAACTTTTCTTTTATATTAATAAATTCCCTGAAGTGGTCGTGTTGGCTTAGGGCATGGATTGTTTCCTTCTATGAGGGTTTCAACCACATGATTATAGTGGTGTACTAATTTTTGATCTATTTGTGAGTGGTGACCTCTGATTCTTGATCTATGGAACTTACCCTATAAATTCATACATGGTATCAGAGCTATTTTGAGGGCTGCATCCATTGTTGATCAAAATCTGAAGATGATTCGACTGAATGCGAATGCCATTTTGTAGATCTACTATTTATGAACATTTTTGGACTTGGAGATCTGCTCGGTTGTGTTTGGAATGTCTGTTATAGTGAGGAACGCCTTTCGTTTCATGCGAAAAGGTTTCCAACTACCCAAGTTATGTCAGTCTAGATCTAGAGGTATAAAGCATCTATTTTGCAGTTATATTTTTTAATAGTTCTACTTATTTCAATTTTTTTCTACATTAAGGTTTTATTTATTTGCCAGATCTATACCCTCTTCTCTGGTGGAATGGAAGGAAGAAACAAATACAGAGTATGCAGGACCAAGCTTAGCAAGAATGCAATATATGAGGCTACCATCATCCTTTTTGATCTTACGACCTTCTAAAAGAATTCAAAGGGTCTTAAATTTGGACAAAAAATATTCAATGGAGGAGAAATTATTGGGGTCAAAAGTAAGGAACTAATTTTCAATTTGGTGGGCCCAGATTTGATTTTGAACGCCAAAAATAGTTCTTAGCTTCTGGCATTTCTGATGATTCCACAAGGTTGTATAGGTTTGACAACTTTGGGTAATCATCTCTTCCCTCTGTTTTTGTTGCTCATAATGATGATGTCAGCAAACTTTGGCATGAGCGATTTGGTCACTTAAACTATCGCTCTCTTCAAACTCTATGTAAGGAAAATATGGTGATGGGCCTTCCTATGGTATCTTGTAGGGATGGTGTTTGCTCCGGATGTGTACTCGAAAAACATCATCGGGATAGTTTTGACAAACATGCCTCTTGGCATGCTTCAGCCACTTCACATCTTGTGCACAGTGATGTATGTGGTCCACTTAATGTTGTTTCTTTCTCTAGTTACGAGTACTTCTTAACTTTCATTGATGATTTTTCCAGACGCACTTGGGTATATTTCTTAAAAATTAAGAGTGAAGTTTTTAACATGTTCTTGGCCTTTAAGGCCTTTGTTGAGAAACAATCTAGACATCAAATTCTTAAGTTAAGATCAGACAATGGCGGAGAATATGTTAACAACAAATTTATCAACTTCTGCACTGAGCATGGCATTCAATTGCAACATATTGTTCTATATACTCCACAACAAAATGGTGTATCTGAATGGAAGAATCACACCTTAAAAGAAATGGCAAATTGTATGCTTCAATCTAAAGGACTTGGTCTCAATTTTTGGGCAGAAGCCATTAACTGTGCAAATTACATAGTAAATCACACTCCTACTAATTTTTTAAAGAATATAACTACAGAAGAAGCTTGGAGCTCAATCAAACCAGATGTAAGTCACTTTTATGATTTTGGACGTGATGCTTGGGACCATATTCTAGATGCGAAACATAAAGCCTTAGAACCTAAGAGTGAAAAATGTATTTTTTTTGGATATTCTGAAGATGTCAAAGGATATAGAATTCTTCAACCCAAATCCAAAAATATAATCATTAGAAGAGATGTAAAGTTTGATGAAAATATATCGGCTTGCAAGCCTAGTTCGACAGGTGTGCCACCTTTGGCCTACGAGCCTGATTCGGTGTATGTGCCACCTCTCTCTCTCTCTTCTATTTTTAGTAGCATTCCTTCTAGTTCAGATGATGACAATGACGAAGAAAATCCTCCTCCATCTCGTGAATTTTTCCTTATACTCCACCGCTTCCAAGATGGGTCCGCTCTACTCGGGATGCAACAGGTTCTCTTGCAGGTTACTTTGTCGATCGACAAATTACACGTTCTCAGTTAGAAAGAGCCTCTTCCTTATTGGCTCAAGTTCCAGAAAAACTTGATCCAGAAACCTTTGAAGAAGCCTCCGATCATCCAGATTGGGATGAAGCTATGAATGAAGAGTATCATTCCTTATTGGAAAAAAATACTTGGGATTTGGTTCCTCTTCCAAAAGGAAGAAAACTTGTTAGATGCAGATGGGTTTACAAAACAAAGTTTGGACCAGATGGAATAGTGAATAGACATAAAGCTTGTCTTGTCGCTAAAGGTTTTTCACAAGTTGAAGGAATTGACTATACTAAAACCTTCTCCCTTGTTGCCAAAATGAATTATGTTTTCCTTGCTCTTTCCCTTGTTGCCTCCTTTAAATGGGAAGTTCATCATATGGATGTTAAATCCGCCTTCTTGCATGGATATTTACGTGAAGAAATCTACATGGAACAACCCCCTGGATTTATCCAAAAAGTCTCCAACCTTGTTTTTCACCTTAGGAAGTCTCTCCATGGTCTCAAACAAGCTCCTCAGGCTTGGTATGCCAAAATGGATAGATTTCTCTTAGATAATGGCTTTTCTAGGTGTCAGTTTGACAACACTATCTACACTAAGAAGGTGGGTAATTCCTTCACCATCCTTTTTCTTTATGTTTATGATCTTATCCTCACTGGTATTGATCCAAACCATATAAACCATGTTAAGTATAGCTTGAAAAAGAAGTTTGAAATGACAGACTTAGGACACTTGCATTATTTCCTTAGTCTTCATGTCTTGCAATCCAAGGAAGGCATTACCCTCTCTCAGTCCAAGTATGCATGTGATCTTCTACACTACTTTCATATGGAAGACTGTAAGCCTGCCCCTTCTCCTTTTCAATCTGGAGTCAAGATTTCAATCAACTGTACTACCCTTGAAGTTGATGCTACCTTATATCGTCAACTTGTTGGTAAGATTTTGTATCTAATCCATACCCATCCTGACCTTTCCTTTGTCGTTAGTCTTGTCACTCGGTTTATGCACCAACCTCATTAAAGTCACTAGAAAGCAGCTAAAATAATACTTTGATATATTAGAGGTACAGTTCCGTTCGAGATTCATTACAGTGCAAGAGCATCTCCCTTGTTGATTGGTTTCATTAATTCTGATTGGGCTGGTGACCCTGATGAATGGAAGTCCACTATAGGATATGTGTTCACTCTTGGTTCAGGACCTATTACTTGGTCTTGTAAGAAAAAAATTTCCATCTCCCTTTCTTCAACAGAAGCAGAGTATCGTGGCACAGTTGAAGACAACAAGGAAGCCATGTGGCTTCATCAGATCCTGTCTAAATTTGGTCTTCATCAGCAACATCCATCCACACTTTGGTGTGATACTCAGAGTCCCATTCAGCTATGTAAAGATTCAGTTCAACATCAGCGTATGAAACACATTGAACTCCACATACACTTCATCAGAAATCTCATTCATGATCGTGTTCTTGAAGTGCAGTATTGTTCGACCAATTTTCAAGTAGCCGATATCTTTACCAATGCTCTCACAGAAGTGAAGTTTACAAAAATTTGATCCATGCTTGGAGTTCAGGAAAGTTGTCATTAAGGGGGGATAGGCTCTAATGCCTCCTTCCTTCTCCTATTGTGTCACTTTTGTAAATCCTTCAATCCTATCCCAATTTTTTCTTAAGGGGGAATGTTAGGATATTTCGACACATAGGAAATAGGATCCTTTTGTGTCACCTTTGTAAATCCTTCAATCCTATCCCAAGTTGTTCTTAATGGGGGGTGTTAGGATATTCCGACACATAGGAAATAGTTAAGAATAACTTAGTCTAGTGTAGAGTTATGTAAAGTGTGTTTCTTTACCATGTACATTTGTAACTTATAAATCCGACGATCACGATTTGTAGTGATCCGACGATTACCTCTCACCTCGGTATTAATGACACTTGATCCGTGGCTTAACACCCGATTGGTCCATGATCTCTATTTAAAGAGAATGAAGGGTCATTTTTCTGGTAACCGTTTATGAGAGAAACATATGTAACTTTTCTTTTATATTAATAAATTCCCTGAAGTGTCCGTGTTGGCTCAGGGCGTGGGTTGTTTCCCTCTTTGAGGGTTTTAACCATGGGATTATACTGGTGTATTTATTTGTGATCTGTTTGTGAGCGGTGACCTTTGGTTCTTGATCTACGGAACCTACCCTGTAAATTACTACACTTCAAGGTAAAAAATTATCATGATAGTCTTAAACACTTTTTGGAACAAAGACAATCTTCAGAAGAGAAAAAAAAATGACCCACAAAGATGTTGGGTTACGAATTTTAAATGATATACAAAAAAGGGAAGCTAAATGTTGTTGTAGATGCACTCTCCAGAAATGATGAAGAGGTGGAAGCATTTCTTTGTGCCATTTCTATTAAACAACCAGATTGGATAACAGAAGCGAGGGATGAATGGAAGAAGGATGAAGAAGAGTGGACACTCATTTAAAAGTTGAAGCAAGTGATGGGGCTCTAAATTAGACATAAATTAAGGCCCATCTAGCCTTTCTTATGCCCATCTACCTCTCTTATACACATAAAAGGATATATTAAATATCTCCTTCCGAACTTAATAAGGGTTTCTTATGCTTTAATATTTTCTTAGGAAGGTTTAAATGTAATTGCATATTTGTGCCTAATATTATTTATTTTCCTAGAATATTGTGAAAATATTGGACAGATTACGCAGACTTGGAGAAGGAGATTATTTAGGGACTTGTTCCCTACCATTGGAAAATCAATATTGAATAATCCATGAGCACAATTTTAGGAATTTATGGAGAAATATTGGAGAGATTCAAGGGCATTGTACACCCCCTTAAAAATCAAAGGCAACAAAGAAAACTAAAGATGAAGTGCACTCAATCGATGGTTTAATTGGAGTCAAAGTGGACTCAATCACTACGTTTTGGGGAATTGGTTGCAGTTTCCATTTAGGATAAATAAATATGATCAAGAGCTAATTAGGGGACTTCCATTCCATTCCATTGGATTCGAAATTTTGTTGTAAATCCATGAGGTTGTTGATATTTCTAATAATAATTTGGAGAAAATCTCATAAATATGACAACAATAGGATTTGTTGCTAAATTAACTGCATCTAATCCTAATGTGGATTTATTGCATCCTATTTTGTTGTGATTGAATTTATGATTCAGTTTCTACTCCCAGCTATAAAATGTAAGCCCATAGAGGTTTCTGAACATGAGGGATGTGAGGTGAGAGGAAGAGAAGTGCAGATGAGAAAATCTATTGTTGTAAATCTGTTGTTTAGAAATAATACTATCGATACCTTTGTTTGGTGGACATAGCCCAGATTGGTTGGGTGAACCACGTTAAATCTGTTGTCTCCTGTTTTATGTTGTGTGTGTTTTATTTGTTTTTCCACTGCTTGAATCTAGCAACCACATTCCACGTAGATCTTCGGTGTGACTGTGAAAGCAGTGAAACTATAGAACGTTTGCTGCTTACCATGAAATTTTGCTGAACCATTTTCTGTTTACCATGAATGTGAGCCGAACATGGACCGTGAGCTGTGGACGGTAATTTAAACCAGAACTTCCATTTAAATAGTGTGTAATTGTTGTGGACGGTCATTGGAACATGTAGCTGTTTATTTTTTTTAATAATTATTGCTTTTATAGTTGAGCATGCCAAATATTTTTCTAAATAATACCATGCAACTTGAGCTATGGTATTTGTTGAGATATTGATGTGATTTTAATCCAATAAATTAAGTTTGGTTTGTGGAGATTACAACTATTTTGAGAATGTCAAACCTTTTGACAACTTTTCCATTGTTATGTGTGTGAAGTTTTTCATGTGCTGCATTAGAAGAAGTTGATTTAAAAATGTCAAAATCTCAAAGTGCTTGATTTGAGATCAAGAAGTTTAATGGAAGGAATAACTTCAAGATCTGGAAAGTGAACATGCACAATCTACTCGTACAACAAGGTGTGGCAAAGGCGCTTTTGGGAAAAGACAAACAACCTTTCGCCATGACAGATGACGAATGGAGTGACATGGATGACAGAGCACTGAGTGGCATTCGATTGTGTTTGGTGGATGATGTGTTATTTAACATCGTGTTAGAGAAAACAACTGTTAGTTTGTGGACAAATTTAGAGAAGTTGTACATGACAAAATCCTTAACAAATAGGATTCTTTTGAAGAGACAGTTGTACAGCTTGCACATGAAGGAAGGTATATCAATAACTGATCATTTGAGTACCTTTAATACTCTTCTGATGTAGTTAGATAGTATAGATGTAAAATTTGATTCAGAAGATAAATTTGTAACTTTATTATGCTCATTTCCCAAGTCATGGGATCATTTTGTTACTTCTATAAGTCTTAGTTAATCAGAAACCCTTGAATTTGATGATGTTGTTGGAGTTTTTTTTATTTGAGGAAACAAGGAAAAGGTCAAATTCATAAACCTCTACATCAGAAGAAATGATGGTTAGAGGTCGTTCTAAAGAAAGAAGCTTCAGTAAGCATAAGAACTCATGGTCAAAATCTAAACGGAAGAAGAGTAAGGTAAAGTGTTGGTTTTGTGGAAAATCAAGAAATTTGAATAAGGATTGTTGGAAGAGACAACAAATATAAAAAGGAGACTCTTTGACATAAAAGAAAGAAGCAAACACGACAGATACAAGTTCGACATCCAGTTCAGGCATGAGTGATGAAGTTTTATCAGTTAGTTTGTCTAATCATGATCAACATTGGCTGTTAGATTCTGGTGCGTCAAATCACATTTGAATTCATAGAGAGTGGTTTAAATCTTATAAATCAGTCAATGATGGAGTGGTTTACATGGGAAATGATGTCTCATGTAATATTGTGGGAATTGGAAGCATCTAGATAAAAAAATTTGATGGGACAAATAAAATATTAACTGATGTAATACGCATGCCTGAACTCAGAAAAAACCTCATTTCTATAGGAGTGCTAGACACAAATGAATATAAAACCTTTACTCAAGGTGGAGTAATGAAAGTTTATAAAGGAATTTTACTACTAATGAAAGAAAATAAGATTGGAAATATTTATTAGTTAGAAGGAATAACAGAGTTAGATAATGCTTCTGCAGTATCTGAAGACGACAGTGATTCTATTCGACTATCGCATCAAAGGTTGGGCCATATGAGTGAAAGTGGATTAAAATTTTTATCTGATCGTAAGTTGCTTCCTAGTTTAAAAACTTCTAAGTTGGATTTCCGCAAACATTGTATATTTGGGAAACAAAGCAAGCATAAGTTTAAAACTGGAAAACATACTAGTAAGGGAATCCTTGATTATATCCATTCTGTTGTTTGGGGTCCATCTCCTACAACCTCATATGGAGGATCATCATATTTTGTATCTTTTATCGATGATTTCTCTAGAAAAGTGTGGGTCTATATGTTAAAAAGAAAGTCTGATGTATTCACATTTTTCAAGCAGTTTAGAGCATTAGTTGAAAACATCACTGGAAGAACCATTAAATGTTTAAGAACTGACAATGGTGGTGAGTTTACTTCAAAGGAATTTAGTAATTATTGTAAGGATGCTGGGATGGAAAGACATAGAACTACTTCTTATACTCCTCAGCAAAATTGAGTTGTTGAATGCATGAACATGACTCTTTTAGAAAGAGCAAGAAGTATGCTTAGTAACACCAATTTGTAAAAGGAATTATGGACAGAACCAATATCTATGACTTGATTTTTGATAAATCGATCACCATCAACTACAATAGGATGAAAAATTCCTCAAGAGGTATGGAAAGGTCATCCATGTGATTATTATAAACTGAAAGTTTTTGGTTGTGATGCATATGCTCTAATTCCGAAACATCAGCGTTCTAAATTAGATCCTAAATAAAAAAGATATATCTTTGTTGGATATGGTGATGGGACTAAGGGATACAGGTTGTGGAATCCTACTACTCACAAGATCATCATTAACAGAGATGTTAAATTCAATGAATCTTCACTCGATATTCCAGATGTAGATGATAAATTGAAACAGGCTAATGTACCTAAGTTTCAACATATTCAGTTTGAAACCAGTTCAAATACTAATTATAGTCTAGATGAACAAGTTTCAGATGCAGATCATGAACAAGTTTCAGATGCAGATCATGAACATGTTTTAGATGTATATCATGAAGAAGTTCCTACAGATAATAATCAACAAATTATGGAAGAACCAGAAACATCTTTAAGGAGGTCCACGAGAATCAGACGTCCTCCTATAAGGTATGATGATTATGTTACTTCAGTTGCTTTAACCGCTAATGATGATGAACCTTTATGCTATCAAGAAGATGTAGAAGGTTCTAACAGTGATAAGTGGAAAGAAGCTATGAAGGATGAGATGAAGGCATTAGACAAGAATGCCACATGGGATCTGGTATAACTTCCTAAAGATAGGAAAACTGTGGGATGTAAATGGGTTTACAAATTGAAAAGGAGTGTTGATGATAAATAAGATAGGTACAAAGCAAGGCTGGTAGCGAAAGGTTTTTCTCAGAAATCAGGAATTGACTTTCATGAGATACTTTCACCATTTGTAAAGATTGTTTCTATTCGGATTGTGTTAGCATTAGTTGCTTTACTTGATTTAGAATTACAGCAACTAGATGTTAAAACAACATTTTTACATCGAGATTTAGATGAAGAGATTTACATGGAACAACCGGAAGGGTTTGTTCAAAATTGCAACAAGAAATTTTTCTGCAGGCTCAAGAAATCATTGTATGCTCTGAAGTAGTTGCCTCGACAATGGTATAAGAAATTTGATTCTTCCATGATGAGCCAAAATTATATAAGAAGTGAATATGATAATTTTGTTTACTTTAAGAAATTGAGTAATAACATCTTCATTATGTTAGTGTTATATGTTGACGATATGCTTTTAGCAAGAAAAAGGATAAAAAAGATCAACATGTTAAAGGCTCAGATGGCTAGGAAGTTTGATATGAAAGATCTAGGAGCAACAAGACAGATTTTGGGCATGGATATTTTCAAAGACATGAGCAAAGATAAGCTATGGTTATCAAAACAGAAGTATATTGAAAAAATACTCTTGAGGTTTGGTATGAACAATGTGAAGCCTGTTTCAGTCCCTTTAGCTTCCCATTTTAAGCTTTCTTCAAGTTTATGTCCTAACAAAAATGAAGAAAAGGAATATATGTTTTGAATACCTTATGCCAATGTAGTAAGTTGTTTGATGCATGCAATGGTTTGTACACGACCAGATATTTCACATCCAGTTGGGGTTGTCAGCAGGTATATGGAAAATCCAGGGAAAGAACACTAGTCAACAGTGAAATGGGTGCTTTGGTATCTGAGAGGCACAGGTGATTATTGTATCACTTATGATAGAAGTAGTGAATTTGTTTACGGATATGTTGATTCTGATTTTGCAGGTGATTTGGATAAGAGAAGGTCAACTTCAGGATATGTCTTTACTCTTGCAGGCAGAGCTATAAGCTGGATGTCAAAGCTACAAAACATTGTTTCTTTATCCACTACTGAAGCAGAATACATAGCTACTTCACATGCTTAAAAAGAAGCAGTTTGTTTGAAAGGTTTGTTTGGTGAGTTTTGTAGGTTGCAGGAAAATATAAAGTTATTTTTTGATAGTCAAGTGAAATTCATTTGGCTAAAAATATGGCCTATCATATTAAATCAAAGCACATACCTGTTAAGTACCATTTTGTAAGACAAGTTATCACTGAACGGGGAGTCTCTCCTGAAAAAGTGCATACAAAGGAAAACTGTGCATACATGTTCACGAAACCAGTTTTATTAGAGAAGCTACGATGGTGTCTAGCTTCTCTTGGCTTGCAGAAAAGATAAAAATAATAATGGAACGGGGTATCAGGCTAATTGTTGTCAAGGTGGAGATTGTTGAGATTTATAATAATAATTTGGAGAAAATCTCATAAATATGACAACAATAGGATTTGTTGCTAAATTGACTGCATCTAATCCTGATGTGGAGTTATTGCATCCAATTTTTTTGTGATTGAATTTATGATTCAGTTTCTACTCCCAACTATAAAATGTAAGCCCGTATAGGTTTTTGAGCATGAGGGATGTGATGTGAGAGGAAGAGAAGTGCAGATGAGAAACTCTGCTATTGTAAATCTCCTATTTAGAAATAAGACTACCGATACCTCTGTTTTATGGACGTAGCCCAGATTGGTTGGGTGAACCACGTTAAATCTGTTGTCTCATGTTTTATGCTGTGTGTGTTTGATTGTTTATTTGTTTTTTCCACTGCTTGACTCTAACATAGGCTCTGTTAAAACTTAGATGGATGTAACAGACTATTATTTTTATGAAATGATTATAGAGATGTCATTTTATTGATATATTTCCAGAGATATGAGTTTGTGGGTTAGGGCCCAACCCATGTACCTCAGCTTATTTTCTATTTCCATTATTTTCTTTTATGTCATTTAGCTAGTTTTTCTTCTGACCATTTAGCTAGTTTGTTGGTATTTTCATTGATGTTTTAGTTCACTTCCTGTTGTCTTTTGTTGTAGATTTAATCTTCTTACAAAGTGGTAGAATAGTGATAAACTCCATAAATTTTTGAGTTCAGCTTTCCCCTCTCAACTCTGTCAATAGTGCTCAAGGAGGGTAGACATTTTCCCATAGACCAAAAATGATTTCTCGCATATGATTTCTTGGAAATACATTAGATCAATGCTTGCATATTCATGAACATATTGTCTATATTTCTTGCATAAATAGGCCGGTTGAAAACAAGTACGGGAAGCATAGCCCAGAAGGAAGTTATCCAACACCTCTTGCTTCATCTTCCATCTCCCTTCCATCTCTGTTGTTACGCTCTGCGCACTCCTCTTACAGCCTCCATCTCTGATTTTTCCCACTTATTCTCACTGCGTTACCATTTTTATGAAAAATACCTGAAAAACCATTCAAACCCATTCTAACGTGACCTCCACCATTGATCCTTGAGTCTCCCACCACCGTACATATCACTTCACAAATCATAACTCTTAGTTTTTACCTTTAGACACTTACTATTGGTTCTTAATATTGCGATATTGCGACATCGCATATCGCAAATCAAATCCCGCAATTTTTATCCTATCGCAAATCACATCCCACAATTCTTATCCTATCACAAATCACATCACGCAAATTTTCCATTTCTCCCTTAACACTTACCATTGTTCTTGTTGATTGCAATATTGTGATCACACTCCATTTTCAGTTCCACTGCCATGTCGCCCATCGCAAATTTCACTTCGCACCATTTATCTTTTACCTTTAAAACACTTACCGCTCATTCTTGCGATTGCGATATTACGAAATCAAAAATTTCAAATCGTATTATTTAGCTTTTCTTATAACACTTACCACTCATTCTGCCGATGCAATAACTCTGTCAGGTCACTCATCGTACTTTTCACTTCGCAGATTGTAACCTGTAACTTTTACCACATCACAAAGCGCACGTTGCACATTCTAGTTTGTTCTTGTAAATTCTTACCGCTAACCCCTTAAAATCGTGATATTGCGATTATGAAATCACATATCGTAAATTTTTTCATCCATCGCACTCCACCACATCACTTGTCACAAACCACACTTTGCATATTTTAGTTAGTTCCTGTTAATTCTTACGACTATTCCTTTAAACATGCGATATTACAATTGCGACATTGCACATCACAACTTTTGTCCTCCACCGCACTCTGCCATCACACTTTTGATTTATTTCCACTCCAAAGTCATTTCCCATGCCATAATAAAGTTTTATATGGGTTTAACCCCCTCTTTCTGCTTCCAAAACTCGTTTCATGTTTTAAACCCCCCAATAGCCTCTTTTAGCCCTTTTCTTCCCTCGAAGCTACAAATTAACTCTCTTTAATTATAATTGAGTCATGGATAGCTTATTTGCATGGATAGGAGCATGGTATATAGATCATAGGATAAGTAGAGTGTATTTAGCCATTTGGCCAAGTTAGGTGTGGTTTAAAATTAGTTTCCTTTCTATCATTTATTTTCTGCAAATTAAATTAGTTTCCTTCCTCTCATTTCTTTTTAGTAATTTAATTTAGTTCCTTACAGTCAGTTCCTTCCTGCACATTAAATTAGTTCCATTTTTGTCATTTCCTTTCTGCAATTTTGTTTAGTTTCATTGGAGCATGACAGACTTCAGTAAGAACCCCTAGAAGTATCACCCATTCGTAGAGAAGAAGGATATGACATAAAAAAATGCATCTGTTGTGTATATAACAATGTTACCTCAAAGTTTGTATGAAACCAGGGTTGATAAAGTAAAGTAAGGAAGCCCCTATGAGTTGCAACACTCTTGGTGTAATACCAAGGCTCACCACTTTTTTGCGTCGTTGTCGAGGAGGTGTCTAGTAGATTCTTTGATTTTGATTTAGCATTATTTTATTCTTTTCTTTTTCATGTTGTTTCCGAAATATTGAAAAATACAAAAAAATCTGATTTTCATGCCTCATAGGAGTAGGGATACTTATAATATTTTTTTTAAAATACTTCTTCAACACCAACCCCCCCACTTGACCACATGGTGTAGTAAGAAACATGTCACCATACACTTTTGAAGGAAGAAGATATGGATGGATATGATGACAATGAATAAGATCTTGTTGGGTTTCCCATTCAAGATATTAACATCAGTGTACCTATGAATAACATCCCTCAATACTTCCTTCCCAACATCCATGGTATCAAGACAAAGGATCCATAAAGATTTCTCTTTGAATTTGAGAAAATTTGTAGGTCTTATGGCTACTTATCACACACTCAAAAATTGATATTGTTTCCTACAACATTGAAGGATAGAGCTCTTAAATGGTTCATGAGTCTAAGTACTAATTCAATAAGATCATGGAATGATATGAAAAATATATTTCTAGGAAAATATAAAGATGGTGATCTTAGAGAAGAAACTTTTAGAATGAACCGGGAAGAAGATGAGAGCCTTGAGGATCTAATAGAGAGGTTCATGTATAATTTTAAGAGGGAAAAATTGCATCATCTAGGATTTGAAACACTAAAAACCCTCTTACTTAGAACGATTAGGGATGAGTGTATTGATCTCCTTAATCTCATGAGTCGAGGAGATGTATACCAATTTTCATTTGAAGAAATTTGTGAAACATGCAAGCACATATCAAGAGGAATCGAAAAAGTATGTAAATCAACATCAACATTGGTAAGGCTATATGAACTTGGAAATTTTCTTGATAACTTTAAAACAAAAATTCTTAGCAATATAAGTGAACAAGTAGAAATGCTAAGAATGAAAAATGATAGAAAAGAAGATGCTGATATTTTTTCTATCCATGCAGAATCATATGCTACTAAATGTTGTTCATCATTCCCCTGGTTTAAAGAAGTTTACCAAGAAGACAATGGAGAAAGGAAATCCCCAAAGAATTTATGTTATGTAACTCCAAGGATACCGTGACAACATAGTCAAATTTATATCATGCAAGGATCCACTTCACAATTTGAAGCTTATTTATATCCATCTCAAACTAATTGGGATACACTCCCTCCTTGGAAACATTGGCCAACTCACCCCCAAAACCAATCTTGGCAACATGGTTGGCAAGATACTTATTGGGAAAATACACAATATCCTCAATATTTCTCTCCATATCCTCCATACCCAACTCCATGCTATCCCTATGATCCACCTCCACCACAACCACAGGCTCAACCACATCCATCTCATATATCCACCGCCACTCAACTACCTGTACCACCATTTCTCAACCCACTTACAATGTTGAGGTAGAACACTACCAAACATATCCTCTTGATCCAAATGGTCGGTATTTTAGTTCAAGAAAGGTATTACAAAGAAGAGATTTTATTAATGTCATTGAAGAACAACATAAAGAAGAAGAAGATATAAATGAGGAGATCAAAGAATCAAGGGCTACACTTGATGAGGAGCAAATATCAAAATCATATGTTGAGAAATTTCCCTCATGTTTACCAGCATTTCCTCCACGTGTTCAAGATAAAAATCAACAAAAAGAGGAAGATTTGAATTTCATAATAAAAGAGGACATCCAAGGTGTTCCAACTCAACAAGTGAACCAGGGGGATCACAAATATATTGACATATGGTTCCAAAAATTCGTTAAGCTTTAGTATCACACTCTTCGCCAACAACACTTGATACAATCCCAGACAAAGAAATTCATCTCTCATATTCAGGTACATGTGACAGCATGTATTCCAAGTGTGCACCTAATTTTATCTGTCATCTTGATGTGTAAATGGCTCCATTGGAAGTATTCCTATACGTTAAAAAGGTTTTATGTTTTTCAAGCAGATTAGGAAAGTGAAAAAAAGGAAAAAAAAAGAAAAAAATTTGAAAGAATAAAATCTCATATGAAAACCTCTTTGAGGCATTTGAGATTAGCTCACTGATTGAAAACCTCCATGAGTCGATCATTGGTTTGAAAAAAATAAAAATAGATAAAATATCGTAGGTGAAAACCTCCTTTCAGGTGCCTAGGCAGACCTTCTAGTTGAAAACCTCCTTTGAGGTGCCTAGGCGGACCTTCTAGTTGAAAACCTCATGGAGGTAGCTAGTAGGCCTTAAAAAAAAAACAAACAAAAAAATTGTGCACCTCTCCATGTATATCTCTTTGATGAATGCAGGTGTTCTCCAACCTTTGCACAGCAGAAAACAACACGTTATCATAAAAATAAAGTTTGGTGAGAACCTTAGTCAAAGGCAGTCAAACTTGGACTTCCTTCTCCTATGCTCAGAAGCTCGAAAAGTACCTCAAGCAGATTATCGAATGTAGCTTCATAACCACCAAAGCCAACTTCAACAACCATATCAATAGTAGCTTCAATATCACATTAAAAAACAATTCAATGGTAAGGCTCAGGTATGAAATAATTTAACGATTTCTTAGAATCTATTTTAGCTTAATAAAACATTAAAAAGTGTGAGAAGGAGATTTTTTTATATATTAAAAATAAATAGCAGAGCAACCTTGGCCTTATCTAGCAACTAGGCTCACATTTTCCACCAAGGAAAGGAACAAGAAAAAAGTAAAAAGGACTTGAGAAAGTGGGCAGTAAGTACCTCGTTCTAATAGAGGACAAGGACTGCCAAGGGGTAACCAAGGGTGAACTCAATTCGTAGAAAGAAAAGAACTGTGAGTTCACTTTGCATGTAATACAAAGAAAAAAGAAATAAAAAGAAAAAAGAAAAGAGAGAGAGAAAATCAAATAAAAGGTAGATCCACCACCTTTTTGCATGCAAAATATATTTACTTAAGGCATTTGAGGACCTCCATGAAGCACCTACAAGAAGAATTGTAGCAAGAAAAATAACAAGAAGATCAACAGAAGAGCACCGCACGGGCCAATAAAATAGAGAATGAAATAAGCCAACATCTAGGAAATACCATAAGGCAGGGAGGATGAATAGGCTGCTCAGAGGATGAGAAACAATTTTAGTAGGGGGTGATGATGGGTCTCTAAATTAGACATACATTAAGGCCCATCTAGCCTTTCTTAGGCCCATACACCTACCTTATGCACATAAAAGGATATATTAAATCTCTCATTCTACACTAAATAATATTTTTTTATGCTTTAATATTTTCTTAGGAAGGTTTAAAGGTAATTGCATATTTTTGTCTATTATTATTTATTTTTGTATATTATTGTGAGAATATTGGGCAGATTACATAGATTTTGAGAAGGAGATGATTTAGAGACTTTCTCCCTGCCAATGGAAGATCAAGTTTGGAGAATAAATGAGCACAATGTTAGGACATTATGGAGAAATCTCGGAGAGATTCAAGGGGTTGTCCACCCTCCACAACTATCAAAGGCAAACAAGAAAACTAAAGACTAAGTGCACCCAATCGATGGTTTGCTTGTAGTCAAAGTGGACTCAATCACTATGTTTTAGGGAGTTATTGGTAGCTTCCCTTTAGGATAACTAAAGCTGATAAAGAGCTAATTAGGGGACTTCCATTCCACTCCACTTCCACTCCATTCCATTGGATTGGAAGTTTTTCTATAAAGCCATGAGGATCTGTTAAAAATTTGATGTATGTAACAAACTGTTATTTTTACGAAATGAGTAGAGAGATGTCATTTTATTGATCTAGTTCCAGAGAGTTGGGCTCGTGGGTTAGGGCCCAACCCATGTGCCTGAGCTTCTTTGCTATTTTCATTCTTTTCTTTCATGTCATTTAGCTAGATTTTCTTTAGAACATTTACCTGGTTTTATAGTCCTTTTATTGATGTTTTAGTTCACTTCCTATTGTCTTTTGTTGTAGATATAATCTACTTACAAAGTGGTAGAATAGTGATAAGCTCTATAAAGCTTTGAGGTCAGCCTTCCCCTATGAACTCTTTCAATAGAGCTCGAGGAGGGTAGACCTTTTCCCACATAACAAAAATGCTTTCTCGCTTATGATTTCGTAGTAGATTATATCAGTGCTTCAATATTCATGAACATGTTGTATGTGTTTCTTTAATAAATAGGTAGGTTGATAACAAGTATGGGCAGCATAGCCGATAGGGAAGTTCTCCCGCACCTCCTGGTTCGTCTTCCATCTCCCTTCCATCTCTATTGTTACGCTCAGTGCACTGTTGTTACACCCTCCATCTCCAATTTCTCCCACTTATTCTCATTGACTTACCCCTTTTATCCAAAAGACGTGAAAAACCATTCAAAGCCATTTGAACGTGACCTCCGCCTTTGCTCCTCGAGTCTCCTGTCACCATACATCGCACATCACAAATCACAACCCTTAGCTTTTATCTTTAAACACTTAACGCTAGTTATTGTGATTGCGATATTGTGACATCACGTATCACAAATAGCAACGTTTCCATTTTTCTTTCAAACTCATGGCCATGTCATCCCTATCACAAATAGCATCTCACAGTTTTTATCCCATCGTAAATCGCATCCTGCAATTCTTATCCTTTCGCAAATCACATCCCGCAACTTTTCCCTTTCTCCTTTAACTCCTACCGATGTTCTTGCCTATTACGATATTGCGATCATGCGCCGGTGTCAGTTCCACCACCACGTTGCCCATTGCAAATTTCAATTTGAACCATTTGGATTTTACCTTTAAAGCACTTGCCGCTTGTTCTTACGATTGTGATATTGAAAAATCACAAATCACAAATTCCATCATTTACATTTTCGCATAACACTTACCACTCATTCCGTCGATGCGATAACTCGACCACATCCCTTGTCACACTTCGCACTTTGTAGAACTCACCACAAAGTAGATGGAAACCTGCAACTTTTACTACGTCGAAAATTTCACTTCGCACATTCAAGCTCGTTCTTGTTAATTCTTACCTCTAACCCCTTAAACTTGCAATATTGTGATTGCGACATTGCAGATTGCAAATTTTTTCCTTCATCGCATTCAGCCACGTCACTCGTCGTAGACCACACTTCACGTATTTTAGCTCGTACCTATTAATTCTTACCACTATCCCTTCAAACTTGTGATATTGCGATTTCGCCATCACACATCGCAAATTTTTTCCTCCATCGCATTGTGCCATCGTACTTTTGAGTTCTTTCTGCTGCAAAGAAATTTCTCACACTATAATAAATTTTTATAAGGGTTTAGTCCCCTCTTTCCGCTTCCAAACCTCGTTTCATGTGTTAAACCCCCCCCCCGATTGGCCTCTTTTAGCCCTTTTCTTCCCTCCAAGATACAAATTAACTCTTTTTAATTATAATTGAGTTTTGGATAGCTTATTTGCATGGATGGGAGCATGGTAGATATATCATAGGATAAGTACGTAGCCATTTGGCCCAGTTAAATGTGTTTTAGAATTAGTTTCCTTTCTATCATTTATTTTCTGCAAATTAAATTAGTTTATTTCGGGTCATTTCTTTTCAGCAATTTAATTTGGTTCCTTACAGTCATTTCCTTCCTTCATATTAAATTAGTTCCATTTTTATCATTTCCTTTCTGCAATTTATTTTAGTTTCATTGGAGTCTGACAGACTTCACTAGGAACCCCTAAAAGTAGCACCCCTTCGTAAAGCAGAACATGATTAGATGAACATAATGCATTTGATGTGTATATAGCACTGTCAGCTCAAATTTTGTATGAACCCTGGGTTGATGAAGTAAATTGGGCAGCCCCTAGCAGTTGCAGCACTCTTGCTGTAATACTAGGGCTCACCAGCAAGATCCTAGTACATCTGATACATTTAGTTGGAAAAATGATTCTTTATGGTACAAATATCGCTTATATATTTGCAATTATTCCCAACTAAAACAAAATATTCTTTTGGAATTTCACACTTTTCCTTTAGGAGGAAAATCAGGATTTTTAAAAACTTACCACAAGGTGAAGAAATAATTTTTTTGGGATGGCCTGAAATATGATATTCAAAATTTTGTGGGAGAATGTTCTACTTTCCAGCAAAATAAAGTTGAGATAATTAAGACCTCAGGTCTTCTACAACATTAATCCATTCCATGTCAGCGTTGGGAGGATATTTCAATGGATTTTATCACAGTTTTATCTAAGTATGAAGGAAAGAGTGTCATCACAGTGGTAGTTGATAGACTTACCAAGTATTCACTCTTTTGTGCATTATCTCATCCATTAAAAGCAAGTAAAATTTCTATTTCATTTATGGAAATAATTCAAAAGCTACATGGAAACCCAAAGATTATTGTAAGTGACAGTGATCCAATTTTTACTGGAAATTTTTGGACGATTTTTTTTCTTATGTAGGTACTCAACTAGCTTATAGCTAATATTATCATCTCAATCCAATGGTCAAATCGAGACAGTGAATAAATTTTTGGAAGGATATATTCGTTCTTTTGTGTCTTATAAGAAAACAAAATGGGTCATGTGGTTAACTCTCGCTACATTGTGGTATAACACTTCCTTCCATACTACCACAAAATGACTCCATTTATGGCACTTTATGGATATCATCCGCCCTCCATCACATCTTCTTGAAGAGAAAATTATAAGGTTCAAGGAGTGGAATATCACATCGATAATCAACAAGAAGTTCCCCAACTCTTAAAGGATAAACTAAATTTGGCACAAAATCGAACGAAACAACAGGAAGATCAATATTGCAATGAGAGAAGTTTTGATGTAGGAGATAGGGTATTTTTATGGCTACAACCATAAAAACAAATTTCCCTCAAGCAAGCTAAGAAGGATAATAAATTATCGCCAAATTACTATGGTCCTTACAAGCTTTTGCAAAATATTGGTACTATGGCATACAAATTGGACCTTCCTTCTTCTTCGTGAGTGCAACCAATTTTCCATGTTTCATGCTTAAACAAGGTTACAATGGAAAAAAATCTACTTCAAACAATATTGCCAGAAATTGATGAGGAAGGAAAAACCATATTGGAACCTAAAACAGTCACGAAAAAAATAACCTAATGACTACGAAATCAATCAATTTCAGATTATCTCATCAAGTGGAAGAAATTACCCACTGAATATTCTACATGGGAGGATAAAATTTTTATACAGAAGCATCCAGAGCTACTCAAGCATTGAGGGTAACACCTTTTTGAAGGATAGGGGCATGTTAAGTCCCTATATTACTAGTATAGTTCCTTATTGTTGTTAGTGTAACCGAGGGAAAATTTGAAGGATGGATATTTATTTTAAAGTTTAGAAACCTTGGCCAATCTAACTAGTCTATAATATGAAATATGTAAAATGTTTGGCAATATTTTGTAAAAATATTCAAATTTATAATAATTTTATGTAGTCTCTATATAATATTTTTGCAATTTTTAGGTAAAAAAATTTTATAATATAAAATTTGGGCAAATAATTTTTTGAAAAATTGAAAATTAATGAATATTGTTTTTTGAAAATGCATTGAAAATTATCCCACTCGCGAATATTAGCCCCTAAATGTTTCCCTAGTGTAAGACCCTTATTGTTATTTTTGTACCCCTGTAACCCCAATATTGTTATTATTATGCCCTTACATTATTATTGTTAGGTCATCTAGGATTATATTGTGACCCCATGGACTCCTATATATAGAAGGAGGATTTTTCATTTGTATCATCCAAGAATTGTTCATTTATGTAATGTAAAGGAGGTTTCCCCCTCGAAGTGGCTTATATCTAAGGCATTAGTCTCTCTTTTCTTCTATCTTTGGCGCTGGTTCCATAACAATCTTATTCTGAAAGTGACTTCCATGATTAGTGATAATTGATTTAGGGATACCAAAACACAAAATGATTTTATTGAAAAGAAAAGAAGTTTTTTTCTCACAATCATTATTAAAATTAGGCATAACTTATACCCACTTCGTGAAGTAGCCTACTGCTATGATAATTTACTTGTATCCCTTAGTCAAAGATGTGTTACAAGTAGTAAAAATAAATTCCAAATTAGTAAATGGATTGATAGTGATGACAGGAAAAATGGGAGTTGGATGAGTGCACATTTTTGGAGTATAAACTCCGTAAGGATTTCGCTCTTTTACCACCTCAATACAATATTTTAAAATCGAGGGCCAAAAATACCCTACATGGAATATTTTTTGGGATGTAGCAAGCCTAGATAAATGACCTCCACAAGCTCCACTATCGCAGTCATTCAAAATTTACTCAACTTCTTCTAAGGTAAAAGAACATCTATGAATTGAATCAACCCCACGATTATATAAAGTATCATTAATGATATCATAATTCTTAGCTAGGTTAAATAATTTTCTATGTTATTCATTATAAAAATACCGAGGAAACTTCAAAGTATAGAGATATAAAATGATATTTATATACCAATCATCTTGTGAAGATAAAAACAATATTTTCATCTAGAAATGATTCTTCATAAGTAATATCTGCTTCACAAGGAAATTATAAAAATATTTCTTCGAAAACCAAAGATTTCTTTCACTTATATGACATAAAATCGAGATCAAACTCTTGAAAAATGATAATTCATTTATTGTATTTTCCCCCAATCACTCACCTACTAAGGAAAAATTGAAATGGATTGACATCAACCAATACAATGGTTTTTCGAAGAAAAATGTAATGACAGAGACACTCAACAACATGAACCGATTCTAAATTCAATTCCTCAATGTGAGAATACCATATTTTAGGACCAACTAAGCCACAAGTTAGATAATAAATCACATGCTCTGCAAGTGGATCATCTTTCTAAACTAGAACCATACCAATAGTTGATTATTCTACCCCTAGGTACAAAAATAAATCTGTTCTATAATCATATGGACTCGGAAAAGGAGAAGTGGTCAATGCCTTTCTCAACGCATCAAATAAGCATCGAGAAAAATTGTCCAAAAAAAATGGAACTCATTTCTTATGTAAAAAAATGAATCATTTCATGACTACAGTGTAGTTTGTAATAAATTTCCTTAAAAATTTGGCTTTTCCTTGGAGACTTTCAAGTTGACGAATATTTGAGAGGGGAAACAACTAAAATATTTCCTCATCCTTGAATGGATACACATAAATTCCTTCATTAAAAATGATGAATCCAAACAACCGATTAGATGTAACCATGAAAAATCACTTATTAGGGTTCAACCATATTTTATAATAATGACATCTCGAAAACATTAGATGAATTTTTCTTTGTATGTTCCATTATCTTACCAGAGAGAGAAGCTAAATCATCCAAATAAGCTTCAATTATATTTTTGATGTCACGGAAAGAGTATGACATAGCCTCTTGAAAGGTATCCTCAACATTTTTAAGGAAAAAAAAAAAATCCTGCATGAAAACATACCTTAGGGAAAAAAAAAAAGTTTTCTTATGTTGATCTTGCGAATGAATTCTTATTTGATTATATCTAGAAAATTTGTCCATGAAATAAAATATTTCATTTCCAACACACATAAATAATGTGATCTATAAATAGAGTGGATAAATTATCTTTTTGATAGGCTTTCTTTAAATCCCTAAAATTGATGCATGACCGTATTTTTCCTTCCTTTTTTCTCTATAGGGAATGTATTTGAAACCCATTGAGTTAAAGGAATAGAGTAGATGAAACCTACCTTAAGCACCTTCTCTACTTCAGCCTTGATAACCGAAACTTTCCTAGGGCTAACCGGTCAAATATTTTGATGCATATGCTTTGCATTTTCGTAAGCCTTGATCTCATGTTGAACTATAATAGGATCAGTCTAAGGCATTTCCTCATAAGACCAAACAAATACGTCTCTAAAATCCTTAAATATATCAGTGTAAATTTTGATTTCCTTAGGAAAAAATTTATATCCAATGAAGATATTCTCGAAAATGTTTGGATTCGTGGAAATGTTCACCAGAATAGTTTCCGACAAATTATCCATGTTACCTTTAGCAAAAATATGTGATGGAGCCAAAGAATATAAAATTTTATGAACAGTTTGACTACAAATATGACTAGACAAATTTGATTCAACTTTATGCAAGTTAGGGAAAAAATTGGATCGATGATGTAAATCATCCAATGGTTTTTCTATACTAGTCACTTATTCTATAATTACTTCCTTAGATGGTAAAATGATATTTAGGTAATCCATATCCAAAGTAGAATCAAATTTCTAGACCGACGAAACATCATCATCCACATCCTGTGATGGGAGAGGGATGGGACGAGAATATCTAGAATTTATAGGATATTGATACACAATTGTTGCCACAGATATAGGATAAGCCATTCCACCCACTTTACCTTCTTCTAATATGATTTTAGGAGGGGGAAAGGGCCAAGGATCTGAAACATAATGAGTTCTAAAAGAACATCAATGAGGAATGATCTTAGAGGATTAAATGGAATTAACATGAGAAATAGGAGATGGAAGATCAAAAAGTACCGAAAAAATAATAATATATTCAAAATCCTACGTTCTCCATAGGATTATTGTTAATATTTACTGCGGGGATAGTGGAGTCAATAGATGCATTAGGGTCATTGGGAGAATCAGGTAATTGATCAATCATAACAATTATTGGTGAATGAGGAAAACATAGGATGCAGAATAAAGACAAGACTATGGGATCCATTCCATGAACCTAATTCCAACTTAAAAAAATATTATAATCTAGATTAGAATCAACTATCTCTACTTTCACGATAAAAACCTTTCCCCTTACAAAAATAGGGAAGGTAGTAAAAATCTCATGATGCCTATGAGAATGGCCATTGAATGAAATTAAGAAGGTAGGAGAGGGAACAACTTCAACGGAATCAATATCTTTCCAATATGACATATTCATGACATAGACATGAAACATGTGGAAGCCCCTTCATCAACTACAGTTTGAAATATGGTCTTCTTACGATATGTAGATTTAATATAAAAATTGATATGGTGAGGGAGTCTAGTTTTAACTTTTGACATATCAAATGTAATTACTATAGAGTTTTTTGGGTCAACTACTGCAATCAAAATGAGAAAAGCACTCCTTTGTGCAGGACATCATTGGAGCACCTATAACACTAACATAGTATAGGGGCTGAGACCTAAAACTTCAATAATGGAATATTTCTTAGAAGTCCTAACATCGGGATTATAAATCGACTGTTTTGAGGAGCCGTTTGGCATCCTAGGTATAAGGGAAACTGTAGGCCTCTCTATATATAGAGGTTCTTAAGTATCAAAATAAATTTTAGCCATAGAGGTTTTTGGCTCTCCATAATAATGAGCTCTCGTTTAAATATAAACATGAGACTTAACCGTATATACATTCAATGTAGATTCCCATTCTTTATTGCCCCATGTAGGGGTTCCAATACTAGGATTCATGCCAAAAAGTAATTGTTTCCCTTGGGGAAATGTCTTAGTAAGACTAGATGAACCTTGTTGGGCTAACAAGCATTGAGCATCTTGAATCATGTGGAAAATAAGGGTAAGGTGATCCCCACTGCATAACTTCCATGGGAAATTAACCCTCTTTTTAGATTCCTTCTTATCATCAGCAGTCTCATTGTAGGGTTTATTAACATTCCCCATCCCTCACTTGTTTTTGTTCTTCCTACGCAATTTCTTATTCCCATCAAATTATTTATTTCCTTTGGTATTTGTGGACTAAAAAACATTATCTACTAAATGTTGAAGAGGAGGAGACTCTAAAAATTTAGTCTGAGTCACATAAGTAGATTGCAATGAAAAATATTGTAATTGATTTAACAAAATAGTCTTATTACTATTGATCGATCCTAGAAATATGTGATCATTAGGGCTTGGATTTTTTTTTTAGCGAGATCGATTTTCAATCTAGGAGCATTAGGAAAAATGTTATAGAGGACTTTGGACTGGGAATAATAAGCTCTAATTCTTGGGCTAAGATTTATCATGTTCTTCAATGATATCTATGGTTGTAATGATTTCAAAAACCATTCTAGAATAAATTCATCGGGGATATAATCCTTGGTCAATATATTCCTTTTGCGCCACTCTTGAATGTGGCCAGAAATATGGGCAGCCTTCTCCTGCTGAAAATTAGCCAAAAGCTCAGTTCCAACATCATAATGGACATGAAACTGAAAATGGTTGAGAAACATTGTAGCTTACTCAGAAAAAGTATGAAACCTCCCTCTTCTTAAATCTCTATACTATTTCACCTCATTTGTAGTTAAGTTGTGTTGAAATAGTCTCAACATAATTGAATCATCAATCAACGAGTGTGATGAGTACCATAAGTGGAAAGCGGTTATATTGTATGTTGGAGCTTCAAGACTTCCCTTCAAATTTTGCTATATTAGATGGAATTTTAGTAGATACCGGAGGTGAAACTAGGTTGTAATGGATTAGATCATTAGTCAATTTCAAAATATTTGGAAAATTAACATTTTTTAGGAAAATTAAATGTGGAGGAACTGGAGAATTCCAAGATCCAAGAGTGGAATTAAAATATTTCAAAAAAGATTATCGTGAATTTTGAGAGGCACCAATATGCCAATGATTACTCGTAGAATAAAATGAACTATAAGAAAAACCTTGTATTCTAGGGATATATGGAAAGTATCCACCCCCTACTACAAGAATACTAGTCATAGGGAAAATTCCTCTTGATAGAACATTATATGAAGGGGAGAGCCCCTGGTAGTGATTCCAAACACTAGCCAAAGGAGGAAAAACATATGAAGTAACAACAGTAAGCAATGGAATAATCCCCTAGTTACCAAATAAATGGGAGAGATTATGAGACCCAAAATTACTGACAGAAGGATATGACAAGGCCTAGATCCCTAGGAAAGAATTAATTTTTTGAGCATGGTCAAAGAAAGTAATTGAACCTATATTCATTCATGGATTGGAAGGAGGAACATGTACACCTCCAAAATAAAACTCTTATGAAAATGTTGAACTACTATGCGTGAAAGTCATAGATACAGAAGCAACATAAAATAAGGTTTATGAAACTAAGGGAATCCCACTAGATGGAATTCTCAAAGGTTAAGTAGGAGTGAAAGGAGTGGAAGGTTAGGTTCTCCCACTCGGAACTAGGATGGAGGTAGCCAACAAGTCCCGTACTAGGTGTAATATTTGAGATATAAATAGTACATCCTCGTATAGCTGAAGAAAGAGTATGTACACTAGCCATATTGGAAACCATACTTGGACCACTAACATTGGCCAATAAGAAGAAAGAAGGAGAGTGAACAGTGTTAGACGACCTACGAGTCTGACTACCCACATATGATACAACATAATGAAGATGAGAAGGAAGAGGTTCCATAGGAGTCATAGGGGACTCATAAATGCCTTCAATTTGTACTTGATCATTTGCTTGGAAGAGTACTCTACAATGTACTCAATCTTTTCCACCCAGGTTATGGACTAGACTAGGTTCACCCTATGAAATAAGAGCCCTCTAAGAAGTATGTGTCACTCTTATATTAACTGAAATTGGTTCAAAAAAACTATTAGAAGTACTCATGTGCCTTCTATGTGAAGGCTTGCCACTCGTATTTGATAGAACACGAAGCCTTCTAGACGGATGAAAAATTAAATACTCAACCAACTTTATATATAAAGAAAAATTAAAGACTAAAATAACCTATGGCAAGCTAGGAGCAAAGAGCACTCTCTAAGAAAATTCATAAATATACAACAAAGAAAACCACTTCTAATTATTCCTACTTTGGGTGATTAGGATCGAACACCAAAATACAAGAAATCAAAGATAAGGACCTACTGAAGGTAATTTTGGATCATTAGGGCCCAAGGCTACTGACAAAGGTATTAGAAGGACTTATGCTTACCTCCAGACAATATCCTTTACCAATGAAAGTACCCAAGCTTCTTAAGGGCATTGTAGAGAAGTACTATGAAAGTGATGCAATTTCTTCCTCGGGTACCATAGGCATTACCCCCCACAATCACCTATGTGGTCCCTAGGGAAGGTAACTAAGGTCACTAGACCATGGTAATAACTTGGGATGAACATTTGTGGGTGCATGATCCAACACGTAGGACAGGGGGTATCTATATTTCCTTATATTCAGACATCCTCCTACTTAACTCCTGTGTGATAGGTGATTTCAGACAACTTAATGATACTGGAATTCCACTCTTTAATAAACTTCTTACCAACCAGTATAAGTATAAGATTAATATACAAAATTTCAAATTATCAATATGGTTTGTCTAAGCTTAGATTCATAGCACATTAAATTCGAGAAGAAGGCCTCAGGGATATGTGAGATAGAAATCAAGCTCTTGAAAACCATTAAAATAGCATCATTTAGAAAAAAATACTTTCCAAAGTAAGGAAACGACACCGGGAACCTACTTGTGGCTCCTATTATGGGTTGGGTGACTCCTGCAGAAAGTCTACCTCAGTTTTCCATGGGACAAGGGAATGTAAATTCCACTCAAACTGTCAAACCATTCAAGAAATAAACAATTTAAATCCTCTCAATGGATTACTTGATTTATTGAAAAGAAGGAAAACGTGAAATAAAATTGAGAATTACACCAAAAACGCATTCCAAACTAACTCAAATATTATTCTAATCTGAGAAAATCATCAAATTATTTCTTTCCAAATGTATAGGTACTTTTACTTAGAAGGAATCTAAATTAGATATACATTGTTTATCCAAAATGTAGTATTCAAAAAATAGTTTAAGATACAATTATGACCTGAGGTATTCTTCAAGAGTTCAGTTGGAAAATTTTCTATGTCACTCTTCTTATGCTAATCTTGAGAATTAAATTATAATAATGAATCTTTTTCTCTTAAGACTCCATGACCAATTTCACATAATAATTAAAAGTTTTCATGAGTGCTCAGATAGTATAGTTAATAAACCAAATCAGGACTCTTGATGATAATACCCCTACTTCATGATTAGAAAATGTTGTCTTTATCATTAAGTCCCTGTAAACTGAAAGTGGATCTCACTATGTGACAAATAAAATTAGAGTAAACAATAGACTGAGATTTTAATACAAATAAGAAATTCAATAAGAAGGAACTTATTAACTATAATATTTTTTCACTATCTCAGTTTACATATAGAATCTCAATATGTTGAACAGTAATGAATTCCAAGAAAGTAGCCATACCATCATAAAGGAGAATAATGAAATAAGATCACAAATTTCTACCAAATTACAATATCACACTTATGCATTGATCAAATAAAATCTCATAAATAATCCTAAGAGGGATGGGGCAACGAACTGGCTGGTGGGCCCAAACCACCCACCTCGTTTCCCTTTTTGATATTAAATCACTATCCTAGATGATTAAAAATAACATTAAACATGAATTTAATGCCAAATTATAATAATTATGAAGTCTTGTTACATAAAAATTGAATAATGTAGACCTTGGCTGCAATGGTCCCCTCAAGGGATCGCCCCACTGGGCACACAGTCCCTACCCTTGCTTGCTTAACGAAATTTGTATCCTATCTATCAAAATAAAATATTAAATTTCAATCCTCTATATCCTTTACAGTACCAAGTTTCCCCATTTATAATATAGATGTATCCTCGTTATTCAGATCAAAGATTGACAATGCATACAATTTTTGAGTTTCTAAACTGATTTCTAAACTAAAATAAGTATTATTTTTGTTTAAATCTATCACCATCGATCTGAGGTTCCATATAAACACCATGACCAGTACCAATTCATGAAATATTTGCTACAATATCCATGCGAATATCATCTTCTTACTAAACCTTCTGCCTTCTAGAAAGTAGTTTGACCGAATGCCTTGACCTTTACTCTAGATGTTGTCTTAAAGGGATGGGCACAATTAGGGAAACACAACACTAGCTTGAGCCTATCATCCACAAAACCCATATGCTCTTTTCCTATTATGGCAGTCGAATGTACGAAAATCATGGAGGTAAGAACAATATTTATACTTCATGAACATGAACTACACTGTTGGAATAGGAACTGTGTTGTTGGAACATGAACTGTACACCTAAGGATAAAATATTATTAATTATTTCCACTTAAATCTATTCCAATCACTAAAAAAATAGAATTTATATTATAATAAAGTGTTACCTCTAATAGTCACTCTAATAGTCCATTAACTTATAGAAAAATACAATAATAACTACAAACACCAGGTGAAGGTATAACAGATCCTTACAAAAAAGTGTGAAAATATATACAAAATGGAGGCTCAAAACTCCCCCACACCAATCTCCTTGCATGTCCTCATGCAAGCCAAACCATAAAATATAGACCAACATTTTGAAAAAATCAAGGTTTGAGGCCTAGAGCCCTGCTGTATTGACTAAAATGTCAAGTTACTTCCTTAGATGTTTTTAGTCATTTTAATCTCTCCCATTAAGAATCTTGTTATGAGTAGCATATTTTTTGGCTCGTTTCATCCAAATCTTGGCCAGCTTCTGCAATTTCCTATTCTTAGCATTCATATTGTTGTTTCTGCGCTACATTTTAGTTTCGAATGCCTCCAAACCTTCATTCTCTACTTCCAAAACTGTAACCTTCCTTTTCAATATCTTTATTATCATATATTTCTTCCTTAAAATATGAATATCCTCAGAGTCTCTTGGCTTCTATTGATTGGTGAAATAAATGTGAACAATTTCTGCTACAGGGGGATAAAATGAAAAGAAAAACTTTTAATTTACCTATTCCATAGGTGTTTCAAATTGAATTGCTTATTTTAAATGACTTTTGATTTGATCTGTTCCTATAGTCGGTTTGTTAACCTAATTTGATTCTCGATTCATGATTTGAGACATAAATTTTGAATTAAATTCTTCAAAATTTCGAATTTTATCTCCTCCTTCATCAATGGTACCTGCATTATATTTTACTGCTTCCTCTCCCCACTTGTTCGGAATCAAAATCAACTGTTTGAGGCTCTAAATTTCTATAAGGCGGTCGACTCTCTTTTATCATACTTTGTGTATCCCTTCGTCCAATGAGAGGGGCTTGAGGTTCAATTGGTGGAGTCACAGCGGTTGCATAGTTTCCAATTTTCCTCTTCCTTGAGTTTTTAGGGTACGAGGAGAAGATATTTTCCACTTGATTTCCCTTTGGAGTATGCTCTGCCTCACACATCTCAGCATGAAGTTGGGTATTCTATTTTTTGATGACTTTTGTACAATGATTTCGCAGAAGAAAACCATGCCAACTACCATTTATTAAACCCAGTTCATCCACGATCAATATTTTATTGAGAACATAATGGTAAAGGCTATAACTATTGTTTTTAACGGCTCTACAGGTACCCGGTAACATTTTCTGCATGATATTTAGCCTAAAGATGGGGAAATTTATCTTTTTTTGTCCAGTAAAATGTAGTAGTAAGCCTATATGATATAAATATGTTGTTGCATACCTACCTTCCTAGGTCAAATACTTCTGAAGGATAAATAAAAGGTTGCACCATCCATATATAATCCAAGAACTTTGTATCCCTTTTGCCCAATTAACTTCCTAGTGTCCTCCCTTGATAAATTTCATGCTTAAACACTTATCTATATTTTTATTCTCGAACCATTTAATTCCTTCTAGGGATAATCTAGCTACTTAAGAAATGGTATTTAAATTCAGATTCATGACCAGATCTCTAATTCGATCTATCCTCCCATTGAATGCTCGTGAAAAATTCAATGAAACCTCATCTTCAGAAACCTGAATTTTAACCAAGAGTTCATGCCATCCTTCGTTAACCATTTATGTTTGTAGGCATTCTATTTAGGATTTTTCTCGAGCTCCTCTATGGAAAATGCCATGCGGTGATCATACTTCGCTTTGTTCTTATTTTAAGGATGGTAAACACGATATTCTCTTAGAAATGAATAGGATGATGAGTGATAAACAAAAAAAATGAACCCAACATGCTCAATATATTTAAACAACATGGGAAATCGATCGGTCTCAAAGAAATTAGGAAATTTGATTCATATTTTCTTTAGATGACATAACTACTCATAATGGGCATTGGATAAGATCTTGAAGATGGTTCTGATGGAATTAATATTGAAGGGCATAATATTTATCAAAAGGGATGAGAGTGCTTTGGTTTTAAAAATATATTCAATCATGAAAACGATTGCAGACAAGCTTCATTCAACCTCCATTCATAACATAATTACCTTATCCAATAAATGTTGGATCAATGTACATGGGTAGTTTCAAGAGCATTTTACAAGAATTCCCAGGATCTATAAATACATGATTACAATGTCAAAGATTTCTTGACATGGATACTTGGAAAAAATACATTAAAATATCTTCTCATAAGTAGACCATCATGGAAAGTGTAAGGAATCAATTAAAGTACTTTATTAGGAGAAGCAACGTAAAATAGTGGAAGAGAGAAGGGGTTGGGGGATTATTAATATTAATGATCATACTATGCCCCCAATACAAAAGTGAAAAAAATCGTCATCAAGGAAATATTGAGGTACCCGGTGTATCAATTATCATTTAAAGTATTCATCAAGATAGCAATATCGTAGTCTTAGTGCCAACTAAACAATTCCATAATCCTTATGAAAGCATCGAATGCAATAATGATAAAAGTACCAAGGGTGGGAATCTCATATATAAAAGGAGGATCATCATACAACAATATGAATTCAAGTCATAAAAAATAAGCTGCAGTAAAGTAGTAATTGTACAATATTTAAAAATACCAGCTCCCATTGCACCATTAAGATAAACACTGCATAATTTTTGTCTTGTACTTCGTGATTTTTCAAAGAATTTTTTCAGAATATTATTACTTGTTCAAATCCTTATTATCATTAATGATTAAAACTAATGTCTGCTAAAATAATGTAGTTATAAGAATATTGCCAGTGTGTTCCTAAACCTACTATAGAAATCATGTACATAGAACATGTAATGATTATTAGAGGAAACTGCAATTCAAACACATTTTTGTCTATGAACATGTTGAGAGTAATAATTAAAAACTAATTCATCACTCTAAATACCTTGTCATAGATAAAATTGAGTTATGATACCACAAAAGGAAAACGTAAAAAAGAAAAAGATGAAACTTTCCTTGAAAGATCAACAAAGTCTTTATTGACCATTGTAAATCTCACTATCACCCGAGTGCAAGACTAAATTTCTCCTTAATATGGCACAAATAGTTATTCCACTAAGGGTACCAGATACATTAAAAGTTTTGAAAAAATATAACACCAAATAATCATGCTAAAAATATATTAAAACCATTATCTAAGATATAATATAATGAGTTTTAGGGAAAGGAAAATATAATCAAGTAAATCACAACGTACAATTAACTTTAATACCACACACATGGCCCTGCTTCCCACAAGAATCTATAGCCTCGATAGGGGTGTATTTTAACCCAACAAAATTCCTATGTCTGACATAATAGATATATATTCAGAGTTATCTATTTGGTTTTCGAAATTATATGAATGCCACTATCCTATCTTTGTAACCAGCTAATGGCAATGCCAATCAGAAGAAAAACATGAATGGACAGGCCAGCTTGTGATGAGACCTCATGTGCTCCATCTTTTGAGATGAAATGGATTACTCTGGCTCGGTGACAAGTAGCAGTAATGTCATGCATGTTAGGTCCTATATCATGGCAAGTTCGCTCATACTGAGACCTCCTATCCTTCAATCAATCCTTCTTCATAAAATCTTATTATGATTAAATACAAAGGATACTTAATTAGTGGGGATGTAGATCTACTCCTTAAGAGTATCAAATGACGTAAAAAAAATTTAATGAGTAATATTTACTGGTTAATCCTCCTACCCCAAAAATTCATTTTAAATAAGATGTCTCATATAATGACTAAAATATTCGTTAAGTTAATAATGCTAGTGTTCTCATGAGTCGCTCATAATGGTATTTACAGGAGTGGTCCACCATAGAAGGTTTATTTCAATGATAAATATATCTCATATGAAAAATCATGAGAGTGACTAAAGTAGAAAGTGCATGATGATCACTTTTGAAAAATCATTAGGTATTAGAGTGAATTATACTCAACAATAATTACTAGAGATGTGTGTGTTAAAAATAAATGAGAATCAAATGTAGTTTCAATAGCTATGATTCGGAAGTAGAAACAATAATATCATTGATGTAAAATCTTTATTCATGGCATTTATTTATTCTTCTAGCCTACCCTATCCTAAGAAGTGTAAGTCTTTCATTTTTAGTATATGAGTACTTCCAATGCAACAATGTGTGTAACAAAAATATAATCCTGCTCATGTTCAAACTTGAAAAGTAAATTTGAGAAAATACAAGAATATGAGGAACCAACTGCATTAACTGATGTGATGCTAGGAATTGTCAAATAATAAAGGAGGAGTGGGTGCTAACAATCATCTGAAACCAATATTCTATGGATCCACATGTTATCACTCGGGTTTTCCTTGAAGTTGTGGAAAAGGAAATTATACCCGAGGTAACCACAAACCAACCTTCGGATACAGAATCTAGCCAATCTGTATCCAGAGAGGGCTCTCTCTTTATGATTTAACTTTATTCTTAGAAAATTTTAGGCTAGTTATAAGTCCAAGAGTTTGTTTGAAAATGGTGGAATTCGCCAACTAAGGGCAAGGTTAAATATTTTCAGGCCATTGGGCTATGGATTCAAAGGGATGGCTTTACTGGATTAATCTTCTACACACAATATGGCTTTGTAGGGCAAGATAGCCAAACAGAGAACAATTTTTAGGATTTAAAGTGGATGGAATGGGTTTTGAAGGGATGAAAGGCAATCAAGAATCTTTCAACATATTCAAAGAAAGAAAATGAATTATTACAAATAAAGAGCAGTTAAGAATTCTTTACTATAGCAATCAAAATGTTCAAACCAGCGAAACAAGAGAAATTAAGAATTCGTTGCTTATAACCAGTTTGGAAGAAAACATTTGGAATAACCGCAATTGAAAATCAGAGTACACTTAAGTAAGTTCTGATTTATTCTTTTATGTCAATTATTCAGAAATGGAACATAGTGATATTATAAACAGATATAAAACTTAAAACATAGGATAGAAAAGACTTATTGAACTATAGTCTGACACATGAATCCTGCAAAAAGTCTTGAGCTTCAAATCATCATCCAGCAAGCCACAAAGAAGTTTCTCCAAAGCACTTTTATTCCAAAAGATCAATGTTACAGCAAAGTAGTAGAATCCACCCAAAATACTTCCAAGAGTGAAGTATTTATACAAATTCTAAACTAAAATATCTTGAGAAAAATATCAAAATTGGTTCACAAATCTCTCCAACTATTTTACATAAATAGAACTTAAGTAAAGGACACTCAAACTAATGCATATATTTGGCACTATTTTGTATGGATAGGTGATTACAAAGAGGATAATTCGAATTTGATCCAACTCTTAGTTGATGATGAGGCATCCAAGTCACTAACTGCTTCCTTTCTTTGTGCATTCTGCTCCAACAATTCTGCAAACTTGGGGTCCAATGATATCTTTGTATTTCTCAATCCGTAATAGATATGTAAGAAGTGAAAGAGTTTATTGTGTATTAATATGTTGGTGAGATAAACCTCTTTCCGTTTCCTAAAATTCCTCTCCAGCTGTGCACAATAGGCTCTGTAAAAATATGTGTAAAACAGAGTTTTACAGAGTCTGAAAAATAGCCTGTAAAGATGTGCATGTATCTCTCATTATGAAATCACTGTGAAAAAAGTGAGATAGGTTTTTGTATATGGGTCTCTTAGGAACAAAAAAATCCTTCATTTTTTGTATGATGTATTTTTTATTTACCACAACCTTCTCTGCAAAATGATGACTTAACTGGTATTTTCTGCAAAAAGTGCTTTCCAACATTGTTTAATATTTCCAAAACCATAATAGCTGTTAGAAAAGTGAGAGAGGTTTTTTTAGATGGTCCTCTTAAGAACATGAACCTCCTTCAGTTTCAAAAAATTAATCTTGTATTGATCACAATATTTTTTGCAAAATAATGACTAAAACATGCAATTTCTGCAAAAATATTACTTCTTGTTGTGTTTTTCATCTTTTCACTTTTTTGTTCTTTTGACTGTTTTACTTTCACTTTAGACAAAATTCAATGTTGGTGAAAGTATTTTCATTTCCTCTTTTTACCATTTTACTGCCTCTGTAATTACTTTTACTGTTTACCTTTGACTGCTCTGTAACTTCATTTTAACTTTCATTCTGACTTTTACCTGATACACTTTAACCACTGATACTCTTTAGCTGTTATGCTTTGTAACCTCTGTTTGAATAGATTTGATAACAATATTGGAGTAAAAAATTCTTATGACTAGTATTAAGACTGTTTATTCAAGGATGTGGTCTTCTGATCACCTGTAAAACAAAACAAATTGTTAAGAACGCATTGGTTTGCGGGGGAGGTCGAAAAGGTTTCATTTGATTTTGAGATGTCTGTGGAGTGAATCTAGAATGATTTTTGGGAGGTAAACCATGCTCGAATTGGTTAACAGAGGCTTCAGGTGGTGCAACTGGGTTACAAAGGGTTTTACTACACAATCAGGTGAAAATGAGCAACACTAGGGTGTTTGTGTTTAAACGGGTAAACGGTTGATATTGGCGGGTAAGCTTTGAATGAACAGTGATTTGAACAGGTACTGGTTATGGCGGATAATCTTCTGAGAGGCTTGTCTGCAATCTTCTTTGAAAGGATAAGGTTGGCGAACTTCACAAATTCGAAATTTGAATTTTTCTGCGCGGAAGGCGTATTCTTTCTCTGGCGTACAAAATGATGAAAAAGACGTGAATGTTTTGTTTTATTGGCAAATTCAAACGGGTGGGGAATATTTTATTATTTTATGGGATGACGTCAGCGTACGGGAGGCGAGTCATGGGGGAATGGTGGTAAGCAGTTTATTCCGCACCACCTTTGGAGGAGGGTGGTTTTATGTGAATTGGCAGTGATTCCACAAATTGAATGACACGTGGTCAGGACACTATTTGAAAACCGCTTTGATTTCGCAAGTTATCTATCGGACGAAGGATGTGTAGCGAAATGAACGAGGGCCGTGGATCTCCGAGCGGGCAATCGAACGGTGATTTGGGACGGGGAGATGGCATAGGAATTAATGAGCGGGCCCGACGCGTTTAATATCCATTAATCATTCCGGGAGGATTTTGATTGGTTGGAAAGATTATTAATTAATCCTGATGATTAATTAATCTCTTCGCGTATAATGACGGTGGGGGGTAATGAATGGGCTAATTTTCGAAGTTTGATTTGAATTTAGACTTCGAGTTTTATTTTTCCGTTTTAAACATATAAAACATATGCTTAAAGCCTTTTTCTTATGTTTTTATTATATGGTAATAAACCGATATGATTTGTTTACCATAGGGGGCGGGGTCGATGTATACAGATATATTTTAGCCAAAGGGTTTGTAAAGTGGATATTTTTATTTGAATATGTGGGATTTATTTAACTTTGGCTTAAAATCATAATACAAAGGTTTTTGAGATATTTATATAGGAGGAGTTATATACTATAGGAAAAAGATTATTTCAATAGGGATTTAATAAATAAATTAGAGTTAATATGACAAAGGACAAGGTAAACTCAAAATACTTTAACATAACCAAGGAAGTGAAGATTTTTAAAAGAAAATTGCATTATCATAACTTCATCACTTAAACTCAGAATAAAAAGTAATTTTGAGGGATTTTTATGGAATATTGCATGATTTTCCTAAGTAAAATGGGATTTTACTTAGGAAAAGCTTTTTGAGAAGTGGATGAATGTTATAATGGATAATTTCAAGTACTTAGGTCTTTTTCAATTATTGGGCCGAGGGTCTGGTCCCTCCAAAAGTCAAGGAAATGCCTTGAGCCCCTTTAATCTTCAAATACCTTAGCACTTAGGAGAAATTAGTGAAATGTTTAGAGAAATGAGAGTGGAAGTTTAATAATTTGACTTTGCTCTGCTGTGAACTTTTTCCAATGTAGTATATGCCTTCGTAATTGTGATGAAAGTAAATTTGAACACATTTAAACCATCATCCATCACATGTAATTCTGTAACAACATCTACCTACCCTACCTATTTTACTCTACCATTTTCTCTCCTTTATTAGGGTGCACTTAAACTGGCAAACCCTTATCAATATTTTTTCTTTTTACATGGAAAACCTATCTAAGTCTACACTTATTACATCCAAGGGCTCATATTAAACTGTTGAGCACCTTTTATTAACTCTACCTATCTACTTATCTGCCAAGATTAAACTGTTTGGTCAGATTTTTATTCTCTATTCTACAACATGAAATTGAAAAAATGAATGAATCAAGTTTAAACAGTTTGACTCTTCATAAATTGTGGCAAAAGTTTGACAAGCTGCACACAATCACTTTATTATATCAGAGCAAAAAGTAGTGGCATTTAGACTTGCACACTTTCCTTGGCCTTTCTTTTGATGGGGTTCATTTTCTTTCACTTTTTTGGCCAATTTTATTTTTTTCACCCTTTGATTTTTCTTTTAGGGTATACCCTCTTTACATTTTTTAAATTTTATGATTTTATGATTTTTTAAGAATATGGAACACCTTTGCAACAAGAAAAAGGTTTGAACATATTACATAGTTCAACAAGTCAATCATGAAAAATGACACCTATTGGTATAGGAGTCTAACTTTTACATACTCTCAACCATTTGATCCATTGTTATAATACAATGTATCTTCCTCTATTACATCACGAGAATATTCCAAATCTCTCTGATTTTATCCTAAAGTGCAGGTCATATCAGATGATCAATATGGTGGGTTCTCTTTAATCCCTACTTCTTATGGTTTTTCCAATTCAAGCATAAACCATAGTTCTTTAGTATCCCTAGAAAAATATTCTGTATATTCACGATTATTTACTTCCAGAGAGATAGATATGTTTCTAATCACTGCAAAATGTGTTTTCTCTAAGAAGTAGAGACCCTATTGGCTGCTAATATTTGAGATAGTTCTTGAAATAGCATTAAAATACATGGCATTTTCCCACTAGCTGGAAGGTCTTGTTATCACATGGATTAGAATAGGGGGGTTCTTATATCACCAGAATACTAAGAAAACCAATGAAATATACCACGATTGTAAGCTCATCAATAAAATCACACTAAAGGATAATTTGCAATAAGAGAGATGACCCAAGCATTACACAAAAATTCATTTCCATTAAATAAACAAACCATGAATCATACTAGAAACCCTTTTGTAGTAAAGGAAATCACTTTTAAAAACTCATTTTCGGTAAGGGAAAAGAAACCAAGCTTGTGAGCTCTCTGACAACACCTTCCAATATGCTTCAACAAGCAAGGGTAATCACACTAAACTAAAAATTCACTTGAAAATATAATTGAAAAATATGACAAATCCTTGATGCCTTATCCTGTAACGCCTCCCCGGAAATGAAACCAAAATGCCAAACGCTATAAATACACGATTTATATACCAAAATTTAAATTATCAATCTAGGTTTCATAAGATTAGAATCATAGCACGGTAAATGAAAGAGGAAGACCACAAGGATTTGTGAAATAGAGATCAGGCTCTTGAAAATAATTCAAAAGTCATCATTCAGAAAACAAAACTTTTCAAAATAAGGAAAACACATTGTGAACATACTTATGGCTCCTCTTTGGGGTTGTGTGACTTTTGCGAAATGTCTACCTCAGTTGTATGGGGGACAAAGAAATGTATATTCCACTCAAATTATCAAACAATTTAGGAAATAAGGAATTCAAAACCTCTCAAAGGATTACTTTCTATATTGTAAATAAGGAAATCATCAAAGAAAACTGATAATTTCAAGACAAAGCCATTCCCAATAGATTCGAAGCTTATCCTAATATGATAAAATCATTAAATTATTTATTTTCCAATGTAGATATATTGTTACTTAGAAGGAATCTAAATTAGATATACATTGTTTCTATGAGAATGTAGTATCAAATCAAGAGTTTAAGACATCAATTATGACTAGAGGTATTATCAAAGAGCTATGTTGGACACTATGTTATTCCAATCTCCTTATGCCAATCCTGGAATTTAAATTAAAAGAATGAATCTCGTTCTCTTAAGACTCAAGGACCAATTTCATATAATAATTAAAAGTGTTCATGAGTGCTCAAATGTTATAGTTAATAAATCAAATCAGAACTCTTGATGATCATACCCCTACTTTGCAATGAGAAATTCATTTCTTTATCATTGAATCCCTATAAACTGAAAGTAGATATCGCTATGTGACAAATAGAATCAGTGTAAACAATAGAGTGATATTTTAATATAAATAATAAATTCAATAAGCAGACACTCGTTGACTATGCTATGTTTTCTTTATCTTATTTTACATATAGAAACTCAATATGCTGAACAATAATTAATTCAAAGAAATTAACCATTCCATCAAACTCATCAATCAAACTTGAGCAATTCTAACATCAAAGCATAATTGAGAATAAAGAGATAAGATCATAATTTTCTATAAAATTACAATCGCATGCTTATGCACTGATCAAATAAAAGTTGAAAAAAAAATGCTAAGACATACGGGGCAATGAAATGGATGGTGGGTCCAAACCACCCATCTCATTTCCCTTGGAAATATTAAATCACTATCCTAGAAGATTCAAAATAATAGTAAAAATGAACCAAATTCCAACTTATATTGATTCTCAAGTCTCTCTACATAAACATCGAATAATGCAGAGATTGGCGCTCGTGGCCCCCTCGAGGGATCATCCCACTGGCCACATGGTCTATACCCTTCCTTGAATAACAAAATCCTTCTCCTGTCTATAAAAATAAAATCTTAGAGTTAAATCCTCTATATCCTTTACAATACAAGGTTTCCCTATATACAACAACGATGTCTCCTAGTTTTTTGGATCAAAGGTTAACAACACATACAATTTTAAAGTTTTTAAACTGATTTCTGAACCAAAATAACAAGTATTATTGTTTAACCAAACCTCCATCGATTTGAGGTTACATATAAGCACCATGACCAGTATCGAGTCATGAAATATTTTCTATAATATCCATGGGAATATCATGATTTTACTCCATGGGAATATTTTTTGTCTGAAATATTTTACTAAACCTTTAAAATTTACTATACATGTTGTCTTGAAGACCTCTGTGCAATTAGGGAACCCCAACATCATCTCGAGCCTCTTATCCTGAAAAACCATATGCTTGTTTCCTATCATGGCAACTGGATCAACAAAAGTCATGGAGGTGAGAACAAGATTTGTACTGCATGAAGAAGAACTAGACTATTGGAACAAGAATTATGCTCCTATAACATGAAGTGTACACCTATCACAAGGATAGCATGTTACTATTGATTTTCACACAAATCTCTTCAAATAAATAAAACAAAGAGAATTCATTTAATAATAAAGTGTTACCTAATAATGCCCCTTTAATAGCCCAACAACATATATAAAAGTAAAATAATAAGTACGATCACCAAGTGAAGGTATACCAAATCCTTAGCAAAAAGTGTGAAAATCTAGTCAAAATTGAGGCTCAACACTTTTATAATTTCATTTTAAGTGGCCTTAGAGAGTTTACTCTCCACACACCTATTCCAAGGCCCTAAATTACCTATACTAGTTTTTGTTTATGAAAAAATAAAAGGTGTAGCTCATTTTAATTTTAAGTTCTCACTTTAGTTCGTTGTTATTTAAGAAATAGGAAGCGGAGGTCACAATTCACAATGTTTTTATGAAAAACAGAGTAATAGAAAATCTATGCTACATGAGAATTCAACCATTCTTGTGTTCAATGAAATATATTTCTACAAGGGTTCTATGAGAAATGTTAAAATGAAAAACAACTCATTTTATTTTTTCAATCAAGCACTCACATATTCAACACCTAAAAAAAAAATACGAAACGATGTCTAGAAATGTATCTACCCTAATACAAACTAGAATGCAAATGAAATTTTCAAAGAAAAGATCAAAAATAAAAAATGTGTGATAAAAAAAGTAAAATATGATTCAACAAATAAAGAGAAGAAAATATGAAAAGAAAAACACTCCTCAAAGCAGAAAGGCCCTTAGAATTAAAACAATAATTCTCCCATTTTCCAAAAAACTTAAAAAACTAGAAATTCAAAAAAAAACAAAAACACAAAAAAATGTTTTTCTTTTTCTTTTAAATATTTAAAGGAACAAAAATATTTAGAAATGTAAAACAAAGAACCAATTTCAATACCAACAATATGAAAAACACTCAAATCCCACTAGTCAGGAATGATCATCCATATATTAGAGACCAGTTATCTGGATCTGTTCAGCTACCAGACTTAAACATTGTGTTTAAATTCCACAATGTTATTAGAATTTCATGTGAAATAATATAAAACAACTACATGTAAATTATTTAATATGAAACATAACAAAAACAATCACAACAAAGCACACAAAGACATTGATAACAGAGTTCACCCAACATGGGCTACGTCTCTGGGCCCTAAGTAAAGAGTGGGGAGGTCACTCCATTAAATGCTGCAAATGATGATGATGCACATGGTATATTATTTTTCATTACAAGGATAAATACCCTCAACTAGAGTTACATGTCTCTCCATGAGACGTTATCATTACAGGAACTCTCACTCAAGTGGGCCTTCCTTCTCCATGACAAGCTAAAAAATATCACATGATGTGGTAAAAAGGTATCCCTCCACATAATGGTTATTAGAGATCTCAACAACCAAACATCATCTCTGCAAATTATAAGAAAGAAATTCCATAATTGTATCATATACCTGCACTTTCGGGGATGTTCCAAAATGCAAAGCTCTGCTAATGTAACAAACCACATAGTTGGATTTGTGTCACGAAATCATGAAAAAACGAGTATAAATCTATCGAAATTTGTCACTCACACCTCTGGCCCTATAAGGGAATATTTTCAAAATATCACTAATTCTCTAGATTAGGGTTCCTCTCCTCCTCCTGGTAAAGGTTTTCTCGCTCCTTTGTTGGCCTCCTAGTTCGAATGGCATTAATGAATCTTAAATAAATTTCTAGGCAAACCTAACAAATTGAGGTCATTTGGCCTAATGTTAGACGTGCCAAGTTTAGTTTGGGATGTCAGGGGTTCCAACCCCACCTACCCCCAATTGAAAAGCACGTTATTTTTTTTTTTTTTACCGTTTTTTAAATTTTAATTAACATAATTTTTGAGGCTGCCGAGTTGGGGATGACACACATTGGTTGGGTTGGTTGAAGCCTCGCAGAACTTCCATTTGATGACTTTAGTTTTTGAAAAATTTCCAAGGCCACTTGTACTTCTGGATCCTCCTGGATTATTCCTCCCCACTGAGGATATTTTGGTCCTCCAAAATCATGAACATAATATGAAAATTTCGTGTTACATTTTCTACACTGCAAGTGTCCTAACAGGTCAAACTTCATTCTCCTTCACCCTTGTTCTTCGAATCCATAAGTGGGAGTCGACACCTGCATCCCCTGTGAACCTGTAGTACAATATTTAGGAACTATCTGCCTAATTACATTACCAATCATGACCCAAGCATCCCCATAATTTCCAAGAGTTTATAACACATATTGTTTGGTCAATTTTACATCATGATAAAATCTAGTACCACAACTATCACTAAAAATCCCAAAACATTATTGTTGATATAACAAGCGTAGGGAAAAATATTATCACTTTCAGATTTTTATTAGAACATGTGATTTACAAAATGTGGCCATGAAAATCTACCATATCTAGTAAAAATATGTATTACTCAAAATAGTGAACCACTAGGAATATGGTGGATTTCTTTGTTGAACAACATCAACCACTCATTTTTGCACAGGCACTTCATCCTTAAAATGATTCTCTAGATGGAGACTCCAAAAAGTGGATATTTTATGTCCACCTTTGTTGCAGTGACTACAAAAAGTATTTTTCCTCCATACATGCTTAACCTACTTCCTTCCCTCATTTGGATAAGGCCTTTCATGTCTCGTCCCCTTTCTTGTTGTCATTCTCTTTCGACACTCAACAACAACATGGTTTTTCAAACCAAAAAATCCACATACTTTTCAATGCCATGATTTTTGTTCATAATTAACATGCTTGTAATCAAAATTAAATTTAGAATACTGAGACTATTTATAGCTCTCTTTACTGTCTCTGGTCTGTTTGTGGAGATGAGATCTTGCCTTAGATATTCCTTTCCAATGTGCACTGTCATGCGAGGGTTGTGATGTGTTCCAATCATCCTCCTCCTTTTATGGATTCAAAAATGTATTAGAATATTTTTCTTCCTTTGAGCACTCTCCCTCAGTGTACCCAAAAAATGAAAACTGAGGTATTTGTACAAACTCCAATGGATGAATAATTCCTTGGCCATTAACACCAAGTCCTCCTCATTTATACCACATCTTGGTAAGGAGTCTAATGCCAGTTTCTGAAATGAGTACCTCCATGTTTCCACCAAAAATAATGTCATGTGAAAAATAAATTGAAGAACTATCAGCATTGTTTACCTCATCTATCGATTCTAAAGAATATGGTGATGGCTTCTCTAAGCCTTCATTGTCGTTCAACTTTTAAAAGGCCTCTTCCATGGCTCGTAGTTGAGGTTTCAGTCTCTGCTTCTCTTTTTCTTCTTCTAGAAGTATCCTTAATTTAGAATTTTTTTTTTGAAGTCTCTATTTTATATCCTCATTGGAATGATGAGAATACGATGAAGAAGATGAATTTACACTTGAGGTGGTAGATGGAGCATTTTCCTCTACTCTCTCTTTCTCCCATTCCTCTCTTTCCATTTTCTTCTCATACTCTTCATACATAATGTCCACCATGTGTTCCTTCTTGAGGAGGTCCTTGTAGAGATATTTGTTTTTCTCCATTTCTCTTATTGTTCCACGTTTTATATTTCAAACTTGCAATTCACATGAGCAAGAAGACAACTCTGATACCAAACTTGATCTGGATCTCTTCAACTACCAAAACTAGCCATGATATTTAACTTCTATGATGTTATGAGAATTACACATGAAAGAATATAAAACAACCACATTTACATGTTTTAAGGAAAACAAAATATAACAACCATCACAACAAAGCACACACATACATTGATAATATAGTTCACCTAGCATGTGTTACGTCTCTAAGCCCAATATCAAGAGTGGGCAGGAAACTTCATTAAGTGTTGGAAATAATAATGACATACATGGTATATTATTTTTCATCAAAGGGATAAAAACCCTAAACGAGAGTGGCATGTGTCTCCATGAGACATTCTCCCTATAGGAACTTTCACTCAAATGGGCCCTTCTTCAGCATGAAAAGCTAACAAAATCTAATATGATGTGGCAAAAAAGTATCCCTAAACATAATTTTAATTAGGGATCTCAACAACTAAAACATCATCTCAACAAATCAGAGGAAAGGACTACAAGGAAAAGACCCTCTAGCGGATGTTTTTGAGGAAAACCTTATAAAAATAGCTCAGATATTTGTTTGTAGCGAAGGTCACTAGAGGAGGTTGGTGGGTGGAGCTTTTTGCAGATGTTTTTTTTGGGTGCATTTCTTATCATAAACCACACTAGTGCATTCAAATCACAATGCACTAGTGTGTACTAATAATTTCCACATCGAGACATTGTGCTCTCCGTACAATCCCTCCTGGTGCATCTCATAACTATAGCGCACCAGTTCTCTACTAAAAAATAAGTTGGGTGCATCTTAAAAACCTACGCTCAAATAGAAACATGCCTGGTGCGCTAGGCATAAACCACCCGGTGCACCTCAAAAATCCGCGCACCTAAACAACATTAAATAATAAAAAATTACAACAAAAAAATACACATTTCAACTTCTTTAGTGCGCGAGAGATCTGAAGTAGGGATGAAAATTTATAATATGTGAGGCGTCGTGCCATCGATGCTCCCATTTCACACACTACTGCTATCCATTTCCCACCTTGTGGACTTCGAATTTTGGTGGTGGGAAAATTTGGTTTTTAAAATTCTTTAGAAAATATGCCTTCTCGATGCACAAATGTACACGTATATCACTTATTTCTCAATAATTAAACTTTTTAGCGGATTATATTTGTCAAAAAACTTAAATTTCAAAATTTAAAGAAAAAAATCTTATGAAGTGTGCTTGAGCCGTTGGGATCGCGTTATTGGTGCCGCATATAAATTTATAAGCTGCACCACAAACAATGATAACGAAAATTGCACCGGGGCTGGTACGATACCCAAAACATGCACATTGTTTTTTTAAAACCTGACATGGTGGTGTGGTCACTTAAATGACCACACTGTTGAATCTGTACCAGTTTCGGGAGGGCAGTGAATTGACTAAAATATCTGCCCAGGGGAAGATAGTTTCGTTAACACACTGCCCTACGGAGACTCGTACATAGTCAATGGTGTGTTCATTTAAACGACCACACCATTGACCGTTTGCTCATGTTAGGAGGGTGATGTGGTGATGAAAATATCTACCCCAGGGAAAATAGTTTGGTTAGCACACCGCCCTCCCGACATTGATACATAGTCAACAGTGTGGTCATTTACCAGACTGCACCATTGACCATGAATTATTGTTGGGTGGTACGTTGACCTAACTATCAGCCCCAGGGTGGATATCCCGGGGTGGATATTTTTATCAACGCATTGCGGAAAGAAGTAAATTTCCTTTGCGATGTGCGCAAATTTCCATGCATCCTACATTGTGACGCCGAATAAAAATAGACACATCGATACTATGCATGGGTGTATTATTGGGCACATCGATTATTTTCAGAATTATATATATATATTTTAAATACATGTCTCATTTAATAAAAAAAAATTATTTAATATGTGAATCATTTAGCAACATCAAAGGAGATAAGAAAGGGAACAACAAGAACATATGATGGACCAGTATAAGGTGGGACGCACGAGAGAGGAAGAGACTTATGTACCCTTGCCCTATTAAGACAGTCGCCCAGTTGCTCCTAAGGGAGGTAGGCCTCATCAAGTTCTATGAGGAGGCTACATCCCTGAATGGACATAATGGGTTATTGGTACAACTCATCTTCAGGTGGGATGCCCACCAACAGGATTTCTTGTTTGGTCCTAACCAGTGGTACGTGCCCACTGAGAAGGACATATATTTTATTAATAGTTTATCTAGGTGAGGGTAGGTTTTTCCCTCATTCCCAAAGGTCCTCGTCATCTATGGAACAGTGATTCAGTTCATGTACTCCGAGAGATACATTAGCGATGATATACTTTCTCATGTAGTTTTTCAGGTGTCCGGTGGTCAGTTACATATTACTTCATTTGCTGCAGAGGAGGTGACATGCCTCTTACTGCTGTTGATGATAATTGCTCACCATACAAGTGAAGGGCAATAAATTAGTTGCCCACTTTTATTTTATGTTGATTCCTTATTACAGGTGACACAACTTGTGAGGTGGTCTCTGATTTTTTTGCGGCAGTTTTTCTTCAGATTTATTTTGTTTATTTTTTTATAGGTTTCGAGAGACGAGGCCTACTTTTTTTTAGTAGACTCGTAGGCCGATGTTGCACATACGGATGGAGATGTGGGGCCAACTGATGCAGAAGAGGGTCGAGTCTGAATTTTCCACCAAGATATCTCATGATGCATTACAGTTGTTATCCAGTGTTTATGATCACGCCTTCGTTCTAGTGCCATGTTCGTATGTTGGTTTTTATTGGCGAGGGTGTGCCAACATCCTCTTCCCACAGGATGAGACACCGCATGAAAGAGGTAATATTAATGATTTCTTTAAATTTATTCTAACACATTCTTCTAGTTGTTTTATGAAATTTTTTAATGAAATTGTCTAATTATTGTTGTGTACTTATATATATTGTAGATATTGGGTCATTCTTTGGCGATGAGATTCCACCAACACTGAATGATCTAGGTGTAGATTTTTCTCATGAGGAGATGGTAGATGCGGAGGATTAGGTCAGTGAAAAATTTGGTTCTCATGATCAAGAGTAGATACTAACGTGTTTGAGGCATAGGCCTGACACTCGACTTAGGATGGAGATGGGGGACCAACTCTATCAACTCCTAGTTGAGGAGGGAGTCAGGCCGATTACTATCAAAGAGATACATTCTAATGACAAGCTAACAAATATATGGAGAGTCATGCCTGTGATATGTTGACCATCATGCGACATATCTTTGGAGCTACTAGAGTCCTGGCGTGGGCGAGGACGGTCGGTCGGCATATGTGTGGTGGAGATGCAGTACGACAATCAAGAAGCACATCATCTGATGATCATGAGGGTAGTGATCATTGTTCTAGTACTCCTCCTCCTCGTCTAGCTCGTGTCGGAGATGATCATGATGGGAAACCTGCAGGATCTAGTCATGATCATGAGCATGCATCTGATCCTAAGAGGGGCGCAGGTCTTTATGATGAGGTAGGTCCATCAGCTGAGGAGGCCACGGTACCATCCACTGATCAGCAAGTTGGACCATACATGATTCATCATGAGCAGGAAGTTCATGATCAGCATGAGGCACCTCCAAATCAGCAGGAATGTGATCGAAATCTATCTGAGCATGTCGAGGCTGCACCATCGACTAGCAGGCCTCGACTAGTACTACTATTGATATACCACTAGCTGATATTTGACATTTATATGTGGTTGTATTACAATTGTATATTTTTGAGTGATGGTTATCATGATCGTGATGTTTATTTTCAATATTAAATCATAATATTTATTAAATATTATGTTGTGTTTGTAAATAAAATTTTAATTTTAATTATATGTAAAATTGTAAAATTGTAATTGTATTTCTAATTGTAATTTTAATTGTAATTGTAATATTTAATTTATTGTGAAATGATTGTAATTGTAATTTTAATTGTAGTGGTATATATGTAAAATTTTAATTGTATATGAAATTCTAAAATTGTAATTGTAATTATATGTGAAATTGTAAAATTGTAATTGTAATTGTAATTGTAATGTTAATTTTAATTGTATGTAAAATATTCGTAAAATTTTAATTGTATTAATGTGAAATGATAATAATTGTAATTTTAATTGTAATTGTGTATATGTAAAATTGTAAAATTGTAATTATAATGTAATTGTATGTAAAATTCTAAAATTGCAACTGTAATTGTAATTTGAATTTGAATTGTAATTGTATGTGAAATTGTAAAATTGTAATTGTAATTGTAATTCTAATTGTATCTAGAATATTTGTAAAAATTTTATTGTATTAATGTGAAATGATTCTAATTATAATTTTAGTTGTAAGTCTATGTAAAATTCTAAAATTGTAATTCTAATTGTATTGTGAAATTGTAAAATTGTAATTTTAATTGTATGTTTTGTCATCATTCAATTTTATTGAAATTTTTAAATTTGTAAATTTGTAAAATTGTAAATTAATTGTCAATTTTGAACCGTAACTATCGTAAGTAAAATGTATACCATAAATATTGTTAAATTACGATAATTGTAGAATTGTAAATTAGTATGAATATAAATAATTGTAAAATAATAAATCTAGAATAATATGAATTTTTGTAACATAATAAAGTTTAGAAAATAATGAAAATAAATTCATGTATTTTTGAATTATCATTATTTTATTATGATCTGACATGCCAAAAATAACAGTATACATTTTGAACGTATCATTCACATACATTTAAACCAATCAAGTACTTGTATTATTTTAGGAATTGACATTATAAAGAAAAATAATTTTATACAATAGGCCATTGTTTTCGAGATCAACATAATTGCAAATTATCAAGTGAAATGATTTTAAACACAATGAAAATTATAAATTAATTCAAAATACATAATATAATGTTGAGAAAAGAAGGGTCTTAGTTATAAGGTAATTAATTCCTCTTATTTATAGAAACCCATATTATAAAGTATAAATGATGAAATAACATATGTACCATATCACTCTCGGTTCCCATGATCACCCTCATTATGTTCCAGCTCTCTTGGCATGATAACACTATTGTTCTTAGAAATATGTTTTTATCTAGGTTCATGTCTCAATACGAACCGCCAATCCCTATCCAACACATCTGGGTTAAAAATCACATTTTTGTAGTGATTGGGGAAAACCTAGGGCTCCTTAGATTCATCCCACATATTTATAGAGTTTATACATATCAACCTACTATTGCAATCTTCCTTTACATTACTCCAATCAAAGGTGTCCCACCATTTTCACCTAAAAATAACACATTGGAAAGAAGAGAAATCCACTTCAATGTTCTCTTCTATGTTTTCAACATAACCTAATGTCCCTTATACTAGGTTTTGATCAGGGTGGCTAGATCAACTAGATTGATCAAACTCAACTTCCACTCCATAGTCTTTTCTCATGTGCCCATCATCGACATTTTTTGTGCGAAAACGGTTTCCATATTCCCACATAGATGGGAATAAATGCACCTATAAAAAATTTAAAAAATCATAGTGTCATGTGTCTTATAATAACCCAATAGTTAAAATATGAAATACATATGTAATTACATTTCAAAGGTGAATTATTAAGTTTAAAATGTACATAAATATATTATTATTTAGTGGGTGCACCCAATCCCTACTTTTAGTGCATCCTCTTCAGCACGCGGGTAACGACCGGTTGCACCTTATTTCTCTCTCACTTGGTTGGCAACCCAACTGTTCGGGAAAATTTTGGCATATTTTATTTTAAATGATAGGGATAAGGAACACTTATACCATTCAAATATTTAAATTATTTCTTGTCACTATCCCATTTCATCCTCTTATGTTCGTACAATACGACCCATGGTTGTGTCACTTCGGAATTGTAAAGAACAAATTTATTAATTTCCTCAATTTTTGCATTCGCTGATGAAATAAACTGCCATATAGTACAAATGAAATCAAAATATACATTATTTTGAAGTTCAACATGAATATTTACTTTCTCTAAATTTGAAAAATTATAAGTATCTTATTCTTTATCAAGCGTCTTTTTCCATTCGTTTGGAGCACCTCTGCTTCTCTTTTGTCTTCAATCCTTTCATCGTCCCAAATCACCTACCTGGTTTTTTTTTATATTCTTGATGTACTCACTCACATAATATAAAGACTCATAGGATATGTAATCCTCTACCATAGACCCCTCGGGTGTTTCCCTTTGTCGAACAAAACTTTTCAATTTATTTATGTACCTCTCTAAGAAGAACAACCAATGACAAGAAACCACCCGAAAAAATTAAACCACACCTACTAAGTGGATTGGAAGATGAACTTGAAAGTCCATGAAACTCGTCATCAGTTCCTCCTAAAACATACAAACAATCTCAACTATCTCTTGACACCACCATGGAATTCTAGCCACATGAATCTCCTTTAACGTGATCCAATGTACAAATGTAGATAATTTAGATATGGCATGCCCTAGGTCTTGGGAAAATTGATGTTTCACACACCCATGGATGAAAAAAGGATAATGACACTGCAAAGTTATAAACACATGCAATAATATACAAAATTAGTTATGTTTTATGATCTCTGCATGGGAGAAATTTTTATTAATATAACAAATAATAAAATCATTATTTTGACATTATACATACTCTTAGAAGCTTCAAATGGTCATGTGATTTCAACCCCAAAAAATGGTCATCCATCGTGAATCAGTGTCATAGTGAAGACTCCTATGAAGATGGCACCCTCACACCCATTATAACTTCCTTTTCCAAAGAAAGGTCATCTATTTTTAAAATCCATGGGATGTTACCTTCCTTGAAATACCATGAATTAGAGGGACCGACGCCTACCTCATAAATTATACTTTCTAATCTTCTTGGCCAATGTTTCCTTTTAGTTTTTTAAGTAATAAGATCTTTCCTAACAACCAATGTGTCACTTTTTTTCGATGATATGTGCCTCCATAAAGAAGATGATTTTTTATTTAAATATATGCATGGGATATAATAATTGGGTAATCTTAAGATGCTCCCAATATGGGAGTTTATAAGAGATAGATTTCCTTTTCATCCCAATAGGAAATTTCTCAACATAGGTGTCGAAGAATTATGGATCATCGAACATAGGCTTCCCATTTGAAATGAAATTTCCTACGAACTCCTTCTCCTTCTCTCTCTCATATTCTATGAGCCATTCAACTGGTGTCATTATTGGAGGTCTTTAAGTTCTCTCTCTTTTACCATTGAAAGCAGATGGTGCTATTCTGTAAGTGTGTTATTCTAGGAGGAATACCCTAGAGAAGTCATACACTCGCTTTCAGATAAGGTCCACAACATTTACATCCAAAATACACTTTTTTTAAAAGGCCTAAAAAATTATTGTATACGATATATATGCATGGAATGTTAAAGAATATCATGAAGATTAAAAAAAATACAACGAATTAAATAACTAATATGCGAAAGAATATTGTTTTTTCGACTAATAAATAATTTTTTTTTATATAAAAATGTAAGAAGTTACATCGTAGATGCCGCAACATTACATATGAAGAAATTTCCTAAAGGGCGGTACGTCGTAAAGACCATATGAAATCCTGAAACAAAGCCAGGCACCAGAAAAGAAGAAGTGCCAAAAGAAAAGGAGAAGAGGAAAGAATTAAAGATGGACAAAACTAAGCATCTGCAGCCATCGTGGTAGGAGAGGAACCCCTCAAATCAAGTTTTTATTCCCTTATTCTTCTCCATCTTGCGCCATTAGCCCTGAGATGGTACACAAGAGACAAGGAAAATCTGATTATCTACCACCTATGTTCCATTGTCCTTGTCTGAACCTGAGTTGTCAAAATAATGATGCCGTTTTATCCCACCATTTCCTATGTCCTCTAGGTTCATATATGATTGGTTTGGATGATTTTGTGGTTCAATGTGTATATTTGAAGCATTCTTTTGTATCTCCAGTTCATTTGTAGGCTTATTTATTTCCATAGGAATAGTATCGTCCTCCTCTACTACCTCATCTTCCTCCGACTCAGGTGGGGGATATTGCTAACCTTTTTTATGATTCCCATTTCCCTTTTTTTCTTTTTTTTCTTCTTGTTTTTTCTTTCTTTTTCCGTCTGGACATGTGTTCTTTAAGTGTCCTATCATCCTACAAATTCTGCCTCTAAATCTAGTGTTTTTATATTCTAGTGACCACAACTAGCTTTTTTGTTTTCAGATCATCATGATATTCTTCGATAGATATTTTCTTATATATACTTCCACACAACTATGTTCAAAAGTGTAGATCCTCTCCTCAAATCTCTCAAAATTTTTTTTGATGTATCGCTCGATACTCTTCCCAATAACTTCAAAAACCTGGTCATTCCATAAAGGAATGGGGATATTGTATAATCTAACCCAAACCAACATTATGGTGACCATTATAGTGTTTGCATCAAATTTAGGGAACCATGGGGTGATGAAAAGGTCGGTGGATCGCCAGAACTAAGGTCCTTATCTGATAATGCGATCACTGTCCACTGAGGATTTAAATTTGACAATAAAAAACCTTTGGAAGTGAGGTGAATTTCACATTTTGTGGTCTAGTGTGTAAACATGTAGTGGAAGAGCTCCATCAGCTTAGGCTAGAAGGATTTAAAAGGACATATTAATGCCTGAGCTTCATATGTCATACCATACTCCTTTGTTTCTAGGCTATCTATCTTTATTGTTGGTGTTTGGACCAGTTTTTCTACTATGTATGGTTGTGGGGCATTTCCAGCTTGTTCAGGACGTATTACTGTTACTTTTTTTGCCTACAAAATATTTTTGTAAGATGAGCCACCATTTGTTTATTCTTGATTTGTGGGTTTCTTCCCCTTCACCCCCTGTAGATCTAGAAGTGCCTAGATCTACAACAACCCCGCTGAGGTGAAGGTTAAGGGTGGGGGATGCCCTTGTAACAATGGAGTAGTTCTTGAGACACCAGCAGTCCTGAAGAGCATGACTGCCACAAACTAGATACTGCAGCTGAACATGGTAACCCATCAACTCATAGAGTTTTTGTTTTAGTTGAAGAACTACGTAGGAATATTGAACCCATACTAAAAATGAATTTCCCAAGAGAGGTCCGATAAAAATCTGAAAAAAAGAAGAGATTACTTGTTCCCAGGGTTATGCATCTGTTGGGTTGTCTTCCCATTGTTCTTTGCCTTGATTCAAAAGTAATATTAGTTTCAATGAATAAACTAACGAGTTCTAGTAGTCGTAGATGACCATCATGTAGAAAGGGTGCCTATGCTTCATTCCCACTCATGAAAAGTGAGGGCATGGCAGAGTTGAAATGGAAACTACCTCAACCATTTCAACATTAGGCTGCCTGACCGATTGCGGCCCTTCCCAAGCCCCACTCCTCCGACACATCATGAAACGAGACAATAAAATCCGACCAGGGGAGAGTTAGCCCCAACACTGATTTTCTTCGTTCTTCGAAGAGCTAGTGATGACCCAAAACAAGAGAGGACAAGGCAGGATTCAGAATTAAATGACCCCAACATTTGGTCTCAAGCGAGAGAAATGAATATTGTAGCCTCAGCCCAGCCACGTAAAACTGTGTGTTCCAAATCCCAAGTCTGCTTTTTACAGTGCACGAATTCTAGGGAGAAATAATTTCTCCCTTTTCAGGGTTTAAACCCGTGCTTCACATTCTTTGGATATTTATAGGAAACCAAGAGAGAGTTTTCAGCTACATGTCTCCAACATGTGGATGTCATTCCTCCCGCCTCCATTCACACGCCTCCACATTCTCCTCTGTCCTTTGCATCGACAAGTCCCAACTTCTCAAAAACCCTAGTGATGAAATTTTTTCCCCTCCAAAGGTGACTGTTGTGGAAACTATCCCTCTGCAAAATAATATTTCTACGTATATAAACAAATCAATAAACATGTAATTTATGAGAGAAAACTCCTAAGCCTGGATAATCATGTGTCGTGTAAACACATATGCCATATAACATAAAACTCCTCTCTGCGGCGATGGGTCTTCATACATCATATACATTTATCCCATCCCATAATTCCTTCAATTCATCTACCAATGGTTGTAAGTAGACATCCATATTCTTCACTTGTATTCTACCATGAATTTGAGAAAAGCCAACATAATATGTTCATACCTCACAGATAACCATAGGGGGATATTTCTATTGATCACTACTATAGGACAAACATAATAGTTGGTGTTCTCGAGGGAATATGGATTGATGCCATCCATGGATATGCTGAGTCATAGAATTCATAGTTCATCCTTGAATTTTTCAGGCCATGTATCTTCTATATCATTCATGGCTATTGAATTTGTTGGGATTCTCATAACTCTCAACTCACTTTTCTGTGATGCATGCCATCCCTACAAAATAGCTATTTATTTGAAACGAAAGAGCCTTTGAATCCTTGGGATTGTAGGAATGTGCCTCAATATCCTAAAATGAGGACCACCTGATTTACCCCTCATTTTTATTTATCATACCTCACTTGCCCACATTTTGGACATATAAATTCATCTGTATATTCTCCTCTATATATAAAACAATAATTTGGACATGCATGATATGTTATGTACTCAACACCCAAAATTTTAAACAATTTCTTTTCCTCTTCGCAGCTACCAAGCAACACATTATCACTCAAAAGAACCTTATCTTTGAGTAACATGTACTTGGTGATGATGGACAGTATTAAATGTACATTAATGTTGATATAATTAGTAACGTTCATAAAATTGAAAATTTGTAATGTTCATTATGTGATTATATTTCTAAAAATATAAGGGAGGACTTGATCATCAATTACCTTAAAATTTCCGAGAAACATGCATTTGACAAGCCAAACATTTCTTTCAAGTTATACAGTAACATCGTTGTCCCCAACTGGGTACACTTTGACTGACCTCGAGCTGCAAGAGAGGAGTGCTGGAAGCAAATTTAAGGCTTTCAAAAAAGGTATTAGTGATATGAGCATCATCCCCTTGCTATTCATTGTTCTAGAATGAATATAGCAACATTGTCTCCATGGCACTCGTATCCCTTAAGTAATCATCCATACCAACCTCTCTTTGATTACCTCCATTTATAGCCTTTGAAGAACTATTATTATTTTAGTCATTCCTAATTGGTGAATCTGTACGTAGTGGGAATTGAATAGGTGGTTGATTCAACCATTCTGGGTATCATTCCTCTCTACTTTTTTCTCTTAAATCGACCTTATCTCCATTTGACATTGTCGTGGGGTGAAACAGAATATGGTAGGTAGGTCTCTCATCATCACTTGAATCCTAATAATTTTAAAAAATATATTTGAACATGATTAGTACTAAATCTATGATATCAATTATTAAGCACATCGAAAATGCATGATATATTGGTTTGAGATTGAAATAATTAAATTAATTTACCAAATAATTATTATTACCATCATTGTCCCAGGGTTGTGGCTAGAATATGCAACGTTACAATTGGCAGGGTGAAACAACTATCCATTTTCATCTACCAAATGCGCCTTGCGGAATGCTACTCCTGATAAGAGCTTCCAACATTTTGGAGTTGTTTGAATATTTTGTGCAGATGAACTCAAATATAAATCTGCATGAACCTGAAAATTTGTGTACATTAGTTTTATTCAGATGATTGACATGGATAAAAAAAATAAAGTTAATTATATAATGAAAATATAAATAAAACCTGAAGTAAATATTAAATCTCGAGATGGATAAGTAGAACTTCATGATGGAATTTGAGAAATATTATGGAACGAGCTAGATTTTAAAGAATTATCCAATTGATATAATTATGATATTTTGTCCCTGCATTTGAGAAAAAACAACAATAAATTTTTTTGTACACACCTAAAAGTAATTTCGGTGCCTTAAAAATGGACTTATTATTATCGATTCTAATGTAGAGTTAACCGCACTTGTGCGTTTTAGTTATTGGGCACCGGTGATGTGCTATTGATTTATGCATTGGTGCATTTAGATAAAAAACACACAGAATAGCCGAAAATATATAAAGAACAACCTTATTTTATTCATGTGAAAAAAGGCGGTAGATTGAAAAATGGGCGACAATTTATTTTCGAAAATCTAATTTCATAAAAAAATTCTTTAAATAGTAAAAAAATTTCATTATTTAATTATTTTTGAAAAAAATTATGGAGATATTTGAACGAGACACATAAATAGTGAAAGAGGGCATGAGATCACTATGGAGAAATGAAATACTTTTGAATAGAACTATTCAGAGAACAAGAATTTCAAGCATCTCATGATTCAAACCCTGTAGCATAGAATTTTAAACCATATGGTGATTAAATTTTACTGTAATAATTGTTTTTTGACGTTTTTTTTTATTAAATACATGGTAAGTTAAAAAATTAAATTTTACTATCCACTTTCAGAAAAAAAACAAAAAAACAAAAGAAAACATTCTTACGCTAAACCCTTGATTCCTTCGGTTTCTGCCCTTGCTTCTTCATGTTTATGTGACTTTAGAGTTAATTTTTTTCATTTTAGATTTATAGGGTTTTTATTGCTATATATATAGGCCTATGACATCTTACCTGCGGGACTACTTGCAGAGTCGAATCCCAATCCGTGTCGGCCCTTGCGTGAATTAAAAAAAATTCTAAATTTTTTAATCAATGCGGCCTGTGTAAAATAGCGCACCGCACACATACTATTTGATAAAAACAATATAATATATATATTTTTTAATCCATGCACCCTGTGTAAATTAATGTGTCGATGCATTGTTTCATTATATCACACCACACATGTACTGTTTGATTTAAAAAAAAAAAATTATGTCTGTGTTAATTAGTGCACCGGTTAACATATAATGTACCAAGTCTCTTTGTTGACAGTAAGCACCATATGGTGGTCCCCTCTTTTCTCGGTGTGTTTATAACATGTTGCACCACCTCCTCCATGACATCATATGTTACAAAAACTAACACTAGAGGATTTTCGTTAATTTTTCTGTGTTAATCGATGCATTGGTTAACATATAATGCATCGGTCCTCCTTGTTGATAGAGAGCACCATACGATGTTTCTAATATTTTGGCAGTGTTTTTATAAGAAAACGATGGACTAACGTCGGTGCATACTTATTTAAAGGAACATTGTTTTCTCATTTTTTTTTATCGCAAACATTTGTGATTTATTTATAAAATATATTAATGAATGGTATGGTATAGGTTTCATATTGATAAATAAATGGCTGACAAGAGACCAAGTAAAAAAAATACTGATAGGACATTGAGAAAAGAAAAAATTCAAGTTGTTTTAAAATTCTCTACAAAAGTAATTATTTTTGAACTATATGTAATTTTAACTAACATGTATTTTTTACTGTGTATCATGCAAAGCCACAAAATTATGAAGCTCTATAAGATTATTTATGATCTAGGACCAGAAGAGCGTAAAAGCTTCATGGAAAAATTATAGAAGGATGAATCAGGTAAATGAAAAATAATATCGATCGAATATGAGTTTATTTTTTAATTTTCATTAATAATATAGTTCAAAATATTAGATAACATGTTTCAAACAATATATTAATTCACATATTGTAATGTTATACAACAACCAACAACTCCTAAAAGGAATGTTGTTCTAATGAAAGAAAAAAAATAGAACATGCAAATGAAAATGAATTTCTCCTAGGCTCATCTTGAGTGGTTCTAAAGGTTAATGAAAGCGGGATAAACTTTTACAAAACTTTGACGGATACAGTGGAATGAATGTATACACATTTTTTCCACTTACAATACAAAAATAAATCCAATGAGTCCAAGAATCAAATTTTATCTAAACTAGAAGATGAGTTTCCAGAGAATTGGTCAATGAGACATCTTAGAATTTTAATAGTAAACACGTTTAACAACAAGAAAGGAATGACAAAGTAATATTCCTTTAAATGTTTTTCTAGAATTATATGTATATATTACTATAAAGCAATTATTTTATAAATATCACTTTTGTTATATTTACTTTTAATATATCAATATAAAAATTAAATAGTTTATTGTTAGGTTACATTTTTAGGAAGATTATGAAAATTTGAAAGGATGAATGAGTTGATATCAGAAATATTCCAGTAGGGATGTCAAAAAAGGTGTACAAGGAGATGGTCAAAGAACTGGAGATAAATGCATCGCAGGAGGAGCCATGTCAACAAAATCGTGCTTCAAATGTAATATTTAATCATTAAACTTTTCGATTAGGCACAATAAATAAAAAATTTAGCATTAAATATTAATTTTCAAGTATTTTCTTGCAGAAAAGAAAAGAAAATGGATTCCATTCAACACATAAAATAGGATGACAAGGAAGAAAAGGGTTGATATCTAAGTTTGTGGGTAATTGTTACTTCCTTATAACAACATAACTAGATTTAATTTTTGTATATTTTAATTTCTTTTACAATAATTATCATTGAATGTCTTCAAACAGGTGATAACATACAAAGAAGAACCATCAGACGAATTCATTGACATTGGGTTAAATATGCGTTGTCAGTATATGATGGCATATCAGAAACAAATTGTTGAATTTGTAAGCATTTATCGATCTTGTTTTACTTAGCTTAGTCTATATTTAATAGAACAAAAAAATATTTTATATTAATGATTTTTTCTTCGGTATAAAACTTGCAGGAGACAATGTATGGAACTGTGCCAACAAATGAAATGTTGAAAGATGGCATGAAATTAAGTTTTGAAAGAATGTGTATAGTTCATGAGTCAATTTTCGCAATGCTACGTCATTTATTTTCTATTTACATTGATCTATATTATTTAATATTGCAATTTTTATTATTCTCACCAATGTATATACATTCATTACATTTTATTTTTATGTTTGTAGATGGAAGCTGAAGAAGAAGAAAACAATCAACACTGTGACCAAAACATTCCTCAAAATAACCCAAGTCATGGAAGTAGCTCGAGCAGTGACAACAATTCAAACGAAGAATGATGATCAATATGTTTGGATATCAAAGCAAGGCATTTTATTTTTTGAAATATTTGTCTGTCAAATCAGACATTTTGTTTAATGTAATGGATATAGTGTCCCAATTGAGAGACAAATGGATACCAATAACTGTCCCATTTTTTATGACAAAGAGTGTCTTATATATATATATAGATATAATAAAATGTGTTTTAGTTTATTCTGTTGCATTGTCCATTGTCGCAGTGAAATGTAATACCAATGATTAAATATATGGATGATTAGATATTATAATAAGATATGTGAAATCTAATAATATGATATAAAAAATTAATCCAAACATCACATTAAAATGCATGAATAAATATTCAATTGATATGAATACAGTTATAATGATGTGTCAACCTTTGATGAGTAATGATTTTTAAAAAATCACAATAATTTCACTGTCACATGTCAATGTTTCTAAAAAATACAAAATGAACACGAGTGCGTATTAGTTACTGTGCACCAGTGTGTTTCTACAAACTATGGCCACCACACAAATAGCAATACCAATTAGAATAGTTAGTGTATTTATGTGATACTGCGCACTGGTGCGTTTATGTGATACTGCTAACAGGTGTGTTTCTACGACTTATGCGCACCACACAAATACCAACACCAATTATAATGCTCGGTGCATTTGTGTGATATTGCACATCGATGTGTTTGTATAATATGACACTCTGGTGAATTTATACAACCTATGGGCACCGTACAAATACCAATACCAATTAGAACGACCCAGTGGGTTGTATCACATACAGTGCACCTGGTGTAGTTTTACACCTTAATGGCCCGGTGCATGCACATTAGACCACCTTGGGGCAAATTTTTGGTTGAAATGCACCAGGACATTGCTAAACTCCCAGGGGAGTCCTAAATTTCTTTTTCGTCCCGGTGCTTGGTATTTTTACAGTACCAGAGCATTCGCTATACAATGCACCAGTTTGTTGACACCTAATTAGTGCACCAATGAGGAAAACATCCGTAACAACCTCCAGCCACCTAGTATTTTTTAGTTGTGTTGAAATATCATTAAAATCTTGGAAAAAACCTCTGTTACCAGAAACATATGTTTTAGAAAATATTTTTTTGAAAATTTTGGCCAATTTTATAACACTAAAAACCTTCGTTTTAAACTCCTCTAGAGGGTCTTTTCCTTATAGTGAAGGCATGGCATAATTGTATCATATACCTCCACTTTTTGGTATTTCTAGAAAATTAATATCTCTCCTAACGATATAGACCACACAATTGAAATTGTGTCACAAAATTGTTATAAATAAACTAGAAATTTGTCGAATTATATCACTGTCACCTTTGTTCCTCTAAGGAAAAATTTTCAGCATCTTGTTGATTCCCCCTCTCATGGTTCCACTCCAACTCCTAGTCAAGGCTCTGCTACTCCTCCGATGGCTAGTTCTCAAATAGAATATGGGACTCTTCAATAATTTTTTGGTCATACTTAACAAAGTGATGCCATTTGGCCTAAAGGTGAACCCGTCAGGTTTGGTTTGAGTGGTCAAGGGTTCTAGCCCTAACAACACCCAATTGGAAAGTGCGTTAATTTTTTAGTTTTTACTGCCATTTAATTTTGAATTAACATCATTTTTGGGGTTTCCTGGCTGGTGCCGACCCACGTGGGTCAGGTATGTTCAAGCCCCACTCGCCCCAACAATAGTAATATTATACGCGGGGCATGGTGCATGGGAACATGGCCCTGAACCATTATATATTTGTTATATTTTATATGTTGTGTGTGTAAGATGTGTTCTGGGGGTTGGTCGGTTCGTCGAGGGTGGCCTGCCCACTCTAATTTAATATATTAATAAATATACCCTATGGGGGTGGCGGGGGTGGTAGCCTACCACCCTTATTGACATAGATATATAAATATTTTTTTAGAAGAAAGAGACCATTTTAAATTCATTGAAAAATAAGGGTTACTAGATGATTTAGGTAGGCCAAATTTGGTGCACCGAGTCATTGCCAATTTGTTGCCTCGTTAAGCTTTCCACTTGGCCAAATTTGACCAAAACTTTGAACAACCATAACTCGATCATGCAAACTTGGATTTTAGTGTCATTCTCATCGTTCGAATTAGTGCGATAAGCGCTATGACCTGCTCTTTGTTTGACTTCCATCTAATGACTTTTATTTTTTTATCTATTTTCAATGCCACATGTAGTTGTGGATCCTTGTGGATCATTTAATCACATAAAATAATTTGGCAAGAAAGATACACAGGATTCTAAAAAATAGAGTGAATCTACAGGACTACAATGTCTCATTCAATCAAGAATAACAAATGCCTTTCACAAACAACGGAGAGAAAGAAAAAAGTAACCAAATTCTAGGTTTCAAAAAGAAGAAAATTGAAGATTAGGTTATAAAAAAGTTTAAGAGAAGCAAAACTTGTTCGAGAGGAATAGAACAATTAGACCCTTCATAGAGAAGATCAGGAACACCACTTGAAACACAGAAATCTTCAAACACTACAAAATATACTTTGACATAAGATTTCCTCAAAAAAGATTAAATACACCAAAACGACAAACATTAAGGTAATTACAGGCTTCATAAACACCACGAAATAAAAAAAGGACATGGTCAAACCTTAGTCAAATCTAACAATGGAAGAAAATATTTTTTGATATTTGCATGTGAATTTTTAAATATAGTCTTGCTTGTATACATGACTATGTTTGAAGAAACACACGTATACATAGTTTTTTTGGAAGAAACTTTGTATATATGAAAATGTATACAATAAAAACTGCATATGAATGGAAAAATAAGGAAAAATAAAAGGAAATCCCAAATCCAAAATATCAGGTTGAATGACCAAATTACCTAAGACTCAAGAAGGCTGCAAAAAACTAACAAACAACAAACCCAACTGAGATCAAATATCAACAACCCTACTAGTAAATACATGATCGTATACACCAATAGAGTCACCAATTCTGTTGGAGGGAAAATTCCCTCAAGGAAAGGGTTGAAATCCTTAATAGAGAAGAATAATAAAATAAAAAAAGAGCTCTCAAACAAGCATGAAAAACATACAAATTATCAAAGATGGATTTGGACACATACGCAGAGTCCTATGTTTGATGATGTTCCTATAGGGTTTGAACCCTCTATTTCCTCCAAGACAAGAAGACGTGCAAGTCAATTACAGAATCATATACATAATTGATAATTCAAGGTGAGTATATAGAAAATATGTTATATCATCATATATAAAGATATAAACTATCATTCATGGGATAATAAACTATTAGGAACAAGAAATGATCTTCTTTATGTATTAACAACAATAAGTGAAGGAAAGGTAGAACTTGATCCAGGATAAAGAAAACGACAAATCCTTCCTTCGGATCCATCTAGCTCAAGCAACAAATAGAACGTCTCTAATAAGTTCAATAATATGCTATAAATAGATGATGAGCATATTTGCAAAGGAAATCAAGGTTTCCTAGAGATTGGGAGTCCAAGAGGCACAAGAAAAACACACTTGATCAGGGAGAAGTTGGGTATATTGTCAATATCAATTCTCTTATTTTAAGTAGGCCTGACAAAGGGGAGTTTATATACCACCTAAAATTATTTATTTTATCTAGGCCACAAGCTCTTGTAGATGGGATCTTGGTAAAAATCGTAAACCCTTCCCAAAAAATAGCATTTTATTGTATTTTTCCATATTTTAGAAGGTATATGCGAGTATAGCATTATGGGACCCATGTATGTATGTGATTTATTATGAGAATATTTGCGTATGAATTTCGAGATATTGTTTTTTAGTATAAAGTGATGTCTGGGTGGGAAAAGGGATTTCCAACATCCATACGAGAGAACAAGGTCTACATGAGAGTTTAATGATGCTATAATAGAGTCTCCTCTGGGTTAGTAGGCTACAAATATCACATGTAATAAGCGAGTAGGATCTATCCTTTGCATCACAATAATAAAAAAACATTGTTTCCTCTCTTTATGGGTTTCCACTTATATCTGGTGTCAATATGTGTTATTATTATGTGCTGATTCCATGTTTTGGTTTTCTTATTACTTATTTTTCACATATTCAGTCTGATGATTAGTATTCGTTAACCTAATCATTTAATATTTTAGTTGATGAGTTTAAATAAATTAATTTTAGTGTCCATGAATGTACTAAACGGATTCACCCCCCCTCATAGTTTAGTCATGATTTCATGATATATATCTCCCTCTCTCATTAATAGTTCCCCCTCCTGTTTTATGCATCTTCGAAATAGTTGGGAATTTGAACCACTTTGGAGGTTCATTAAAGTTCAATTTCTACTCAAGTGTTGGTTAGAATATGAGGATGGTTTTTCTAAAGGGAATGTTAAATTAAGTTAACTTGGTATTTATTTATTTTTTATTTCTTAGTAGGTAGGCCCCTCCTCATTCTTCAAATAAACCATTTAATATTTGACTTCCCAACATCCTGATATAATTAATTTTCTCAATAATAATTAAAATAATCATTAACCATGCATAAATATGCTCCTCAGTAGAATAGGACAAAATAAGTGATGTTGTTATAGAATTGTTGTATAAAATATCACATCCTTTTATTATAATGCATCCAAGAATATTAATGCAGAAGTAAGAGAAGGAATGTGCGAAACCATCATCATGAAGAAAAAAATGTAAAAAAACTTCTTCCTCCCATAATTTCCAATGTTTCTCCAGAACCATGTATCATCCATAATAATCAATAAAGCCACATATATATATATATATATATATATATATATATTATTGTTGAGAATCCAAAAATAAACTGAAATAGTAACAAAACCGAAGCATGGCCTATCTACAAATAATAACTCTTATAAAAGCATAAGGAAACTATAAGTTAGGCCTACATGATGGTTAAATTTCTTCTTGTTACTCTTGCTCACTCTGATGGGGATGAGAGTTAACATAATGAGACTTTCCATGAGAGGAATCCAATTTTGTGACTTGGGTCTTTTGTTTCTCAAGACTAGAAGTAGGTTTAAGAGGATGGATGACAAGTATGGAAGATTGACCTACATGTTTAGGAGTGGGAACAACATGTGAGGCAACATAATTTAATTGTTGTGATACATATTCTTCACGAGCGAGTGGAGGGGGAGGCAAAGAAACTATTGGCCATGCCTAAACAAACCATAAAGGTTTTGACTGAATGATATTTCGCGAACTGTCATTTGTAGGGACTAGAACTTGACATGAAACATGAGGGGCCACTTTTATACCAATGTTGAGTTGTTATGAATATATGGTTGTGGGTGTTGAACAATAAGATGACATGTTAAATTTACAACACCAGTTGCAGTAATTTTCTTAACTCTTCTCAATCACCATCAAAGTTCACTGAGACTCTCAGCCCCATATCTATTTCTATTCCTAGCTCTATGTATCTATTGTTTATTTTCCTTCCCCTATTTTAATTAAAAAAATTCATGCTGTG